>VZRR01007149.1:941235-1054284 GCA_013398015.1 Oreocharis arfaki
GATTCCAGGCTGGAGCAGCCTGTCCTTGGAGGACTGCACCCTGTGGAAGAGAGACCCACAGCGCAGCATTTTTGGGAGGACTGTTTGCCCATGGGAGGGACTCATGTTGCAGCAGTTTTGGGAGGACTGCTGCTTGTGAGCTTGGAGCCACGCTGGAGAAGTTCGTGGAGAACTGTCTCCTGTGGGAGAGACCCCACTGTGCAGTAGGGGAAGGACTCCCCTCCCTGAGCAGGGGAAGAAAAACTCAGGTGACAAAGCAACAAAGACCCCCACCCCCTGTCTCCCTGCCCGTAGGTAGGAAGGAGGGAGGGGCTGGGAGAAGAAAAGGTGGTTTTTTGGGCTTATTTTACTTCTTATTCTCCTCCTTTGACTCTGTTAGTAATAAACTCATTTTATATCTCTAAGTTGAACCTGTTTTTCCCTTGGAGTGTTTTTCTCCAAGTCTTTCTCTCAACTCAAGAAGCCTTCATTAAATTTTTCTCTTCTCTGCCCAGCTGTAGCAGGGGAGGGTGAGTGAGCGGCTTTCAAGAGCACCTGGCATTTTGCGTATTGTAGTAGTCAAACCACTACAATATGCAAAAAAGGGATTTGGAAATACAGGCAGGTGGAAAATAGCAAATAGTGTACAATATCTAAATCTAAAAGCTGTAAATATAGAAATGTTTTCCTAACTTTTCTCTTCTTTGGAAAACATGCACGAGAAGAAGAAGTTACGGGTGAGAAAAAGGTCATTTGCAAATATGAAGCCATCACTGTTTTCAAGCAATCACCACTTCCTTGTGAAAACTGGGCAGACTGGGAAAAGTGTTTTGGTGTAACATCCTAGTAATTTCCTAGGGATTTAGGATGTTAGCAAAAACACTCTGTCTCCCAGTTATAACTGAAATGGCATTGTTTTTGTGGAATTCAAGGCCAAACACTTATCAAAAATCCTATTGTACAGGGGCTCATTGGGGTGGAGTTAATTTTCCTCTTAGCAGCCCATATGGAGCTGTGTTTTAGATTTGTGACCAAAACACAAATCCATGTGGAGCTGTGTGTTGTTGGCACATCAATGTTTTGGCTGTTGCTGAGCAGCACTTGCACAGTGTCAAGGCTCTCTCTCCAGCTACGCCACCAAAGGCCAGTAGGCTGAGGACGGGCAAAAGCTGGGACAGCTCTCCAAAGCTGGCCAGAGGATCCATGTAATGTCACGCTCAGCAATAAAACTTGGTGGGAGTTTTCCCAAAGTAGATTTGCTCAGAGACTGGGCATCAGTCAGCCGGTAGCCAGTAACTGCTTCTGCATCGCTTGCTTTTTTCCCTCTCTTCCGCCTTCTCCTATGCATCTATCTTTATCTCTACTCTCAAGTTTTCTTACTTCTGTTCCTCTGATTCTCTCCCGCATCCTACTAGGGAAGGGCTTATCTGCCATCTGGAGTCAACCCACTACACTTAGCTGAAAGAGTTGTGTACTTCTAGCTTTACTGTTTCATTGTTTGGGATTCTTAGCCTCAGAATAAATCAGGATGAAGCTGTTGGCAATGACAGACTTAGGAGACCTGATCTCCTAAGCAGCCTACCTGACAAAAACCCAGATTATTGCTTCACTGAAATTTCACAGGAATTAAGGTATTTTTCATCAGGGAAAACTGTTTTGCTGGAAGTTTTGCGTACCTGCTCCAATTTGGACTAGATTTTTCTTGTTCTGTGCATTCACAGACCTCCTGGCAGGAAATGGGAGGAGTTGAAAACAGGCACAGTTGGGGACCCAATTACAGCATAATTACAGACCTGTGCATGTTGATATTTTGGGAAGCCTCAGAAGGAATACAGCATAGTTATCTCTACCTCACTAGAATTTTATGTCACTGGACTTTTATGTCATTCTCTCAGAATATTTTAACTGGCTTTATGGCCAATAAAATTCTGAGCCTACTGCCATCCCACCCACACCAGATAAGAAGGAGCATGCAGTGATGTCCTGTGGTCTGACTTTTCCCCTTCCACACATTTCTGGATATGAAAGGCAATAGCAGTTCTAACAAAGGAGACACTGCATATTATGCATCTCACCATGAATCACACGCAGCAACAATTAATAGAGCTCATTTTCAAACAGAAATGTACATGAGCATATGCATTCATTACTAATGAATATGACAACAGATGCATGTTTAAGATGACTGAGTGGAATTGAAATTATGTATATCCAAAGGTGAGATCAGGAATAAAACCAAAAGATTTCATAGACAGAGAAGTATATAGCTATCTACAAGCAAAGGTACAAATCAGGTTTCCGTAAAGATATTTTATTTTACCACAGAACTCAAACCCAGAGAGGTTTGGCTGAGTAGAGACCACAGAAAACTTCAGAGCTATTTCTAGCCCTTCAGCTATTTCCAGTTCCACCCCTAAGCTAATTTGTTTTTGCATGTATAAGATAGGTGATGAAGTGTTTTGTACAACTTTGCCTTTTCTTATATCTATGTTTGTGTGCTTTTGCCTTATGTACACATATACATAAAAGATATTCTTAGGCTCATACAACCGACAAAGGACTTGACTTGCCCATTGATATTTCTAAGGTTATATTTGCTGCAAAATTCAAATTAAGCCTATCATGTCCTTGAATGGCACAACAGAAGAACAGTTTTCTTTTTAAAGGTTGCCATAAGATGAAGAGGCAAAGATCACTACAATATATAGAATCTGTTCTAAGGGCACCAGAGGTTGAACAAAATTTGCTCCCCAGTAAATTCAGTTGCTGCTGGCATTGTCACAATGACAAGCAGTGACTAGGAGATGCACTTCCTCTTGAGTAAAAAGAGCTGAATGGCAAAATAAGCTGTGAAGTAACACATTGCTTCATTCAGTAAGCAGGTTTGCCCATTTTTTGAGCTCTGTGTTTCAATCCTCTATCAGCACACTGTTTTTCATCAGTCTTGGAAGTAAACTGCCCTTTAGTCTGTTTGTAATCTCATGGCCAAAATAAGAGATGATACGGAGAACATGTACCCTGGAGCAACATTCTGCATTTGAATCGGTCAAGTAAACAAGCCAGTTCCAAAGCCATCATTACTGTGTAAAGATCATCATTAAAGTTGTTTTTTAAATTGCATCCTTCACAAGAAGCTACTTGTGCTCCAAATCTTCACAGCATTCTTCATGCTTCCTGCACTTCTTCTTAGTCCTATTTAGAAGGAACTTTTGAGATATGTGAAAAGTTGTCAGAGAATGTGATTTTATTTTTTTAAGAATAAGATTCTCAACTAGTTAAATACAGACATCTAAGTAAAAAAAATATACTATAATATCTAAGGAATGGTTTTCACACCTACCAAGTATTCAGAATTTTATTAAGGTCACTTCCAATTAGAGTAATTATGGTTTTGCTTTCTAGGAAAAGGAAAACACTCTATGGGGTAACCTCCATGTTCAGTCATAGCTGTCACAGATCCAGTTTAGAAAGTCACACAAAATTAGTGATTCCTAAACATATAATAAAAGAAGTCTTGTCTGAAAAACTTGTCTTTAAGCTGTGTCACAAGATTTTAAAAAATTTCTCACATATTTCATGCAAGATTTTTATTTAATGTGATTTTTAGTCTGCAAGATTCTTTAAAATATCCCATTTTTTACATGATGGTAATACTTTACTCCATAATTGTTTACAGTGAAATAATCTAAATCTGACGGGTGTGTGTGTGCAATGTGTTGATACTCTTCCAGGTTTGTGGCAGCTCCTAAGGAGCCTGAGGATCCTCCAGAAGATAGTGTATAGAAAGGAGAAAAAAATATTTAATGGCAGGATGTTGCTGCAGCTCTGTACACATGATTTACATGATTTGGAATGTTTGTAAGCAAAATGGTTTTTCTTACATTTTTGTAGAATTCTGGCCTAAAGCACTTGGTATACTTGAGAAAACATGACACAATTGTCCTCATGATATTTTGTTTGCAGATACCTCTCGAGACAACTAACCTTTCTGACTGAAAGGTTTTCTTATCTCCTACATTTTTTACAGAAAAATATACACAACAGTAAAATATTTTAAAAGGAGGAAAATGCTATCTCACCAATAACAAAAATGTAGCTTTTATTTCATTAACGTACTGCTCTGAGAAATGGCAGATATCCAGGATTTTTGGCTTCTATTGTTTTGTTATGTTCTTCTGGAGTGTATGCTTGAGAAACCTGTGAAAGCAGAGCTTTTAAAGAAATAAACAGATGTTTTTATTTTCTGCTACAAATGAGCCTCAGTGGCTTACAGCTATCTCATCTAAGATTTCTTGAATGTTTATTCAGTAAGCTTTTATGGAACTCTTTTTACTGAAAACTGCCTTCAGCTAGCACTGAAGTAACAACGAGCACGCACACACACACGCAGCTCTCCCTGTCCTGCAGAGTTACGGTGTGGGACATCTCCAGTCACAGTGCCAAGTGGTTGTGCTGCAGAGTGCGAGGTGGACACACAGCCAAGGTGAGGAAGCACGTCTTCGTGCTGAACTGCTGACAAAACGTGCTGCTCCCAAGCAGCTGAGAAATGTTTTTCTGCATAGTTTTGATGGTATCTATCAATCCCTTGACCCCTCTAGAGCCTGTGGACTACAGTTCCAAAAACTTCATGAGAAGGTAAAACAATGTATTCTATGCACATTTATTAGTGAAAACCAATAAAACTTGCCTACAGATTTATAATCAGCTTATTTAAATACAAGAACTTTGCAGGTATATTTTAGTACCTCACTTCCTTTCATGAAGATCTGCCTAGACAGTTATAGCTGTTCTTCAAGATTTAAGAAAAAGCAAATTTATACATATTGTTAAAACTAAAATGAAATTACACTTTTACACTAAGCTCACAGTAAACCATAAGCTATTCCTTGTGTTCATTGAAAGATGTGAATTTTTCCAGGAATGAGACACAAGGTCTCGTACACGAAGCTTGATTATTGCATTTTCATGTAGCAATGTTTTTCACAATTTTAAGTCACTATTGTGCCCTGTTAGACTGGCAATATCTTGTTAAATACATTTTATTTTTACTTAGATAAATTTCCACAGATTGGAAAAGTAGTCTTAATATTTACTGTACAGAGAATACATCCAATGTGAAATCACAGCTGAAAGAAAAGGACTCTGGATCAACAGATTTAATGCTTTTTTCCCAGTAGCAATGCAACTGCAGTGTTTGAAATTTTAAATATTTTTGTAGAAACCTGAAAAATTTTAGAACATGTAGATGTAGAACATTAAGTAAGATTGCTTTGCAACAACTGATAATACTTTACTCAAGCTACTGTAAGGTCCAGAAATAAATGAAGAAAGTACTGAAAGTGCTGAATTTTCAAAAAGTTACAAATAAAGCTGGTTGGATCATTTGAAATGAACTCTCTTTGGTAAAAGGAAGATTAGGTTAGGGAACATCTAAACAAACTGGACATAAATTTTTGGTACTCTGTGGAGAGCAGCCGGATGTGCTGAGAGAGCTGGCCAATGTCTCGATTATCTTTGAAATGTCATGGCCCTCAGGAGGAGTTCTTGAGGTTGGGAAGAAATCAAATGTCTCCCCTGTCTCCAAGTACAGAAAGGGGGATCCAGAAACTGCAGGCTGATCAACCTCATCTTGAACCTTGGGAAGGTGGTGAAGCCAACCATCCTGGTAACCATTTCCAAAACCAGTAAGAACAAGAAGGTGGCCAAACATAGGCAGCAAGGATTTTCTCAGCAGTTTTTCTTGAGCAACCTGAGGCAACTGAAGTCCCAGCACTTCAATGAATGACAAATTTCCATTTGTCTCTACTGAAGTATGAGCATGTCTAAGAGTATTTTCTGGCTGCTGTAGTTTTTGCCTTGATGCAGCAGTTTGGATTTCAGTAATAGTGTTCACTCAAGCTTAGGTTCACTCAGAGTGAACCTAACAAAGCAATGACTATAAAATTGCCCCTGTCCAGTCTGGATCTAATTTGAGAGTAAATGTCAGGCTACATTGTCAATTAAAGGAGGAAGGAAACTCAGGCAGAGCCCATTGAGTTACTCATATTCCCAGATGCTGAGTGTCAACAGGAAAAAATTGTCATTGGAGCTTAAGGCACTGTCTTTCTTGGTTATTCCTTTGTCTTCATTAGTGACACATGAGCAGTAGCAGAAGGGACACTCAGAGCTTTTAAAATAGCTTCTCACAATGGCATTGCTTTATTGCTTTCTTCAAAAACATTTTTAAATGAGTGTCAAAAGCCCAAAGGTTTGACAATGCAGGAGAACAAATGACTTTGTTCAAAGAGATTGAGCCAAAGTACTTGACAAAATGAGTTAAAATTGTCCTTTTTGCACTATAATATACCCTATCTTAGGAAAAAGCACAATGCAGATGAAACTACACAAGACATAGTTTTACATCAGCATGCTAGTGTGTGTATTCAAAAGTTTATACTCCTTCACAGTCTGATTTTTGTCATACCAACCAGATAACCGTTTGGATGTGCAATAAATATTTTCTCAGACATAAAACGTGAAAATGACCAAGAACTTGGTTGTGCCAGAGTTGGGCTGTATATTTGGTAGCAGCACTGAAAACTGTGAAAATTATGTCTCTTTCCTCTGTTCAGCAGAATTTCCCCTTCTGGTGATGTTGATACAATTAAAGTTGAGTGCTATCACTAAAAGACAGCAATTTTTTTTTTAATCCTTTTGCTGCATTGCAGTCATATGGTAAATTTTTATAGCTATAACTACTCCTGCTTTATCTCTTATCCCAGCAGGGCATGGCTGAGATATAACAATATTGCACAGCAGGGCTGTCTCTTTTCACAAAACATTTCACTGAGGCTTTTGCGCTATCTCCTGCTAATCAGATTTCTCACCGAGGTGCCCACCCACCCAAATCAAGTGTGGTCAGTGGAGCTGGCAGGTTACCACTTTCCAAACAGTTTAATGAATATCTACCCATTTATGTTTGCTTAAGAAAAAACAGCAGGGTGGCTTCATGGAGTGGGATTATTGCCTCTGCATCCTGATGTTCTTGGCTGTAAATTTAATTCCTGCGTGTGCAATGAGTTGGTAATTGTAATCTGAGATAGTACATTTGCTCTTGCTGCTCGTGGCAATGGAATCCCATTGAGTCACCTATTCCAAAATAATGTGTGGAGGTTTCTTATAAACCTAAATGTTGCCTGACATGAAATAGCCTATCTACGTGCAGAGCAACAGCTGGCGTGCTGAGGATATATTCATTCTCACCCTTCTGCACTGCCTCAAGGAGGTAGTGCTGTATGTAAAAGAACTAGAAAATGACATTAAAAATATTATTTGTAGAGATGGTACTTGTTTCCACAGATGTTTTCAGTCCTCTTTTCTTGTTCACAGCATTCTGCACTTTTCTTCTTGTTCTTATTTCTCCAGTAGTACCCATGGTGCCATTTTAAGACTTTCATAAACAATGTTTGTTGCAGAATCTTTCATGTAGAACTGTAATTTCCTCTATAACTGTTCCAGTATAGATCATCAGTTACTTCTTCAGCATATTATCAGACAGCTTTCTTATCCAAAGTATTAAGAAATTAAACCAAAAGCAGATGAAAAATGAATAGCAGATAACTTGGATAGGTTCTGAAATATCAATTATTTTGCTGTCTGGTTTATGCCTTGCACAGTACAAGGCAGTGCAGTATTTGGTCTCATCTCTGTATATAATTGTAATTATTTTTGATAGCTGTGTTCCAACTTTATCATTAAGGACTTAGTTCTGCAATTGCTTTTGAACAGAATTCCCATTTAAGTCCCTGAAAATGGATTCACATTACAGAAAAAGTCTGTTGAAATGCATTGCAAATAACCCATAGACAATGGTTTGCTACAAGACTCATACAAAAGAAGGCACTTAGCCTACAGGTTTTCATCTGATCACAGGTTCTTGTAATACAATAAGAATCATATCGCTTACTTGCTTGCTTGCTTTTTTTCTTTCCCTCACAGTTTGTAAGGTCCAATTACATTTATCTCCATGCTGTCTCTTAGTGTGGGATTTACTAGGCACAGGGATTCCTTAGCACACTATCTCAGGGAGAGAGACTTTGCTTCGTTTGTGACTAAATGAGTATATTAAATTTTTCAATGCGACAATCCTGATACAGAGTCTTGGACTTTTCAGATTGAGTGACTAGAAGAGTGACTAAACAGAGCAGTCAGAAAATGGAAGTGTTGATGGGATACTGTTTTAGGAACTTCAGAGCTGCACTAAACTTTTTAACTGCCACAAGCAGCCCTGGAGCCCTGATGCAAGAAACACTGAAGCTGTGTGGAGAACAAATCTGTCTTCTATGCACTGGTAAGATCTGCCTGAGCTCCTTCTCCAGGCTAAACAGCTCCAGCTCTCAGCCTCTCCTCACTGGATGCTCCAGCCCCTTAATCATCTCCATGGCCCTTCACTGGACTTGCTCCTGTGTGTCCATGTCTCTCCTTTGTGGAGGAGCTCATAAGTGGACACTGGGTTGTTACCACTAATAATTAGAAGGTAGATATGAAGGAAAATAGAACAGAAGCTCCAAAGCAACTTTTTAAAATGATCACTTGATGACCAAAATCAATTTACCAGAGCTGTGGTTTCGAGGGCTGAAAAACTTACACACAAGAAACTCTCAGAAAATGTGACATACCTGGGGATGTTTTTAAGAGAAATCAGTGCAAACCAGAAATCTACATTGGATATTTTGGATCATCTTTGCAACAGGAAGGTTTAGAAATAATATTATACTGTTGTAGTGCTGAAAAAAAAAATATTTTAATCAATCTTTTTACTCAGTATTTTCTCTTTTCCATATGCAGTGGTTGAGGGGTAAAGACAAGAGGTAACCTACTGTACTCCAGGAAGCAAAATCTGAGAGAGGAATAAAATGGACTTACTGAGCTAGTTAATGAGTATGCTGAAAACATCTGTCTTTTCATTCTAGTTATAATTTTTAAAAAAGATGCTAATTTAGTTTGATATGACAGAATGACAGAATGAATGAACGAATGTATAAATGAACGAATGGAATAGGAAAAACACAATATTATTGCATTGGCAGAAAGGAAACCCAAATCTCAAGAGAAACTGGAAAAGAGAAATTTTCATGTTTTTCCATAAAGAGAGCCACTGTTTCTAAATTCCTAAAGCCCGTGTTGAAAAGCATTAAGTAATACATTCAATTTACTGGCTTTTGGTAGTTACTTGTAACAGACCATCATGGGATATATTTCCTGTTCATGTAAATTCTGAGCTTCTGGAATATACCAAAAATATTTTTTCTTACCTTCCAGGACCATTTTCAAAGGACACTAGTAGGAGATGCTGTCAAATTTTTGTTTGTTTTCTCAGAATTTAAAAATGAAACTCTTTATAACTGCGTATATCATCAGGGAAGTAAAAATAATGAGTACCAATGTTTTCTTACTTTTCTTGCTTAAGAAGTAAGACTGACTCTTCCAAAGTCCAGAAGATTTCTAGCTTTCCCCTCAATGCTCTGTTCAGCATCAAGGCAAATCCCAAGTTAAGCTATCAGAGACAAAAAGCAACAATGCCTAATCTAAAACTTTCCTTCAGAGGATTCAAAAACATTCAGTAAACATTAACAAGTTTAAGTAATTCTCTTCAAAGGAGATAGTCTGGATTTTCAAAAGTCTGTAAGTGCCAGGAAATCCATTAACTCTCTGTTATCAAAGGGCATCATCCCAGAGTAAGCCTATGAAAAATTGCGTGTGTGAGAAGAAAGTCAGTCACAGATTACAGAGACTCTTACTGTCAAAAGAGTATAACTTGAGAAAGAGCTGATGTATGCAGTTAGTTTCTTTCCTTTTAGGTTCTGATTAAATGCTCATTAGTGTTGATTAGAATTCTCTCATTCATATTCAAGGGAGTTGACTCCTGTACCCATAAACGTTTCTGAAAATTATGAAAAAACATCTGAACTAGTGGTGCTTTTTGAATCTAGAACTGAATTCTTACCCTTGGTCATGTACAGTGGAGTAGTGACTGAGGTAGAAACCTTCCAAAATTTTGAGATTTCTGGGTCACATGCCAAGCCTCTGATGTACTCTAATCTTTACAGTAGGATCAGACATTGATTAAGAGAAACTCAAACACCCATCAAATCTCATTGTTTTTATAAAATCAATAAACAACTTTTTAGCCTGGAAATTGAACTAAGTCTCAAGTCTTACTAATCTTTCTCCACTCTTCCTTGGAGGGTGTCTGTTTAAATTCAGCATCTGAAATCTTTTGGCACAGCATAAATAACCTCTCTAGTGAGCTGTCATTAGACATATTGGTTTTAGTCCCCCCTATACCTGGTTGGTATGAAATAACACCATCAATCTTGTGAAAAGGATGCCTTGTTTTACTCCTCCAGCCCAGTTACCACTGCTGTCTCTCCATAAGTCATGAATACTCCTAGCACAGCAGGAACACATTAATGATTTATTTTTTTCTGAAGAATACCCTTATTACAAATGATTTTGTTACCTTGCTGGGTACTCTCACTGCAGGACATTGTTGCTAATAGATCCCCTTGAGCATTTGCAGCCTACATTCCTCATTTAACTGGATCTCAAGTGCTGTGCATGTTAAACACCTCATCTATTATCTCTTTAAGCATGAGATTTCTGTCACGATCTCTTTTGTTGACTAGGCAGTTTCTCGCAGAAGTAAAAACAGTGCAAGGCTTTTCTAAAATTAATGGGAGAAGTTGCTATTCGTAGTTATTCTCAGTTGCATGCAGTGACAGGCTCGTATTTAGGGAGAACACCAGTTCCAGTACCCCTTATCTCTGCCAGCCTGTATGACTTTTCAATTTTCTGAAACACTGGATCACTTCAGACCCTCCTGTTATTTTCTTTTATGTCTCCCAAATTGTGACAAAAGAAATTTGGGCACATTAATATTCAAGTAAGTTTTACCACAGACTCCAGTAGGGACCAGAGTGCCAGGACTGATTGCTTTTAAAAATTCCTAGGTTTTTTGTCTTCTGCAAAATTTTCTTTGTAGATCCATACTAAAAGACAGATGAAGTCCTTCATTAGTTGAGGTGAACTTTCCAGCGGTAAAAAACCAGAAAAGTTCTGGATGGATGGTAGGTCTGGCATTGGAACAGACCTACAGGTAGTGGGGTGCACTGGGTTATGCAAGATGGTGACTGTCTGAAAGATTGAAGAACGGTAAAATGTCATTAGGGTTGGGAATGAAGAATGGCTCTGTGCCATAAGAGAGGTTGGTGCCTGCCTGGTGAACTTGGAGGTTGTTGTGTCTTTTGCTCGTTATATAGCAGGTGTGCACAGTATGAAGCTGGTGGGGAAGTGGTAGTTATCATGTATATGGAGCATGCAAGCCTTTGGGATTATATCTCACATGGACTGCTGTGGGAATTAACAGCAGGTCAGAAAGCCTGTCTGAGTGAGTCTGACATTGGTCTCAGCACAGTCCATTTCTACCTGTGAGAAATCTACTTGAGAGAAGCAAGAAACTCAAAACAATAGAGGGAGTAAACAGCAACAAGGCTGCAGCTGTCATTTTGTTTGGATTCTTGGGATGTCTATGTTGTAGATAACTAATAATAGTATGGTGTAGCTAAAATAGCCAATGAATCTACTGTAATAGTTGAGCAACCAATGGGCAACTGACATGAATGATAAACATACAAAAGTATATTTATATGACACTGGCTCTTGGGATAAACACTTTTTACCTGCACTTTGTGTCAGAATTAGTGTGTGTCGTGCGTCTGCCTCAACTGTGGCAGACTGCAAACCTTGAGCAACCTGGTCTAATGGAAGGTGCTCGTGCCCACAGCAGGGGGGTAGGAATCTTCAAGGTCCCTTCCAACACAAACCATTCTATGATTCTATAATTCTTTCATTCTTAAGGACAGTAATGTTGTGAAAGGCCTATGCATCATGTCATCATCCTTTAATAAATAGAGAAATTTTATTTTTGGAGATGCTTGAGTTACTTTATGATTTTTCCCAGAGTATTTTTTTGTTGTCCATTTTCTTCCATGCTTTTGCACGTTCTTTTTTATAACTGTAATTGTAGATAATGCTTGTGTGTGATTGGTCAGACACGAAGAACCAATTTCTACTGATTTTTAATGTAAATTCTTCCAAAATAATAAATCTAAGTAAAAGTGTTGGAGCATGGCTCTATATTGCTGGATATGTGCAATGCCTTCCACATTTTCTTCCACTGTACAAAGAATCAGAAAATATAAGACTGATTTAAAACAGGTATGGGAGGGTATGTGAAAATGAAGAAATACACATTAACATTATTTTGGCACTACTTACAAACAGAAACTTATTGATAAGCTTTCCGTTTTTCCAAGAAGATATTAATTCAAATGTCCTATTGTAGTGCTTAGACTATTGTAACACTTCTGTTCGTATATGGAAAATAAAACCCAAGATACCATATTTCATTTACTGTATAAACAAGAAATATTATGAAGAAGACTCTTCAACTTTGCAGTTACCACAAAGGAACTGCTTTCAAACTTTTCTGGGCACTTTAGTCTATTTCTGAAGTCCTTAAACTCTTACAGGTTTTGTCTTGCAAAGAGACAGGAGAAAAAAAATACAAACAAAACTCAAAAATCACAGGGATTGTGGAAATATAGAGAACTGCCTAGGAGGAAGTCTTCTTGTTTGTAAGCACAGTTTGCAGTTTTTACACATTCCTTTAGAATACGTCTATAGGGTACGTGTCAGATGGGTCTCACATGTGCTGCTGAGCGTTTTCTCTCCCTTACCACTCTCAGCAGATAACATAGGCAGGAATGGCTGGCAAGGGAATGCACAGCTAATGGCAAAGCAGCTGAGAGGCAGCCACAGCTCTGTCCCTGTATGCTGCATGACAGGCAGGCTTCAGAGCCAAGTGACCTCTGTAGATGAAGGGTAAATGGGCAGCCAGGCTGCTGCAGGGAAGGGAGGGGCCGTTGTATTTTGTTGAAAAAAAATGTAGGGGACAAGGGGCCAGTGCATAGTGCAGTAAGAGTGGTGGCTAGAGAGATGGCAAAGAAACCCCAGCAAAGTAGTTCATCAGAGCAGTGCTGATCCGTGAAATTTTCTGACTCCAGAATAGCAGCTGATTCTGGCCTGTTACACAATAATAATATGTCTGAGTCGGGAACACTTTAAGCTAGAATAATTTCCTTTATGGTTGGAGTTCTCTAACTGTAATTGTCCACTTTTGTTTTCCAACAGAAAGTATTTTCCTATATTTAATTAATATGCAATATATTTACCTGATATATGCAAATATACAGCTTCTGAAATGCATCATAATCACATGACCTCACAAACTGTAACCACAGAGAAGCTATAATGGCGTTTATGCACCCTCTTTGCGAACAATGAGCTACCTTATGGAGCTCATTTCCTCTCACTGGGACCCAAAGACTTCGTAGGTGTCCTGGAACCAAGACAGAAGGTAAAAGAGAGATACTGGTTTCCTCCTGGACTCACAGCACCTAATCTTTAAATGTTTGGTCTTTTGGTACTGATCACTAAAGTCTCTAGAGCTTCTGCTATATTTGTCATTTTTCTCACAAGTAAGAAAAGCTGATCCATAAATTGTATATATTATCTGCAAGTTGAAAAGTTTTGATGGTGCCTCAGGTATATACTACAACTTGGCTCCCCAACTCCACCAATTTAGTTGGAAGAGTTGTACTGAAATAGGATGCAAAATCAATTTCTTTCCTGAGATGCCAAATACACTGGCTTTATTGAAAACGTTTCTGCAGTTCTGCATATACCCTGTATAATATCTAGTCTTTATTTAGTGAAAACAGACATTGACACCTACGGAAGGAAGGAACTTAATAGAGTAAGAATGTTTGGTTTGGATTAAGGTGTTTTTTTCCTTTTATATAACCTCTTTCCCAAAGAAAAGACTCATTGAGTGAGTAGTGTTTGCTGGGACAGAATCATTGTCTTTGGTTGAAGACGAAAGAATGAGGGATTAACAAAATAGATGGACCCCATGGGTCAGATAATGGGTTTGTTTTATCAGGACACTTTGCAAGAGTCTACATCCTGTCAGACAAACAGTGTTTGTTTCACTGAATCAGGCTCATCCAATGCAAAATGTAAATATCTGAAACAGAAATTAGATTTTTAAACGGTTTTTTTGTAACATTTAATAAAAACCAGCCCCTTGAAACTCTGACAATCTCTATTCCTCATTACTTCACTATTGGTTTCATGTTTCATTTAGTGTGATGCCAGTGGGACAGCTGAAATATCTCTGCTTCCATCACAAACATTTCCCTTTCTTAATGGAATACAGGTAGAAAGGATAGGCTAAACTGTTGGAAATCAACAGAGTAACAGGGAGGTAACCCTGGTGTGCTGCTGAATGCTGGCACAGTGCTGGCTGTGGCACTGTGCCTAACATGTCTAAGAGCAAAAAACACATGTAGAGTCTTCTGCACAGAAGATGTGCATTGAGCTTAGGGACACTGAGAAACACTGAAAACAGGACTTTTCCTGAAAAACCTTATGATTCTAGGGACTAGGTGCAAGCTTGTGTTTACAGCTGATACTTATGGGAGCACTCACTTGAAAGCACCTGAATGAGCAACCCCACAAGGCTGCTGTTACAGTTTTATGCTAACAGGGATCCAGACTTTGCTTGAGATGAGCTTTGGTGAAATAGTGTAGATTTTAATCTCAATGGCATCTGATATAGTAGATATCTTACTCAGACATTAGAAAGGTCCATGTGTTGAAATATTAAAGACAACTGAAAATCAGTGAGTCTAGTTCTAGAAACCCTTTAGAGGCATTAGTGTGATGCTCTCTGCTCAATCTAAATTATTTGTGCTATAAGTCAACCTGTGCTCCCTCTACAATGTTTCCTCATAAAAGCAAACAGCTGCTTTCTATTTGGAAATGAAATTTAACATTCCCAGTTTTGTCTCAGACTTGAGATATGATATTGTTTTAATCTGATATGTATTTTATTTATTTTATTTACTCCATTTGTAAAGGAGGATATTTCTTTTTCTTAGGAGAGCTGAAACCCAAAATATACGATATAGCAAACCCAAAAATTCTCTAACAGAAATTTACAAGCAGTATAAAATAATTTTATTAACTCCTAGCTTGAATAGGTAGCAAAAAAAAAAAAAGAAGGTTCTTGAGACCTATTTGTGCAAAAGGTCAAATCAGAATGGCTTTTCCTTTCATTAAAATACATGCACAGTTAAATTTTGTAAACAAAGTTGGAAAGATTGTAATTAGAAAAAGCAAACTGTATTGCTATGCTATATAATTAGATTAGAATTAGGGATATATCAAAGACTATCAGTAAATCACAAATTCTTTTATACAAAACTAAATATTGCTGATTTATGTACTGAACTGTGTAATTCTTGCCATACTATATGTCTGTAACTTTGCTAACAAGTCAAAAAGTGGCCTCAGGAAGTTGAAAACGCAAATCTCAGATACATCATTCTTGTCACAAATTAAGTTCACTTTTAACAGGTGTTTATCATCAGACCAGCCACTGCTGTTGGTTACTGAGGACTAATTTTTGAAGTGCCCTTTGCCATGGAGCAGTAAAAAGCTTTTCTGATGTTCACAAGGCTTACTTATGTGGATTTCAGCTGTATACACAGATAGGCAAGAACAGGAATTATTCAGCTGTGAACTGAATTCCATCATGAACCAGTGACCTGTCATAAATCTTTTAACAAAATTAATTGATTTTAAGGTTTTGACATAGGGAAGGTTTGACTATTCCAGCGATCATGATACAAGAAAACTTTCTAACTTGGAAAGGAATGGATTGTTGATCTATTTCAAAATTACACAACATACATAATGTAAAGACTGTAGTGCATTTTAAAGGAATGTAAAGATTGTATTGTGGTTTCCAGATATATCTTTCAGGACCTGTGTTTTGCTACAGAACTGAAAAACATAATCCTACCAGATCTATGCATGCAACTTGTCCTTAAAAGCATTCAACTGAAACACATTGTGTGAAGTTCTGGATTCATTAGTCAGTAGAAAGGAAGCTGCAAGACCTGCATGATACGAAACAAGTTGTGCTCTTTTTTTTGAGTAAGCCTATTAATTCCTGACATGGTAAACCACAATTTCATGATAGGTTGGCTTAAGAAGCTCTTGTCTATTCAGTTGTGTCGAGACAGCTGTTTGTGGGATCTGAAACACTATCTTGTTTGATTCCTGTCTATCACTGACTAACCACTTGGGAAGCATATTTGACTTAGATGTAACATAAATTCTGAAGCCTTGGGCTGGGAATAAACTGATTTTTCTTGAGCACAAATCTATAAAGACCTTTCGGTCTTCAGACCCAAGCCATGTTCCTTTTGCTGCACTTTGCATGCCTGGTTGGGGCAGACACGACAGGAAGAGCACAAGGGAAGTTGTGCCTCTAGTGAGGCTGAGTAATGGGCACAGGAAACAGATTACTGCAATGACTCATATGGAGACACGGCCTCTGTAAGAGGACCCACAATTCCATCTTCCAGGACAATGACCCTTGCTGAGTGATAGAGTCAGCCCATTACTTTTTCATTCTCTTATTCCTGGTTCTTCCAGGAAGGATGATTTCTTGGTGGTTGAGCAACACTAGGAAGAAGTAACAAAGAGCTCTTCTGATGCCTTCCTTTGCAGCACTTCTTTAAAAACTAGGAACTATGGCTTCAGTTCTGCCCCTCTTTCCTCTGTTCCACATGGTGAGGAGGCACAAGTTCTTTGGTGGATGCTCCCTCTGCTCTGTATGTGTAAGTCAGCATCATATCTGCAACTGCACTTACGTCTTGAGCTGAACCTGGCACAGAGCCAGGTGTGAATGACATGAATTAAACAAGCTAAAGGTTCTGACCTTTCCAGAGGCTTAACCACAGTGTTACAATCCTCTTCACATATCTCATCATACCAATAAAATATGTCTCCAGACCTGGGCATCCTGCAACATACATGGGGTGGGGAAGTGAGAGAATATCCCTGCCCCAAAGGGAAGTATAACTTGTTTGAATCTGTTGACTTTTTTCAGTTTTGTTAGAGGTCAGAACTATGTTCTGAGACCTAGACACCGAAGCTGGAAATTGGGCAGAAAGCAGGTATTTTACTATCAACAGACTGAAATGACAAGTCACTACAAGGCTTTTCTTGTGTCTCGTTTGAAATGATAACAGCTGATTTAGAAACTCAGTCCATCTCTAGTTTGTTTTTCAGTATTTGCAGATCAGGAAAAATATCTCTGTTGTTCCCTGTAAGGCCAGCAGTAACCCTCCGTGGCAGCTGGAGGCAGAGTGATACCATTCAGATCAAAATCTCTGTCAGTCTGAATGAGATCTTCAGGAATGCTACATTGACCAAACAATAAAAGGAATTTTCTGAGGTGGAAATATAATCTATCTATCTCAACATCCTTAAATTAAGTCAATATCAGTCATGTCAGCAAATTAATATATTGTCACTATGAGTTATGATTGTCATTATAAATGGGATTAGGAGACAAAGAAGATTTTGCTGTAACATTATCCTGGCTTTTCTGAGGTATTGGAATTTTTCCATCATGACCTCATCATGGCAGACAATTCAGGCAGAATACTTCTTATGAGTGTTTATATTATATCTATGCCCTCCAAATTTATAATCCAAAAGAAATCTGGACATTTCCGCATCCATCAGACCTGTGACACATGACCTACCCATGTATTGTCTTCCATAAACACTGCTAATTTCTAACTCTCTGGTGTCTCTACTTCTGTGTCAAATCCCCTCGAATATGCAATGCATTTTTCCTCCCAGAAACTAAACACCATTATTCCTGGGAAAGTGAACTAACAATAAAAATGAGGTTTTCAGGTATTGACATTCATTCCAGCAACAGCATTTATCTACATGGCTATACTCACAGCTCTTTTCAGCCATGTCTCTCTGCAGGCATGCTGTGCAGATGAAGAGTAGTTCATCCAGGTGAAGAGACCTCAGCACAGAAGCACATGAAAGAGTACTTCCACCTTTGCTAACTTCCATTTTCTCTTTTACTTTATGGCAATGGCTGTGTTTCCATTCCATTTCAAGATGGAAGTGTCCAGGGGTTTTTCTTCCAAGCTCTGTTAATAGCTTATTATCTCTGCATTCAACTGTCCTGATCCAAAGCAATTGGAACTCAGAGAGGCTTTTGGTTTTCTGCCATACCAACCACTCTTACAGAAGCTCTGCATAAAGCCTATTATGAATTTCCAGATGATTATTGATATGTAGTAACTTCACTCATTGCTAGTAATTCCATTCATTGCTAACATTCATTGCTAGTTTTCATTGGTACCACCTATTTTTTCAAGATGCAGCACTGGGGAAGTATTCCAGACCATCTCTAACTGAGGGACATCACTTGAAGCTTCCAGAACATGAATTGCTTGTCTTTTAGAGTGAGGGATATTTGGAGCTGATCTCTTGCTTAAAGAACAGCAGCTCAAATTGTGTCTAGAGGGGGATACACACCCAGATAAGCCTTGCCTGCCAGATGATACATCCCAATCTGGATTTAGGGATTGCTCTCTTGTGGTTTCACTTGTAAGCTTCCACTGAACTTCCCTTCACTGCCCTGGCTTTTACTGTCTAACCCTCTGCATCAGTCCTTCCTAAAGGGAGTTTTTCAGCCAACCATACAAGATCTAAAGCTCCTTGTTACAACAGAATCTTGATTTTTCTTTGATCTCTATTAGCATGAGCATGTATCATTTGGTTTGAAGTGGAAGATTTTAACTTTACTTTTTTGACTAAAATACGCAGTATTGTGAGTGCCAAAGATGCTGCCCTATTCTATTTTTATGCAGATATCATGCATAAAGACACAGAAATAAAAATGCTCAGTGGGTAGCTCTTCCTTCTGAATTTTTCACTACCTTTTTGCCCAGGCAACCGAGTCAAACTCTAGTATATGTTGTTGCACTTGCATTACAGGAATTGCATTTGGAACCAGAGCACATACACAGATACCAGGCACAGAATGCTGTTATCAGATTTGGCACAGCAAGTACTGGGCACCGGCAGGTTTTAATAACGTGTCGCACAGTTCATGTTTTAGGACAAGCACCTCAATTCAGTAAGGCCTTTATCTGTGTAATTAAACTTACATTTATTCAGAGAATCTCTTAAGTACATGGTTGCATTTCACCAAGCAATGGGGTTGACATTCTCAAGTTAGTGGCTAATTGCTGAATGAGCTGAAAGATAAAATAGCAGATAATAACAAAATTTTTTGTGTATGTTGTTGTTACAATCAAATGGCAGATCACTCTAACAAGTGCTACCTCCTTTCAGTGAGAGCCATGCAGCTAATGTGAGACATCTGATAGAGGAAAATCAGGAGGATACAAGGTGAAGCTGTAGTAGATGCACAGTTTTGTGTACAAAGAACTGTGTACCAGTTCCACGTGACATCAACATCATTGAGATGATACAAGGAAATATTGACATTGAATAGTTTAAGACAGAGAAAATGTTCACTTGGAAGATTCATAGAGCCTGGTATTTTCTCTGAAAAAACCTGCATTTGATAGGACAAAGTACAAATGTGTTATGAAGAACAGCTTCTTGCTTTCCCTTCCTGCATCTGCAACAGTCCCTGTATAATGGACCATAAAGACATGAATTCGGGAGCAGTTCGCTAAAAAATGCTGTTCATCTAACATCTCAGCATTCAGCTTAGTCAAGAGAAAAGGTGCCCAACCTCTTCAGAGCCACCAACAGATGCTGTACCATCCTACCACCCCTGTGGTGGGAGAGAATAAAGCCAAAGAAGACAAAAACTGAGGGACTAAAACAGAGACAGAAGGAGAAATAAAACTGTAAAGAATTAATAGAGGAACATGTTAAAATTAGCATTTTAGCAAAACGAAACACATAGCCTTTGCTATTTCAGCGTAGTAAAGGCTATGTGTTTTCATGGCTCTGTCACAAGGGAACTCTACTACAAAGGTTTCGTTTATAAGTGAGAGGGTGCTTTCACCAACACTCTTTTCAAAACAAGAAAAGCTTTTCAGAGGATATTTTAAGAGAACAAAAGTAATATCTGGGTGTTGCTAGATGAGTATTTCCTTTTGAAATTTATTTTATTGCTAAATAAATAAAAGCCTGGTATTTTTATGCACTGATCTGCTCACATCAGTCTGACACATTCTTGTTTTCCATTTATTTTTGGAGGCTAAGCATATTGAATAATGAAAACAAACTCCATCCACTTGGATGTGAATATATAGCAGGTCCTACAATACGACATATTATTGTAATATAGTGGTTGAATTAATGATTTCCATTTATAAATGAATCTGATTTAGAGCTGTGCATGTACACAATCTGAGTTTATATTCAGCCTTTGGAAGCAGTGTATATTTATTAACACCTTTGTAGTAATGCAAATTATACTTGATTTGGCTTCTGAAACATTGAACAAAGACTCTTGTGAATTCAGAACTTTTAACTCCTTATTGTGCAGTTTACAATTTAGCATGTTGGAAAACAATTAGTCAATTTACCTGAAAGAGTCCTGGCTGATTGAAATAATATGCAACCTCTAATGGCAGAATTTTGTGTTTATACTATAAAGCATTCAGGACTGCAGGTCTTTGTTACAAAGACAGTGTTCATTTGGCTGTTTCATAAAACTATGCTTAGCTAAAGGACTTTAATGACTTAAAGTTATTCAGCAGAGCCAATATAATTATTTTCATCTGTTAGAGAAATATCGGGATTACTGGAAAATTAATTTGTAAGAGGAAAGGACTTTCATAATTAAACAATTTTCTTTATTAAGAAATTATTGAATTCTAGTAAAAGAAAATTTTGTCTGCTGTTAAGAAATGAGTTTCCTGCTAGTAAAACATCCTGCAGAAAATTATTTTCATTTGTATCTAGCAAATGACAACAAAGTAATGATTGCAACTGTCTTTCAAAAACAATTTGCATAGAACATTTATCAGGTCCCTACTTATTCACAGTGGGCAGAATCAGCAGGTATTCTTGTGTTCACTGTCTGCAAGTCTGAAGGTGGTGCTAATCAAGACTGGTCTCAGTTCCTCCTGCCATAGCACACGTCTATGCCTGTGATGCTCACTGAGACTTGGCCACACCCTCTCGCCTTTCTTGCAACTCACTCTCTCCTCTGTCCTCCAGCCTGTTACGGGTAGTGGTGTGGGAAGAATCACCAGGATGTACCCAATAGACTATTTTAGGAACTACACTGCATACTGCTCTAATGTCTTCAGGTTAGGTGCCTGGCTATAGAAGCGATTCATAAGACTAAGACAGAGCATACGGAATAGGGACAGTTGGATTCCCAGGATTCGATTTGCAACAATCCAGTGGGCTGTAGGAGCACCCGAATCAAGAAGTGGGATCAGCCATTTCTTCTAGTGTCCTCTTTCTTATTTTAAAAAGAAATATTCTTGGATACATTTCCATGAGACTATTATTTTGTTACACATTGCTCCTAATTTGTAGAAGTTGGTCAGAGTCATAAATATCTGATACAGATATACACTTCTGTGAGGTTTAAAGAAGACAAGGTCTGTAAAGAGAGGTTAAACCCTTGTTTTCCTGGATATTTACAGATGTTTCCCACCCCTTCCCTACTTATTTTGGTATGTGGGAATAACATTGTAATTTTGACTAATATAAAACCCTCATAGACAAGCAGGTTTTCAGAACATTCGTTATATTTTATACGTAGTTCATATGTTGTGCTTAAACTCATTAAACTATTTGTTGTGCATGAATGTGAGGCACTTGAACAGGCAGCCAGAGTAGTTGTGGATGCGCCATCCCCAGTTGTCAAATTATTTAACCAAATAAATATAATCGATATATTCTGAATCACTGTGCCTATGTGTTACAGTGTCTAGCATTTTATTAATTCAAAATTCAGAGAATCCAATTCCACTGAACTCCAACTTGGAAAAGAGAACGTTTCAGCAGCAACTAATGGAATGACTCCAGTCCGTAGCAATGTAGATTCCCTTTTTGGTCTCGTCAGCAATTTTAAATTAAGTCCTATTGGATTTAATTTAAGGGATTTAGAACTTGGCGATAAAGGATAAGGCTATAACTTGGCTTAGACTGAGATTATGGGGTGATAATTGTTTTAAGGTGTAGGAACACTAAATATATACAAGCTGATTTTATACTCATATACAAACTTATATTTGGGGTTCTTACTGGAGAGGAGAATGGAAAAAATTCTGTCTGGTTTAACTTAGCTGTAGAAGGACATTACAAATCATAAGAGAATTTTTTGCTATTATTTCTACTGCTGACCTATTGTGTGTTTATTTTCTCAGTTCTGTATCATTTGGAAACAGAAGAATGAAAGACTGCTATCAGAATGGATTGGAAAAACAATTTTTTTCCTATGATTTTATTTTTAATGAATCACTTCCTAAATTTTCCATTAAAAATAATTTTGTGGTAATTCTCACAGTCAAACCTGATGCGACTTTTTATTTTTGTGTCATTCAATGTCTTAAGGTAAACTATAATGAAGATGTTTGAAGGCATACCCAGATAAAAGAAGAAATTTGTAAGTACTCAAATTTGACAAGTGTTGGTGCTAGTTTTAAGGTTTCAGGTTTTGTTATTGTTTGGTTTGTTATTCTAGGTATCCTAGCTGTTTTGCATGTTTATTACATTTTCAAGAAACAGGAATTGCCCCTACCAATACTCTGAGACTGTTTCGTTTTTCCTTCATCTCTGTGAAAGGAATGATGATAAGGAATGATCCTTACAACTCCTTGTGCAGCACAGAAAAGCCTAAAATAGCTCTGAGCTGGCTTGCATTTCTCAGCTCCATCACTGAAATGCAAAAGAGCTGTGTTTGCATGACACTGAATATGAAGACTAATTAGTGACAATAGATGTGTCACCTTGGCCTGGACCAGTGGGCATTGATCCTGGAGTTAGCTGGGATATTTCAGAGTTGCATTCCCCAGTTTGATGAACAACTACTCGGAGTGAGGGAAATTAAACAGTTATTTTACTGTAAATCAGGATTTATTCTACTCAGTCTCTAATAAGATTTGAGAAGTAAGAAGTGGATTTATGAAATCTGTAGGCTTGTTCCTTAGTTAAATGAGTTATAGCAAGGGAACACTAAGCCTCCATTTACCCTCAAATACCACTGTATATCCTAGTTAAGGAACAATGAAATATTACCCTGTTATCACATACTGATCAGCATTTTACACAGAATGCAAACTGCTGTAATGTAATCTTTCTTCCTGTTGCTCCAGCAGTGGTTTTCAGTAATTAATTCTGATTCACATTGCCTTTACAATGACTTCAGTGGACATACTCAGATTCTGCATGAGTGCAAGGACTTAATCATAACTACAAACACCTACTGTCTTCTTTCTGAATTTTTGAGCATTGCTAGGATATATCCCAAACAAGGGCCCTGAAATTTTTTGTCTTAGCTGACACAGAAATACAGGAAAAAAGTAGGTCACTACCCCAAAAAGCTGAGAGCCTGAGGAAAGGAAAGATTCTGTTTCTAACACAGGCTGTAAAGTGGTGATAAGAATTACCTGTTTCCAAAATCAAAAGTAAACTTCCTTTTTTCTTTATTTCTTTATCATTTTGTTGTTGCTGTTGATTCTTTGGAATCAATACAGCATAGAAAAATTAAAGTTTAAAAAATCCTAAAAAATCAAAGAACACAACATGCTCTAAAGGTCATGCTAGTGGTCCTTGCAAGGGATTTTTTTTTTCTTAGAGTCTTGGTTTGGCTGATAATGTGATTGAACAAAATATATTTCATCTCTTTTTCTTTCACCATTCAAAAGTAATGAATGGGAAGATTTTACTTTCTTTTTTTCTCTTTCTTTCTTGATTTTTTCTCTCTTTTTTTTTCCCCTGAAATACCTTCCCTCAACGTAAAAAGTATAGACACTCTTGGCTACAGCTCCAGTTTTCAAGGTTAAATCGGGGTATGATATTCCATCTGCGCTTGCTTGTCCTAAGACGATTCTGCAGTTCAGACTAGGATGCTGACTAGCTTTACTGCTTTTTCCAGCTTGAACTCTTAAGGTCTCCTTAATCTTATTTAAGTCTACAAACAGATTATATTTAGCTGAAAAGATGAGATGGTTTTGTGTAGGAAAATGTCAAGCCCTCTTGCTATTCTATGGTAGAGCAAAAAGGCTTACTCTTTGTCTTTCCTGGGTTTTAAACCTCCTTTATTTTGCAAAGTAAGTAACATGCTGCCATCTGTCGGCAACGAGAAATTATTTTATTTCTTCAAGTGATTTAAGGAATACAGATCTTCAAATTCTTAAAGAATTTTGTTTGATGTTATTGTATCTTCAGTAAAGCTGTAGGTATCTGAGCAGCATAAACTTGCAAAGGACCATTCAATTATATCTCATAATTTACTTCTGGATCCCTGGGAAATCCTTCTTATTTGAACCGATACTAAGTCCTATCACAAAGTTCAACTACGACCTCCAAATTCCTTTTCAGCTAAAAGACTGAAAAAATGTAAATTTCCTTAAAGACACAGAAGAAAGCGTACCCTCTCAAAAGATTTTGAATGTTCTTCAAAACCAACCAAACAAAAATGTATTTTCTCAGATAGTTTTTTGGTCGTGACTCTGAAAAATTGTAAAAGTATGAATGTTGAAGGACCTGCATGGGAGTGCTGTAAACTTAGAAACATTCAAGGATGAAAGCTTTTGTTCTTTTCTTTGTTTTTGAAGTAGTATATTTTTTAAGAAGGGAA
Source organism: Oreocharis arfaki (assembly GCA_013398015.1). NCBI lineage: Eukaryota > Metazoa > Chordata > Aves > Passeriformes > Paramythiidae > Oreocharis > Oreocharis arfaki. The sequence goes on from VZRR01007149.1 coordinate 966,011, forward strand.
ACAAGGGAACAAATGTGATAACTGTTCGGTGGCTCTAGGTGATTTGTACTGATGAATTTTGCTTCTTTCTTCATCTCCAGTTAAATCCATCATGTACACAGTCACATAATCTGAAGAATATCTCTTTATAATTTCATGATGGAACATCAAAAAGGGGAAAAAAAACCCAAGTGAGCTCTGTTTAATCCGCTGAGAACCATAACTCAGTTCAGACTCGGCCTTCCCTCCTGGAGTGCTGGCCAAAGTTTCAGTGGTGTAGTAACATTCTGCAACCAGAGAGAACAGGTTTTACAATGAAATAGCTGGTTGAACCAATGTAATTTCCAACAGCACATAATGGCCATTTGTTAAGGTGGAAGGGTGTATAATGAATTTTTGATGTATAATTTATACTTCACTTGCACATAAGCAAATAGAGAAAACATGTGTATGTGGCTAAGTAATCACACCCAATTATACAATCCAGGCCATTTCAAGTGACCATTTCAAGGCATGTGTAGCAACAATTAAATTGTTCTGTTGGCAGAAGGCTTGAAAACTGAAATACAAATGGAAATTAATTCTGCTATCTCAACTCCCGTGTTGTTACTTATACTGAACAAGATGAATCTTTAGGAAATACTGGGGTAAATAATGATGCTACTTTGTATTCAGTTGTTTTAGTAAATACGAATCTGCTCAAAGCACAGGGCAGCATCAGATCTTACAGGTCATAAAAGTATGTTTACTAAAACAGTTCCATCCCTTAGGATAATTGGTAATATAACACCACTGTTTTGTTTTCAAATTACTATTTTCTTTTCCTCAGTCATGAGGAAAACTATTTTCCTTCTAATGCCCTTGTTTTCTAGCATGTAAGAGAAGCATATTGAACTTGCGGCCTTGTTGCTAGGTTTCGAGCTGCATTTATGCAGTCTGCTGAGACATTCTTCTCATTTTTGAATTCTGAATCAAGTCCCAAGGCAACAGTGCCCTGTTTCTTAGCAACACAGATGGGTAGACTGTATATTCCAGCTCCTTTGTACGATGGAGGAATAAACAATTCCCTGAGTAAGGGTGTGCACGTTCATTGCTTCACTGATCTTCTGCCAGAAGAGAGGAATGGGAAGCCTTCCGTGGTACAGCAGATGAAGTTTGTCTGGAAGTCTTTGCAGAGTGGTGAGTCATATCTCTATCTTTCCTGTTCTCTGCATCTCTCTGGGGTCTGTATTCACCACTGTGCATATGGATCTGTAGGTACTTTGGATCAGTGAGTTTCAGTTTCTAAGATACAAATACAGGCATCAAAATCAATGGTAACAAAGCTGGCAGAGGTGGGATGTGTGAAAGTACACAGACTTTTTGCTCTGATGAAATTAAAGGAGAGTCACAGAACTGCATACCTTTAGAAACTCTGGGTGCAATACCTTGATTTTAGGAAGGAAACTAGGGCTGAAGATAAAAGGTAGAGGATTGAGAGGTAAAGAGGAAATGGGTATTCATGCAACTAACAAGTCAGTGGTGTGTTACCCTGTGTACGAAATGGAGAAATGTTATCCTTTTAACACAATCTCTGCAAAGTGCTGAGCAGTTTTGAGTTTTTTTGGCCATATAGGCAAATCTGAATTTTGCTGCCTCCAGACTGTGGTACTAACATTGCCACAGAGAGGGAGGAGGACAAGGGAAAAGAAAAGGGGCAGAGAAGGACACACAGCTCTGCAGAGCTGAACATTTCTGCTCCTGATGCCTGTGGAGGGGCAGGTGCATACATTGTCTTTTCATGATGGCAACAGCAGCAATGAGAAGTCTCAGATACTACAATTTTGGCAAAGAGTAGAACAGAAGCATTTGTGCAATTCGTCCCTCTGACCTTGGCATGTACCTGTTTTACCTGGGCCTAAAGCTGGCCCGGTCAGTCTGCCAGTATCTTAGTTTAGTTACAAAACAAGAAAAGGCTGCTTTACATGTATAAATTATAAACTGTCAATTTTTCTCCACAATTTATTAACTCATGATGTAAACACAGCAGCTGGCTATGGTGGGACAGCTGGTTTGCCTGGAGACTGCCCACACACACCCTCGATGGGAAGCCTGGGCCACCTTAGAACACAGAAGTAAAGTGCCCACTCAAGCCTACTCCCCTCCTCCTAAGCAGGAACCAGGCCAGGTTGTGCTTCAGAGTTTGGATAAGCGGAGTATAATCTGTGAAGTAGGAACTGAGTTTTGGCCCCTTCCCAAAGGCTGTCCTGCAGCAGGGATCTGCTGCAGCTGGAAGTGTCCCACCCATGCGGTCCTGAGCTGGAAGGAACCTGTCTTGGCAGCACAGCACAGCTGAGCATGGCCTGGGAACCAAAATCACCTGAAAAAAAGAGCACAGAAATGTGACCTTCCAGAAGTAATTTGTGAGATTTTATTTTTTTTTTAAAACTTCCAGATTTAGCTTCTGTTCCTACAGGCCTCAAATCCTTGTTCAGAAACACAGCTTTGTTGGTAAGCACATATTTCCATATGCCCTTAACCTTCAATGGACCATGACCTTCTTTTAGAAAAAAACCCATTCTGTTCTCAGAATGAATAAGTACAAAGAAGAGAAAGTTGGAATGTTAGAGCTTTCCTTCAGGTATCCTGAGCTCTGAGTATTAGAGTAGGAAAATACGGTTTGTACTGTGTTTAGGCCTGCTGCAATACCCTTCTGATCCATGTCTTTCTTGCAGATTTTCAGCACATAAAAGGAGTTCTTGTGTGAGAAAGGTAACAGTCTGGGAGTGGCTTTTAGATCACGGAGATAAAACAGAAAACATGGATAAGGCAGTATCTGTGTCCAGTCCATGCACTTTACTTTACTGCCTGTTTAGGGTGTTAATGCTGCTCCAGTGGTCTTTCATCCTGCCCAGAGGCATTCTTGGGTGTAGGAAAGTGCCTTCCTCTACTACCTCTAGGCAGAAAGATGAAGCTTGTGGCACTGGCTGATGAGATAGCCCATGGCAGGACATAACACCTGGGCACATATCAGGATAGCAACGGGGTAGCTCTAATTAACATTGTGACCTGGGTGTGCCCAGGAATGCAGAGGAAGATGAAAATGCATCAGGAAGAACGGAGAGCAGAGCTTTAACATGTCCCTCTTTTGAGGTTCGTTTTGCCACTTCTACTTGTACAAAGTGAAACTAGTGTGCACCCAGTTGTGCCCCACTATAACCCCAAACCCCTGCTGTGCTGTGCTGTGCTGCCTGTGCACAGGTTTAGTCTCCTGTCAGAGATGTACTGCTTAATCAGGGAAGAGTCAAAATACGAAAGAAGGGTGTATTTGTGTTGTTACATAGTGATGAGTATTTCAGGCAAAATAAAATTCAGAGCTTCTGTTCCTACAGGCTGTCATGAATATGTAAATTCCTAAATCCATGCTTTTGGCTTCAGATAGGCTTTCTCTAGGGTCAGGAGTTTGCTTCATCAGGTTACTTTGCAGAAGTGAAAGACAGAACCAAGAAGCAGTACTTCTTCATCTAAGCACAGGTACAAAATAATATTAAAGTACAACCACACATTCATTGTCAGTGAACATGCTGGGTTGTGCAGATAAGTATAGCCAGACTGAAAGTAGCAATCAGTAATAAAAGTTCTGTTGTACGTGTGTGTTGGCTTTTTCTTTTTGCCAGGGATTGCAATATTTGAGAAGAAAAAATTAATCATCAGGCCATTATGTTCATCCTCCCCCAAGAAGAGAGAAAATTTTTATTTGAAACTCAAAGAAAATTTTCTGCAAGCTTTGACCGGCCCTTCTCACAACAGCAAACTGCAGTGCAGCAATCCAAAGCCAATAGGGATTTATGGCTGAAGCAACCTCCTGATTTTAGCTACCAGCTCTACAAGTCAACCTTCCTCAGAAGCCACAAAGAAAGGGAAAAGGAGAACTGAAGCCAAAAAGGACCTCTGAGGCCACAGGCATGTGACATCTTTCCAGGCTTAGGTCCAGACTGCTCTCTCCTCTTCTGGAAAAGGGACTTGCCTCAACATGGAACCACAAAGGTCAGAGCCCCCGGGACACTGCAACTACAAAAGGCATGTCAAGGGGAGCACGGCACTGGCCCAACCTTGCTCCCTCCATATCTTGCTCATTGGCACCACCCATGCATGGGGAGACTAACCTGTTTTTATTTATGCCTCGACATATGTTGTATATGAGCTGAAAACTTACTTTCAGTGCTGTACTCGAGATGGAAGGGACTCCAGTCCTGGGGAGCCAAAGGGGAGAGAAAGCTTCCATGACTGGGCTTTAAGTGACTCCCCCTTGCAGATGGGATAGATCACCTGTTTCCCCAGAAAAAATTCCAGGTAAATTGGGCTTTGGAAGGAGCCTTAGCACATAAAAGCAGTTACCTGCACCACACCCCTGGGGCTGCCATTTTCTGGTTTTCTTGGAGGAAGCGGGGGCTCACTTGGAAGGTCAGCTCTGCCTCTTCCTCACCGTTTTCTCCATGTGGTGCTGCTTTTTCCCCAGCTGTCTGTCCTGTCTGCACCTGTCCTGCCCTGCTTCTATGCTTCCACGGGGCAGCTCATCGTCGACAACCCAGTACTCCGCTATTTCCCCTACAAAGCAGATGTTGCCTGCTCCCAGCCTGCCACTGTGTTTCTGGCGTTGCCCTCAGCAGCCACCCCGTCTTGGCCAACACCAGACACAATGCTCGCCGCTGCTTGGAAATAGCCCAGCTGGTCACAAGAGCCGTGCAGGCTCACAGCTGCTCACAGCAGGCATGGTCCATCTGCCAAACAGACACCTATGGGGCACCCCGAGGTGCAGCAGCAATGGTTGTCCTTGTCTTCTACTTCTCTCTTTGTCTCTCATTTTCTGTCTCTGTGCCCTGTTCTATACCCCTTCAGTAGGAACGCGTGTCTTTCTTTATCAATAAACTTCATTACATCTCATGTCACCCCATTCCATTTCATTGTTTTTACTTTGATTCAAAAATTTCTCTTTTTTTCATGGCATTTTATTTTATCAATTTCTTCTCCTGTCCCTTCACTTCATTTCCTGATTTCAAGATTTCAATGATTGTAATTTTGGCAAGTTTTGGTCCTTTTCATTGCACCTCATTTCATCCCACGCCATTTCCTTGTATTCACTCCTTCTCCAAATTTTCTTCTTTTTTTCCAATTTTTTTCAATTTTTTTTCCAATTCATCATTTTGGGAAAGGAAATGAAATCTTGAAATCAGAGAAAAAAGTGTAACAAACACTCTGGAAAGGAGATATGATAAAATCAAATGGTCCTGGGTCTGGGATTCAGACCTGGGGTCAGGTTTCAAGGGTCAGGAGTCAAGGGTCCAAGGTTGGAGGGTCAAGGGGGTCCAAAGTCAAGAGGTCAAAGGTCAAAGATCAGGGGGTCAAGGATCAAAACGCAAGGGTCAAACCTTCCCCAGGTTCCTTATCAGGAATGCTTAAATAATTTGACTGGATCCAGAAGCTAATTCCAAAAAGTCTGATAACTACATGGCCAAGTCATTCAGCTGTGAGAGTGAAATCATGTTCAGGTTTTTGTTACAAACCAGGAGATTCTGGGAATTTTAATGTCATCAGTCAGTGTTTTAATCCCAGGACTAAAGGTTTTCTTTGGTAAAATTCTACTGGAGTGAAACAAGTATATGTAAGTCAGCATTTCTGGAAAGAAACAAGGACAAAGCAAAAAAAGCAAGTTGCAACCAGAAGTTTCCAATACAAGTTCCTGATAACAGTAAAACATTTAGAAGTTCTGTTTGGTACTCCAGAAGTAGTGGTGAACTCCACTATGAGGTCTGGAGGAAAACAGTACATATTGCCTAATTGCTTTGACATACCGTTAACTTCTCAGCTCACTGAAATTTCAGGCTACTTAACTCTAGCAGGCTGTAGACTGAACAACGATCCAAATTCAGAAGAACTAAAGACTGCCTCTACAAGGAATTTTACACTTATTTTCCACTCCACTAAAATGTTCCCTGAGGGGAGTCCTTAATGACATACTGTCTGGAGTTTAAAAGGAAATGGTCAATTGCAGTGGAAGATCTCTACATCAAAAATATACCTAAGGACTTGCGGCACTGGTCCAAAATTCTTAAGCATAGATTTGATCCTAAACACACAAAAAAAAGCAATTTCTCTGTTCACTTAGCCTTTCTCACCATTTAGGCCAATGGGAAATGCTTCATTAACTGGAAACCAGAACTCAGTCAGAAAAGAATTGGAAAGGCAAGAGAAAGGCAACAAATAAAGTATGTAAATTACCAGTGCACGGTGTTTTCTCCTCCTTGTGTCATTCTGTCCTATGCAGTTCTGATGTGCATCACACCCATCAATTCACAGTTAAATATTCATTACAATCAAGTTCTCAACATGTATCTTCATATACTATTTCTGCTACCTCCCTGATTTCACAAGGCATTCATCATGTTGCCTGAACCTCCATTTTTATTTTATCCTGTTCAATTAATCAAAGAAACATATCTTCCTATTCATGCAGATGGTACTGATACCTCCAGAACATGACCCTTATGGATTTTCCATCCTGTATCTCGCAAGAAACCATCTGGTTTATGATATCCTATAAAGATAGGGGATATTGTCAGTCAAATCTGCATAACTAGCAATGCAGTCAGCCTTTAAAGACTAGGCCTTGTCTCAGAAAGATTTCAAGACCAATGTACTGGGGTTGTATCCTGTCCTGCACTTACCTGACTCTGCAAAGTGGGGTTTACTGAAGAACAGCACTACCCACAGCCAAACTGACAATTTCCTTTTGCAGCTTGCAGGTAATATTTATTACCAGCTTTCAAATCCTATCCCCTTTGAATTCAAAATCACTTTTGCTTCCAAACAAGGAGAATACACATCAAAAAGAAGATATGCCATTGATCCTAAAGTACCATCTTCTTTCAGCCTTCTTTTTAGCCCTCCCATGAATTCTCCAGCAACAGAGAGATCTTAAGATCATTTTAACGCAGATGACTGCAAGGTATGTTAATGATTAATTAAATTCACTGGAAAGACTTGAAAAATAATGCAAATACCCATCTCAGCAGATTCTATGATTCTACAATACGTATTCCATCCATGTGATTTTAGTGTCACAGCTCCTTTGTCTAGAAGGGTGTTCTGTTTCTGTTCTTTTTCCTCACCTGTGTGGTAACAGGAGACCACTGCACTCATTTGAGATCGGAATTCTGGTGATAGGAGTTGTGTAAATAAAGAACTTTAGGATAATGAAAAACTGTAACTCGTCAGCTTAACAGCCCTTAATTAACAATTAATTAAAACTCCTGAATATTGCATTTTTTTTAACAGAAATTTTACAGGTGTATTTTTACCTTATTTAAAAGCAACATGTAAAGTTTACTCTACAGCTAACTTTAATGGTCTTGGTTACAGGCATCGTGGCTTTTCTGACGTTAAAATATATTTTCTTTTCCAAATGCAGTATGAAGCTAATTTACCAAATTTTGCAACAAATTACCCCAGAGATCCTTTCAGTCTGAAGTTAAAACCACAGCATTTAAACACAGGTGAGTCCTTTACAACATGCACATTTATTGTGTTAGAGAATTCAAGAACAATACTTCAACAGCAGGGAGCAGGAATAAGAGTGCAGAACCCTCGAACCCATCTAAAGTGGCCTTAGGTGAAACTTTAAGACCAAAGAGTATTTTTTCCCCTACATTTCAATATCAGAGAAAGTCCACTTCCAAGCTCTTAATAATAGACTCAGATCACAGAAAATAGACTAGTTCACTCATACAAAGACAGTTAGATTTAAGGACACCTGCTACAAGCAGGATTACTAGCTGAAAATTGCATGTTAATGTAGATTTTTCTGATAAGACTGCAATTTCAGCCTTGTAATGGGGTTATTCCCAGGCAACTGATTCAAGTCCAATGTCTGCTGTACTCATTGTAGGTACAATAGTCCACATCAGCATTCCTATTGTGGCGGATGGTCCATAATGGGGTGCCTGCCCTCTAGTGTTTCTATAGCTTCACCTTTTATAATGGCAGCTCGTTTGAAAATAATTAACTACACATAAGTTAAAGTACAGACACATACATACTATGCAGCATAAAACACTACTTTCTTTGGAGACAAAGGCAAATGCAAGGCTTTGTTCACAGCAAGGCCATGGACAGAATATTTTTTCTTATAATGTTTACTATATATGTCTGAGTGCTCCTTTTTCTGGATCCTAGCTGATTAACAATAAGCATAGCTTTTCAAATCCTAGAATCCAGACAGTTTTTCCTATAGCTTATAAATACTGTTTGCTTAATACTTTCAGATCCTGGACTTGAACCACTGAAAGGAAAGCAAAAGGACTCTAACAGGAGATTTCTTACATACAAGCCTCATGAAAGCAAGTGGGATCCACAGCTACTACTGCCAAAGAGTGCCTGGCCACCTAAATCTTTTTCATTTGTGGTTAGTCAGATTAAAAGACAACTTCTTGTTTTTCTCTGCATTGAAATATTTTGACATAATAATAATAACAACAACAGCAATATATTAATAGTGATATTTATTTCAGAATATTTTGAATCATTGAGTCCTGAGAGGACAGCTGGCATATCTTAAGTGAAATGTCACTGTACTGGAGATCTAGGGACTTGGACCATTAATTTCCTTTAGCTTTTCAAGAGAGTAATTCTTTCTCCAGCTCTTGTTGAGAGCTTCAACGGAATTGGAAAGGTAGTCTGTTGTAGAATAGCTCCTTATTTTAGCCTTTAGCAGAAAATTACACAGCATTGCATGTGGTAATTCATTTATATAGGGACCAAGATGTCCATACTGGACTGTTCAAAGACACAGACTATTTCAGAATATGCAGATGCTGGATGGGTGCTTTTATGGTTTATATATATACACCAAACTCCTAAATGTAGAGATGTCCGAACCAGAATGCCTCTGGTTATAAAAGCTCCCATTTACATTACTGAAGATTAACAAATAGACCATTGAGGGGAAAATAACTTATATACAACTGTAAATACCAGCATGGAGCAGAAACACACTAAATGCACTTAGTCTGTAGTATTAGTGAGTATTTGACCTCTTTCCCTTAGGTCCCAATTTCTGAAATAGCATGGAAATGAATAGTATTATCTCTTTCTACTTAACAAATTCCCCTTTAATTCTCCTCTCTATTGCTAAAATCTACTTACCAACACTTCCAATTCACTAATTCTTTTCTCAAACGAGCCCCTCAATTACCTGGAGATAAAAGAAATTGCACAGCCCATCAAGCTCCTGGTAACTACAGATGCTGAGTGCCATCATGAGATTACTTTGGAAACAGCCTGTCCTCTGCACCCAGGAGCTGGTGATCAGCAGACGGTGCCAAAATAAACCCTCAGACATTCCCTCTTCCTTCAATAGACACATCTGCTTTGCTCTTGACTCTAATTGCTAGGAATGGACTGCTGAAAGCTTCACGCAGTCAGGTAGTTTCTGTTCCTTTTCTAAGCAGTGTGGGGGGATGTTGAGTGCAACAAGAGGGGAAGCACTTTTTAGTCATAGTCTGCATTGCTGAGGGCTTTGGAGGTGTATCCAGAGCCGTCTTTGGACACGAATCTCTAGACTTAAACTCTGTGTCAGCTGCATGGCAAATGTGCCCCAGGAAGTGATTTAGCATAGAAAACTGCATATTGCATCATTTCGCCTTTCCCAAAGACAATGAGCTATACACCACTGTGGAAAGCTAGGCACACAAGTAAGAATCCCTTATGTAAAGATGTTCTGGCTCTGTGTGGTGTGTTGTGGAGGTTGGCATTTCTCCAGGATTTCCCAGATGCAGCACTTGAAAATAAAAATTGTGTAAGTTGTTGACAGTAAAACAGTGCGTATTTTTTGTTCAAGAGAGCTTCCTGTCAATTGCATCGAATCTCCAGACATTGTTTGAAATCTGCAGTTCCCCAAATTTCAGTTTGGAAAGGATAACGTCCCCAGTCTGCCTGTAAATTACTCATTTCCTGAGTGCCAGGCAAACCCAGCCCAGTGAAAGGTGCTTTCTCTGTACATGGCAAATGAAAGGCTCGGGACAAATTAAAATTCAGAGGTTTTCAGGATCTGGAGCTCTTGTTGGTAGGCATAATCATAAGACAACAGCCTTGTATCTATACTAAACATGGATAATGATAAAGTTTTAGCTGGGCCTCCCCATAGTGATAGGAGTGACAGTATAATCAAGTGACACACATGGAAGTCCTTCAAAGGAGTGCTATTGGCTTGGTCTTTTTACAGATGGGGAAAAGGAGGCGCAGAGCAGGTAAATAAATTGCCCCAAAAGCATGAGGGAAGAGTCAATTTCAGACAAATTCTTGCAAGTAAATTTGATCTCTTATAACATATGTTAAGGCATTTCTAGTGCTCTCAAGTAGAAGAGGAATGAACTTGTCTTTAACAAGCACATGACACCTCATCTTTAAAAATGTGTGTGTCTTTAAAAATGAGGGTGTCTTCATTACAACCCACTAGATGGAGGTAGCCCCTTGTGCTAGTCTGCAGCAGAGAGTGAGGCACATGGGCATGTTACAGACACTCATTTCCTGGCTTAGGCAACTTTACTCTTTCTCTTAGAAGAGTCAGGAAAAAAACACAGAGCTGCTCTGCAGTGATGACAGTGCAAGCTGCTGGAGACCCTGGGGTGCAAAGACTGTTAAGGAAACAAAGGTACCTACAGTAAATCTATACATGCCTAATCCTCTTTACTCCCAAATATACAATGAGAAATATCCTAGTAATATAAACTGAGAGTTTCTTGAAAATGCTGGCTTGTTTTGTTTACCTGCTTTTTATGCTAAATACCATTACCATGTGTGATATACATAAATAAGAAGAACCCAACTATTCCTGTTGAGAAGTATAAAGTTTTCTTTTCTTCCAACAGCATATCCTTGCAAGAAAGCAGCTTTAAGATCATTACTGCTACTGACAGGACAGATACCTTGCTTCCAAATTCCTACAGGTTGTGACACTCAGCTGTAGGTGTTGTGAAAGGCAGCTGCAGTGCTGTTACCCAGCTGTGCAGGCAGAAGCCCCCATTACCCTCCCAGGTTTACCAGTACAGTGCAGTGGCCTGATCTGAAGACGCTGGTGTTGCTGCTTTACAACATGGAGATTGAAAGGCTCTCCAGAGAGCAGTTCTACTTGCACTGCAATGTTGGCTTGGTGCATGGCAGCATCCAGCAGAGCCCAGAAGCAGCAGGGTCGCTGACATTCTGCTGTGTCTCTGCACCATTGCCCATTGCACTTGTTTACAGGTACACATGGAAGAAGCACGGCACCCAAGTAGAGCTCTCTGACAACTCTTCATGTTGGACCCAGATTAGCATCAACTTGTGCTCCTGATTACACATTCAAATCCTTTCAGAATCCAAAGGGGCCTGAGACTGCCCTGCAGAAATGTTTGCTATTCAGGCTGATCTCCATCTCCTCTGACACACTTTGCAGAGCTCTTAAACTTCAGAGGAAGCAGACTGTGGTTTTTACTTCAAGGGCTGGCCGAAGCGGTGTTCTCATGCCTCAGTAGTTAGAGGTACAGGCTGAGGCATCTCTTCATCCTTTTTACTTTTGCGTGCTCATTGTGGGGATGAAAGTGCACTGTAAATCCTGCTGACAACTACGTCAGCCTTTGGGCACGCAGCCACCTCCATTGTGGACACCTCTTAGCCTAGTGTACGAGAAATGCACAGCAGCCATTACCAAAAATGTCACTGATCTAAAATCTGCTCCAGTCAGTCGGTATTTTTCCATTAACTTCAGCGTACTTTGAAACAGGTTTAATGGAGGTGAATTCTTTTGTTTTAGGCAGAACTATGAGATTGTTCCTCTACAAATTGCTTTATGTAAACCTCTACAGCTTATATAAATGCAGAGAGAATGTGGATACTTTCCAAAATCCTAAAAGGAAGATGCAAGTTTACAGCCTAACTGTAAATACTGCGATTTCATAAATGACCAGAAGGAGCAAGTGCTACACAAAAGTATGTTCAGATCTGCCACCCACACATACTGAGTCTATAAAGACAAATCAGCAAATTCTGTAAGTTATTAATACTAATATTTTGCATATGTATAGAACTTATGCTATATATCTCTATTATAAAACAAACTTTATAACAAAACAGATTTCAAGGTCTCTGCTCAGGACATCCTCTGCCATCTCCCATATACTTCAAATTCAATGTTATCTCTAAAACCGTTGTACTTTGGGTTAGATTTAGCCGCGTCTTCTGTGATTTCTGGAACTCATGAATGATTACTATGCAGATTAAAATCAGTGTTTGATTTACATATAGGACTTTAAGAAAAGACTGGATGTGGCACTTAGGGCCTTGGTCTAGTTGACAAGGTGGGGTTAGGTCATAGGTTGGACTTGATAGTCCCGAAGTTCTTTTCCAGCCTATTTGATTCTGTGATTCTGTGACTCTTAATTCTAATCTAAGATCTGTCAATACTTCTATAATTTTGATTACATTCTTTGCTATGAATTTATGCCCAAGTTCAACTAAAAGACACTTTTCTATATCCTTCCTCCATCACAAACCCATACATTTGAAAACTTTAGCATACACACGCCGAGTATTCAGGTGGTCATCAAAGTTTTAGTACTTCAAATGGTTCTAGGATTATATTGGTCGTGTTGAAAGTGTTAACATCTTTGTCACACTAAGCCTTTGAAATATCAATTTTTATGCCTTTCCTGTGAAACCAAATCATAAATAGACACCAAATAAGCAACTTAACAATATACTAAAAATATAACATTTAAAGAATTATTTATTAAAATCTTTCTGAGACATGATTTACAAAAGATGGTAAAGATAGCAGGTTTGTTTGCAATTAAAAAAAAAAAATCTTGTATTGACCACAATTAAAATTAATATACTAGAAGAAAATGGATCTTTTCATTTTCTGCTAGATATTTCTCTGCTCCATTGAATATTGCTTTGAGCATTGCATTATACCTTATCATGTTGTGCTGATAGTAGTGGGGTAATTTTATTACCTTAATAACACAACTGCAGTTAGCGAACGCTGCACTATTTAGTTCATACAAGGAAGAAAAATATTAATTTGTTTTAAATAAGGGACTGTCTTTAAAAAGGCACTAACTGCATCCCAAAAGACACAGAGAGTCTTTTTGCATCCCAAAAGACTCTGCAAAGAACAATCTGGTTGTGAAGCCAAATAAAAAATGTTGCAGGATGCCTCTTTTCACTTAGATAAGACTAATATCCCCTTTTCCTTTAACACCCACCACTATAAAGCTCAGGAAGTGCTGGGACTGTTCTGGCTTAATTTTGTGCACACCATGGTTAAGGACAACAAGCAGGGGTGACACTGGGGAGAAAGGGGAGCTATGGAGTCTTGAGGAGAGGGCTTTGGAAGAGGCGGTGGGATATGCACAGCTGGAAAGGCAGCTGTGGCTGCAGGCTGCCTGTTCATGGTTCTTTTCATAAGGAGCCAGTTTAGTTTTAGTACCCTGGGATTTCCTCAAGATACAAACCAACAGACAGAGTGTGAAACACAGAAACTCTATTCTATAACTGTTTAAAACATCAAGCTTTATAACATTGAAGTGCTACTTTTCCCCACAGAGGCCTTTTCTTAGCTGGAGAAAGTGTCAATCAAGGAAATGGCTGTCATGCAGACATACTAAAATTGTGCACTGGAAAATAAACTTATCTGTAATAACGTGTCCCTCAACTGACTCTTTGCCTATCATTTTTCGCTTTGTAAAGATGATCAGTTTATTCTCACTTGCTTCTTACTTGCTTATTTGAAGAAAATGGTAGCCAAGCAGTGATGGTATTTCTTGAATGTTCATCTCAAGAAATGGACAGGAAAACAGCAATCACCTGACAGCCAGTGGAATGTCAAAACACAGAGACATAAAAAGCTGTGTTCCTGTGTGTTTTTCCTGTGAGGATAATTGTTCTTGTTGACGGTTATGTACTTTTGAAATAAATAACAAAATGTTACTAGTGAAAATAACTAAAACTGGAGAAAGTCAAAGCATCCTTTCACAAAAACAAAGAGATTTTTCTGTTCCCAACACAGGAAATTTTCTGACCTTGTCAAAAAGGCAGGGAAGGAAAGGGGATATAATGGCCTCTGCTGGAACAAATGTTACAATATGCATCCTTCCCTCTAATTATGTCTTTAAAAGCTGGCTGGCATGGCCTGTGTGATACATGAACCCTACCATGCAGGTGCTGTGTGAATGCTTCATGTTGGCTGCCTCAGATTGAGCAAGGAAAATACTTCTCTTGAATCCAGGAAGGACAAAGCCTTAAGTGCCTTCCATGACTAAAATTTCAAGCACACTGTCCATGCACATAGTTTTCTGTTGCTGCATCATTGAAAAAAAAAGAGTACAAAATTTAAAAATTTATTTATTAACTTTATTGCAATGGGGTTTGGGGGATTTTTGTTTGTTTAATTTGTTGTTTTTTTCCTTTCCCAGCATCACAGAGGATATCACAGTTTCATAACATTGTAGGTCTCTAAGACTGGGCATCACCCATTCTTTTGTGGCACTGTTCAGGATTTTATTTTTAGAAATAGAAATTTGAGATACTTACTCTCAGAAGTCATCTAGGCAGGGGGAGTGGTTGAGACAGAGATAACATTTATGTTTGGCTTCCAGCAGGTCTAGTCAAGAAGGCTTCGAAACATAGGACAGGAAAATGCCAGAGACCTCAGAGCATTACAGAGAGATGGTGGGATGGGATTTAAGTTAGCAGGATAAACTGAAGGCCCAGAGAAAAGACCTAAAGTACTGATCTGGAAGAAAAGCTAAAGGCTGCTTGGTATCTGTTCAACAGTTTTATTCTGGAAGTAGTGAGTTCTGTAGTTCTGTTTGGGAGCACAAGGATATACAGTCTTTGTTACAACCTGCCCCACAAGGGGAGCGTAAGCCAGGTACTTGATAATAGATGCCTTGGGGTGTATTAGAGTGAAACGATACTGAATGACCAATGTTTATAAACCTATATATGTGTAGGGTTTATTTTAGAACAATCTGGTTGCAATGGAAAGCATTAGGTAGCCATTTTGGTTATTATGTATAATAATATAAAAGTACTAAAATAACACTTAAGAAAATGTATAAGAGAAAAGAAAGAAAGTATAAGAGTAGAAAGATATATAGTTACCTCCTGCGGGTCCAGCTGCAAGACTTGGTTGCAATTCTGATGAGTAACGGTAGCAGTCCTGATCCATCGGGGATGGGGGAAGCCCAAAAACCACAAAGTTCAATGGGTTAACATACTCTTGGGTTTGGTGGGAATGTCCAGGTACCTCCTCTTGGGCCGAGGAGTTTTACACTGGATGATGTAGCACTGGATGATGGGGCACTTTGGGGGTCTGTGATGGTTTATGACCCCTTCTAAGACATTACAGCTGCCTCTTATCAGCGTAGTTGAGTTAATCATGGCCACTGCATGAATGTACCAGTACTTCCTCAGAGGGGAGTTTTCACATCTGAGCCAATTACCTAAGAGAGAACATCGGCATGATAAAAAGCACTGCCTCACCTTGCAGGATCTGCTTGTTATTGGCCTCTTCCTTTAACTGGCTCAAACCCCAGGTTGTAGCCTCTGTGGTGGACGTGCACCCCCACTGCATGCAGGTGGTTACTTTGCCCAAGGTCAGCAGAGCACTCTGCTACTTTTGCAAATGATCAATTGTTTTGAGTCATTACCAGTAACATTCCAGTCTCTCACACATTATTGACGTGAAGGAAATAAGGAGATGACAAGTATCAGAGACATTAGGTTTTAAGTCTCCTATTAGTGAGAAAATCCATTTATTCTGGGAACCACACCTAATGTTAGCTAGGATTGAGAGCGTGTAAATAAACTGCATATTTCACTGTTTCAAATCAGTTATGTATTTTTCCCTATATTTTACTGTATTTGGTATCTGCCCTTTGTCAGTGGACAATCACATAGGAAGAGGAATCAGGAGAACAGGGTCTGCAGAGATAATTCACTGTGTCCCTGAGCACATGCCTTCTCTAGGATAACAGGCTCCTTAAAACCAGGCACTAGGAAAGTGTATTGATTCCTATAAGATTAACTTTTGCATTGGCATCTAGCACTGAGGGAGGTGTATGATTTACTCATCAGACCTCAGCTGACAGGAAATGTGTGATCTTCAGACTTTCTCTCTTGTTCCTGATGAGTGACAAAAAAGCCTAACAAAATTTTCCCCATGCCCTTCCTTGTCACTTAGACTTACGAAATCAACTTCAAAATAAATGTGTTAGCAGGTCAGCATTTAATGTCAAGGCACCTCCATACTTTCTTGGTATAGTGCTAATCAGAAAACAAAGAGGTTGGGTCCATTTCCAGTAAGTTTGTCCCAGACTCTTGAAACAAGGTCAGTCCCAAGCTTTGATTTAAAATAGATCTTTCTGTAGACTTCTTGAGCAATATCAAGATCCCATCTTGAACATGGGCTACCAAGAGATAATTATTTTAGAAGCTGCCTCCAGCAGGATTGCAAATGTCAGCAGCTTTTTAGCAAATTAGTATACTTTCAATACCTCAGAGAAAAGGAAGAAGGTAATTCACAAATCTGGTGCCCCTGATGTAGAAACAGATGTATGGATGCCTTTGTTCTTCAGAGAACTTTGCTTTCAGATCTGTTAAATTCAATGGGCTGATCCCCAAAAAATGTTGGTGATCTTAGAAATTTCTCGTTTAATCGGGGAGGGCTGATCAAGGAAGGTTTGCTGTCCTGTTGAAACTGAAGCAGTGCTGAGACTCTTAACTTTAAAATGCTGTGACAGGACTTTTATTAGTGATCTTAGTGTTGTGTTGGCAACTTGGCTGACACATAAATGCTGACACACAGTAACAAAGTTCATAATTCTCAAATGTGTTATTCTTGGAGAGTTTAAAACCACTTTCATTAATGAAAGTATAGCAATACACTTGTGCTTTAAGAAAATAAATGTGATGCATAAACCCTTTCCTATATGAGCTCAGTAAGAAATGTTTGTTGTCTCAAGCTGGTGTACCAAATTCAAGAAACCTTCAAGCAGGCTTTTTTCACAAAGTCAGAAAAGAGAAAGTCTTCCTCTTCTTTTCATCCCCTTCTTTTCTGCTTCGAATATTTGAGTGATTTAGGTAAATGATCAAAACCTGATGTAAAATTTTAGAAGTTGTTTCAAATTTTACGTGAATGTCAATGAATGTTTTTTAAAAAAATTAGCTTCAACACATGGTTTCCAAATCCAGAATAAGTTTATGTGTGAGATTTGATGAAAATGAGGAGCTACTCTGTATTTAAAAAAACAGCCATACCATTGCAGTGAACTACGTTATTCTGAAAATTCTAAAAACCTTAAAGAAGCTTAAATCCTATTTTTATTCATGGTTAAATAATCCGACAACTGCTTTGCCTGGAACAGAGAATCTGGCTTATTCTATGGATATCTACCACTGAAATCAGCTACAATGAACGATTTTATTCCTTCTGTGAGGATTTAGAGGCACTGCTTTCTAAACTGAGGTGGAAGATTCACATGCTGTGAGTACTCTGCTTTTCACACCCAGCATCTTTAAATGCATAAAAACATTGATATACTGTCTTCATGCAAGAGAAAAAGCTATCTCAGAATAACTTTATTTCAAAACACACCTGCAATTAGGAATTTATAAAAAATTATCCTTTCCTGAGGATCTTGGTTTAACATTGCACAAAGATTGTTTCTATATTGACTTCAGTAACCTTCTCAGACAAGTTAGTATCAAGGAAATAATGAGGGAAACATCTACTATCTAAAAATGCAATGAAATAAATGAAACTGTAATCTTCCCTCAGTTTAGATAACTACCAGCAGTTTTGCTTATTACCACTTCTCTAGATTTGATTGTTACCTCTTCCCTCTTTTTGAATAGATATCTAGAAGAGCCACCAGCATATGCAGATGGAGAAGATCGTTTTCCCTGCATTCTCTGCACTCTCCATATTGCCATATCCAGTATTTCAGGCACTCCAGCAGATTTAAGGACCTCTTATTGGAGAGTTTGAGCTTAATGGATATTGCATATTTCATAAATGGATCCAGAAGATGACTGTGCTTTCTTCAAATTGTTCTCGAATTCTTGTTTCTGAATAAAACTCTCTTCCTCTTCTCTCTTCCTCAGTTTTACTTAGATGCTTTTAACATTAATTACTTCACTGATGGTAAATGGAATTGTGACTGTTTCCTTGTCCCTCTTTTCCAAGTATTCAGAAATAACTTAAGCCATCATCAAAACCTGTAGCAGCAATATAGAAATAAGAAACTTCAATTATCACTTCTTAGCACACGAAATATCATTAGGAAATTATAGTCAGACCAACTTTACAGTATTTTCAAATTCAAAATGGATAATCATACTCTTTGACACTTACAGAATATCAGTCTATGCAGACAAATTCTGTAACTACCTTATAGTAGCCCTCTTTAGGCTATGTATTTGAACTTTTCTAAATAATTGAATGCATAAATAAAGAAATCAGGATTTAATTCCCATCCATCCTCTGTAATGTTTGTTTCACAATGCAGTGTGCACCTCACTCCCAGCAATACTGTGAACATTGATAAAAGCATGTGAAAAAGGTTTTGTAGCAATAATCAAAGGTATCACCTGATATAAGATAGTTTTGTTTTAATTGAACTTTCTGAGTAATGCTTTCTGGTCAGTACTTCTGAATATTTCTTAATAAAGAATGGCCTTTCCATTTTCCTAGTTTCAATAAATATACACTGATCCATTAAAATTTTAACTCTTTGCAAAGGGCTGGATATTTTCCCCATGGAACTTGAGACCACTACATCTAAATATAAGAAAGCAAACTTAAGGATCAGTGTGATGGTCTTGGTGAAACTTACTGGGCCACATAGAGAACAGCATGATTTATTCCTTTGGTAGACCAAATGAGCACGTAATGTGGACAGGATGATTAATCGTTGATGGGAATCATGGCAACATTTCTCTACCTAGATAGCCAAGGTGGATAAAATGATGAGCCTGAGAATATATTTTTCTAAATCTTATCTACTCCCATGACCATCACATGAAATGTCATGTCATAGGAACATAAAGGAGACCTTCTGTGTTTTGGAAGATAGGTGATTTTTGAAGGAGCGCTTCAATTCCCTCTCTCTGACTCCTTGAAATACAATATATAACACACAATACTGTAATACTGTGGCTTGAGATGAACATAAAATCAGAATTTCTTGATTAAAAATTTATGCTGCTCATTGAATATTTCAAGAGAAGAATGTAAGAAAAATTCAGGGAGCTATAACATACTTAATAATTAACACTTCACTTCTCACTACCCCACTGTCAAAAGTGTTTGCCGAGATTCTCTGACTGAAGCCAACATTCCAATCACTTTCTCTACATGCCCTACTTAGTCCCATTGCTGGAGAATGAATTCAGAGAGTCAGAGCTTCTCAGCTGCTGGGCACGTGGTGTCCTCGCCTGCACAGATGGGAGTGGTGGGTGCCACTGAAGAATGCCTCGTGGCCTGTCCAGGCAGCACAGGGACTGCCACAGAGGCTGAGAGCGCCCAGGCAAGCAGAGCAGGACGCAGGCAGGAGCCAGCCAGCTGCCAAGTGGTGCACACGGTGTAGCTGTGATCCTACCCTCTCTCTGCCTCAGACACCTGCCCCAAAGCTACACACTATGGCCCTTTATTTGCTCTTGACTTGAAAGATTAAAACCAGATTCTTGTCCTGAAAGTAAAGGAGGACTTCATACTTTTATGCCAGGTTTTTCATACCTCTCATCTGGCAGCCTCATAACTCAAACCTTGCCAATAAGGAGGAAAGCTAAGTTTCAGTCTTTCTTCAGCATTTTCTCTCCAGCTGAAGCTGAGTTACCACACATGATGGAAGGATGATGAGAGAATGGCAAGAATTAGCAAGTGGTAAAAATTCTACAGCTGGTTTTGATAACTTGGCTTTTAAAGGTGTATGGTCAGATTCTCCTTCAGCTCTTACATTATCAGTAATAATTATTTTTAGACGAATATTGGAATAAGAATTTAGCTTAGATCTTTGAACTGACTTACTGTATTTAGGATAAATCTGAGCTATTGATTTGTAATTCAGCAACAGAACAGATGAGAACAGAGATTGACTTCTGTGACTGTTTGGACAAGAGCGTGCTTTTGACACGCATACTCTGGGTACAGCAAACTCTGTCATGTGAAACAAGAGGCAAAACTAAACATCTGTAATCCCCTTATTTAAGTAGGGATATTGAGGTCAGGAGAGCATTTGCCAACTGTGGTGAAGAAGAAATAAGCTTTTTAGAAGGAAACACGTGTGACATTTGAAAATATTCTCTCCCCACATTCCTTCTCATTCCTTCCATTGTCAGCTCCTGGAACTGTAATTCAGGTTTTGTAGAAGTACTTGAACCGTAGACTTTGTATAAACTGGAAGCTATTCCTGCTGGGAAAGATGCTGGGGCTCGACTCCTGGGAGCCCTTTTGGGTTCCTTGGGTATGTCACTTGGAAACACCACCTTGTGTTTTTATGAACCTTTCTGCTGCCTGGGACAAAAATAAGAACTCAGGACATTGCAGTCTGGTGTATACACACATGCTCTGCATATATGCAGTCTATGACAATAGTACTTTGAGAGGAAAAGATCCCTTAGCCAATATAATGAAATACTTAGGAACTAAGTGAGAAAAATTAAATGGCAAAGTTTCTCATAAATCCTCGAATACTCTGAGTCATGCCAAAGCTTTAAATTCAATACATTTGAATCTGCTTTTTCAAGGACTTGATGAGGAGCACGAACATCTTCTTACGGTCCTGTGTGATGTATCAGGATCTATCAGAATCAGGGAGAAAGACAGGCATTTAAAGACGGCCATACCTCAAACAGTGTAGTTGAGCAGGCAGAAAGCTGCATCTTTACTCTGTAACTGTGCTCCTGGGCTGTGACAGCAGCCAACTGCTATATCTGTCCTTCCCCCCGAGGAAAAGGTGTGAAGCAAAATTATTTCTCCTTGCTATTAGAAAGCTAAAACAGTGCTAGGCCTTTGCCATCCTTCTGAGAAAGCCATAGTTTATCAGCAAGATATAATCTTTGGTAAATTAGAAAAAAGTTCCTTGAAATCTTAAGGTAGTCTAAATATCCATTATAGTGCAATTTCTAATGAGCATAGTAATTACTATTTGACCAAGGACTTCTGAGTCACAAAAACAATGTTATTTTTGGTCCTCTCCACTTCAATTACTATGTCAAAGGACATGCAAAAGCACATAAAAACTAAATATAAATATTCTTTCTGAACGTGCAACTTCTAAGATGCTTCTCTTTTTTTTTCTCCAAAATTTCATTTTTGATTAACCCTGTTAGAAAGTTTTAGATTATTTAAAAATTTATAAAAAGCTGTCAAAAATGTTAGTGCTTACATTTGCTACAAAAAATGGATGGATCAAGACAGAAGACAGTACAACTTTCATTTGAAGTGAGATTGCAAAAGCAAGATTTGCAAACAGTCAAAAATTACATTGAAGAGTACAAACAAGTATCCTGGCACTTAGGCTACAAACTTCAATCCAAGGTTTTCTTTGCCAGCAGCCAGTAAGTGATTACATAATCCTAGTAAGACAAACTCAGGCATGAGAAAACTCTGCTGTCAGTACTAGCATCCTTTGTGTCTGAGTAGTGCCACAGACACTGAGACAAAACTATTAAACTGTTCTTGTGTCTTTAACCTTTGTCCATTGGTGTGTGATACTGGGAATGGTCAATGCTAAACAAACAGCATTAGCATGCATCCCATGCCAGCGAGTGGGATTCCACTTAGAGCAGTATTTAGTCTGTAGATTTAAAATTTAAAGCTGTAATAAGGAGATATAAATTTAACCAACCTATCCTGTGCAATCTGTGCATGAACAATTTCATCTTGGCAAGACAAGTAGAACATGTAGGAGACATGAGGCTGCACAACGCTGGGCTGGTTTGAGCTTCTGTGTGGGCAAAATGGCACAATTGCAAAGTGAGTTCACCTGAACCACTTCCAAAGAAACAGTAAACCCCTACAATTATACAGTATGTGGTAAGTTCTACCCTCCCTGACTGAAGCAAACTAATGCACAACAATGCAAAAAGGCAAGCAATTAGAAAAATTGCTTAGTGTAATTAAGTGAGTAAAAGTGAACAGAACAATTGCCATAAATAGGACGGCAAATTTGAGAAATCACTTTTGAATATTTCAAAATATTTCTGATGCCGTATTGAAACTGGAACTGCTGGAATTTTTTGGCTACTCTTTCTTTTTTTTTTTTTTTCTTCTTCACATGATGAGCATCTTGAGAAAGGTGTTTTATTTGGGAATTATATTGTTTATCAAGCAGGCTTACTGCAGCCCCGGCAGAATGAGGGATAAAATGCTTGGCCATGAATTTTTGAAGGTGAGCTCCACCATGTTCAGCTGGACTTTAGAAAAAACAGTGCACATGCAGTTTGCTTTTTTAAATAGTGAGGATAAAGAAGTGCCTGTGCCTCTCTGTCTGGCAAACTGATGACAGGGTGCCCACCGAAATAGGAGATGATAGAGGGTACACACAGTGCAAGGTCATCTTTTTCCTCAAGAAGGTATAAAGAGAAGACAAAAAGATAGTTACATAAATTTCTTAGTTGTGGTGTGCTTTGTTTTGTTTTTTTTTGCCAGCAAAAGTGCTCTCTAGCTGCTTTGTTGCATTTAGCAGTGCCTCTTCCGCTTACTGAGAGAGCTCTGATCTGCCTGCGGGTGGATACTTGCACTCTTGTATTAACTTGATAAAGCAACCCAGTGGGGAAATTATGAGCTTCAAAACTCATCCAGGTGGATAAGATGATGAAGCTAAACAAAACCCTTTCTGAAAGGTATCTTTTGATATACTGACAGCTTGCACTGCGTCTACCTGTATCGTACCCAGACTGATCTACTGCCTATCAGTATCAGATGAAAAGCAGTGATTTGCTGTAATTTTCATATTGCAATGAAAACTGCAATTGCCATGTTGATGCACAAAACATTTATAAAGCCGATAGACAAGTAGGATGTGGGTTTAAACCTTTTGGGCTGCTGCACTGTTTTGGATAAACACCAGCAGAACTCTTTAAATTTTCTGAGAAAGGGAAGTTTATATAAATTCTGGGCTTCATCTGCAATCTTTAAAAATATCACACCCCCCCCNNNTTTAAAAAAACCCCCCCCCCCCCCCCGCCCAAGCCCCCAGAAAGATTCCTATCAATATTGGACAAAAGAAATGAGATTACTGGGTGAATGAGAGCTGTGCTCTGCCATTCCAGCCAGGGATGAAAAAGCGCTCTGCCGCAAGTGCAAGCTGTAGAAACTCTTCGTATTCTGGTATGAGCAGTTCACGCAAACAAGGCAGATGTGATAATTGTAGAAGCAAACGGTACAGCGCTACAACATCCGCAGACACTGGATTAGCCCATTTGTACTTTTCTCTCGTCTTTTATGGGGTTTTCTCCTATTATTTTACAGCAGAGAAACGTTCTCTGTTTGCAGTGAAAGCGGCTGATTTTTTTTATAACACCCCTGCTACGGCGCTGGGCACAGAAGCAAAAGGGATTCCGGGTGAGTTTGTTTTACAAGCGTGTTAAAAACGAACAACGAACTGACAGCTCAGTCGCTGGAAGGGGTGGGACAGGCTCATCCCTCCGCAGCCGCTCCGCACCCGCCCAGGGCCGGCCCCGCTCCGCCCGCGCCGCGCCCAGCGCTATAAACCGGCGGTGCGGAGCCTCCGCGGGTTCTCCGCTTCCAGCCATGGCTCCCGAGCGGCCCCCGCCGGCGTTCGCCGAGGCCGGGCAGCAGAGTGGGCTGCAGGTGTGGCGCATCGAGCAGCTGGAGCTGGTGCCGGTGCCCCCGAGCCGCCACGGCGACTTCTTCGTGGGGGACGCGTACCTGGTGCTGCGCACGGAGCGCCGCGGCGCCAGCGTCGCCTACCGCCTGCACTACTGGCTCGGTAGGAGCGCGGGGAGCCGCGGGCGGGCCGGGGGAGGGCCCGCAGTGCCCACCCTGCTGCTGAAGGGCTTGCCGGGCTCCAGGGCATCGGGGCAGGGTTCCCCGCCCTTCTCAGTAGGGCTGAGGGTACGAGGCTTCCAAGCGGATGTACTCGAGGTGGAGGCAGAAGTAGGGCTGCCACGAAGGATCAGGGTGATGCCAAGCGTCATCCCTTCCGATGCTGAGGGACTAAGTGGTGGGACAGTGGGGTATGGCAGAAAGGTGAAAGATCGCTCTCTTTCTTTGTGGTGTTAGTTTGGAAAAGTGTTGAAGTGTTTGAGTCAAATCTTGGCTGCACTCGACAGAGATTCAGGAGTGAAATCCTGCCTTCACCCACATGAAGAGTTTTCTTGCCTTTGTTTCCATCTGGATGAAAACTTCCTCTTGGGCATCTCCCTGTGGTATTGTTGCCTTGATTAGTGCCTGGGTGTTGCTTTTTTCAGCTAGATTAATTTTGCTTTCTGATGATACAGCAGTCACGTGCAAAGACACCAGGTTTGCTTTAAAACTTCTTTAATATCAGTCTGACAGCCTACTGGAATTGGAAGTGAGCTGATGTCTTTTGCCTTCCACCTTGACTAGCACATTTTACATCAAAATTGAGGTCTGACTTAAGGATGTGTTTTACATGACTTCCTCATCTCCTGGAGGTTTCATGTGACTTCCTCATCTGGCCATAGAGTTGTCTTGCCAAAATATCTTGCTTGCAGCTGCCTGAAACCTATTACTCTTTTCTCGTTTCATCCACAAGTTTCTGTTCGTAGGCAGTCATCTCAATGAATGGATATAAAGATAGGTGTACAAACATTAATGTGCTTGAGTTGCTGTAGTTCTCAATGTACTTTTGCATGCACTGAAAAATAATTTTAGATAAAGCTGGGATTGTTTCTGCATAAATGTTTGAGTGTTGTGTTTTGCAAGAGTTAGGAGTTTTCCAGCTGGCAAGCAAGATAGTGTCTGTCTCTGGTAAGAGTATAATCATAAATGGCAGTGTAAATGAATTTCTGGCACAGGCTTTTGTGTGAGTAGTGCTGCTAATTAGTAGCAGGGTTTGGCTGTGTAGACATTTGTTAATGAAGATGGAACTACTCATGTCTTGGTGAAGGTCTAGTAGACACATCACAGGGAATGATGTAAGGACTGTTTGCAGCTCTTGGGAAGGGAAGGTAGAACAGTGACTGACATTTGCAGCAATTAAAACCTCATTGGTGGTGGCTGAAGAGCTTTAGTTGTACACATTGATGTGCATTTTGTGCTGGTGTTGTGCTGTCCAGATACTCTAAATGGCTTTGGGAGTTCTGGGCACCCTCTGTTGTGCAGCTGGCAAGGTGGCAGCAGGGAGGCTCACTGCTGGCAAATCCCTTCCTGCTTGCAAGATACTTCAGCAGCGGGGTGGAAAAATCTCAAACACTGCTGCACACTTAACAGCAACAGGAGACCAGGACTTCAAACAAGGTGTATTGGGAGGGCCAGTCACAGCCAGGGCAAGAACCATAGAATCATTTTGGTGTTTTTAACTGATTCGCACTGCTGTTACGTACACTGAAGTTTTCCCTTGTAAGTAGACTGTATAACCTGTGGGCCAGGAGGATCACAATAGGGTCTTTCTGAAGACTTCCCATAAGTGTCTCTGGACAGACAGCTGCAGCAGTCACTATCACTCAGACTTTGGGATATAAAACAAGAATTCTTGTCATGGGGTAAACACTGCAGACTTTGGTCTTAGGTACTTAAAAGGGCCTTGTCATTTGGTGGCACAGTCCTACTCCTGCTTGTCCTGTGGTATGTTCTTGTGGCAGCCACATGTGGTGGCTGTGAGTGTGAATGGATTCTGACCAGCAGAAAAGACCCCCAACATCAAATTTTCCTATTACATAATGGCAAAGGTCCTCCTAATTCCTTGCTTAGGCACATGCAGGGGATTAAAAGAAGGTCTAGACCATGGGAAGATGGTCTGTGACCTCGATGTGCTGACAGTCTTGAGCTATGACTGGCATTCTATGGGTAAAGTGACCCCACAGTTGTTCTGCCATGCTGAAGCTTTGTATGGGAAAGCCACTGTTTTACCAAGTGTCTCACATACACTGACAGGCTGTTGAGGTTGAATAATTTCTGAGCAAGCTAAGCTGGGTGTATCAACGCTGTTGGCACGGACAAGCAATCAGTGTGGATCTGTGTCACCGCAGCTGTATCCATTTTCAATGTTGCTCAGACATCCTGGCTCAGTTGTCTCTATTGGCACTTGAGGGATGCCTTAGTAGCTGAACTACTATTCCTAAGGGAGCTGTCTGGACTTGAAACTATCGCTAGTGGAAATAGCATGCACTGTGCCAGTATGAGACTACATGTGGGAGTGAGATTGGCTATACCCCACTTAGTATCTTTAATAAAATCATGCATGGTGTTTTTTAATGATTTTTTTAACCCTTGTTCCTGGAGATGAAGTCATAAGATCTGTCCACGTTAACCAGGATCTAGTTTGGTAAAAACTTGTTCTTTTTACATTATGCTCTGGCTTATTTATAGCTGTTTGTGCCTTTGACTGTAAGGTAAATCTGGTTTTCATATCACCTTGAATAACTTACACTTGGACTGATGCTCACTTGTTTTGTTTTTTTTTAAATGGAGTTTTACTGAGCATTTTCTTTCATAACAGCTATGAGCCCAAGTCTGACAGTAGTTCTTATCACTGACTGTTCAAAAACCATTTTTCTTGAACCCTGAACCCTGTTATGCAATTGCAAGTAATAATTTAGAAGGATCTAGTCTTACTGGCTATGAATACCCCTATTTAGGAAAAGAAACAAAACACCCCTAAAACCTCCAAAACTTTACCACCAACTTTAAGGTGGTACCCAGGTCTGAGAAAGCATGTTGGAACACAGCAAGTTCTTCTGTTGTGGATTGATTGAGAGCTAAATGGAAGACATCCCCTTTCCTTATTCTTCTATAGTTACTGAGAAGCCTGGTTTTTTTGACTTGATTCTATTTGTGCTTTTCTTGAAACAATTAAAACTGCTGAAAATGTTCATCATAAATGTATGGGCACACACTAAAAGCTTTGGTTTAATATACGACTTGTTTTCAGCGTGTGCAGGCATCAGCACACTAGGTCAAGAGGCTATTTTGCCACAGTCCTGGGAAGAGGCTAATCTCTGTAAGGTACAAAACAAAGTGTGACCTCATGAAGCAGATATCTGAGCCCCAAAGCTGCTTTTCTTTCTCCCAGCAAAATATCTTGCTTGCATTACAGTGTCAAGAGGACTGCTTTTGAATTATTTCAGCTTTATGGCTTGGTGAGTTGTTCTTAGCATAAATATATTGTTTACCATCCAGACAGTCCTTTCACATGACCTTTCTTTCTTTGAACTTCAGTTTAAAATCCTAAAATCATTATGGCTGGCACTTGCTGTGCTAAACTCAATTAAATTATTCTTTCGTTTGAAGTTTCTAAGACAATATGAGCTTCACTATTTTTCACTCTTTTTTTCTTATGAATGCAGTTCTACAAGTAGTCAAGAAATGGCCTGGGAGATCATGTTATTTGATGGTGAACAAGGTTATGATTCAGTGCTTTGTTGCCACATAAACATGAGTTATACAACCTGCTGAAGGCAGCGCCCAGTTGTTGCAGAAATAATTTCTCCATCAGAATTCAAAATTATACTTATGCTTTATTGACATATTTCCTCTTATTTCAGGGAAAGAATGCACCCAGGATGAAAGCACAGCCGCAGCTATCTTTGCTGTTCAAATGGATGACTATTTAGGAGGAAAGCCTGTGCAGAGTAGAGAAATTCAAGGATATGAGTCTACTGAGTTTGTGGGTTATTTCAAAGGCGGAATTAAATACAAGGTAAAGAGTGTGTCAAAATACATTCTGAAATTGTATGTAACATTTTTGCCTACATAAAAGTCAAATGTTTTTCTTTGTGAATGGAGATTTTAAAAATAGTTTCTTAATGCTTTGTGG
This sequence comes from Oreocharis arfaki, assembly GCA_013398015.1. Taxonomy (NCBI): domain Eukaryota; kingdom Metazoa; phylum Chordata; class Aves; order Passeriformes; family Paramythiidae; genus Oreocharis; species Oreocharis arfaki. Next base: position 994,033 of record VZRR01007149.1, read on the forward strand.
GTTTAGATCTGAACTACCCATCTTAAACTGTAGGAGTCCCAGTGTTTGTACAGAAAGCAGCAGCTTGTTTGTCAGTGCCTTTTCTGATATATGAAAACCTTTCCCATTTCTTTTTCCCCCAAAATAAAGCCATCCTGAAATTTCATACCTGTGCATCTAAGGGATCTCACAGTAGGGACTCTGTGTCTGGGAGGTGTTAAATCTCACAGAAATAATTTCTGTCTTGCAGACCGAATAATTTTGTTCAAATGCAGAACCCAGTGTGCTCAAGTGGTTAGAAACATGCATAGAGTGGAAAAGACCAGAATCTCACTTGAATCGAAAAAAGATGCTTTTGCAGTCTTACTGCAGTTTTTTTCTGAAGTAGATAAAACAATCTCCCAAACACTTTTTTGAAAAATTTTAATCTTTTAGAAGGGTGTAATGTCAGTGTCCTTGTGTCACTTCCAGAAGCTGAGTAACTGAAAGGTAACTTTTTTTTTTAAACATCTGTGAGGTTTTTCTAAGAATAAAGTAATGTATCTCCTGAGAATATCTCCATAATATAAGCTCTGGGAGCCATGGCTCAGTCAGCCTTTTTTTTCCCAATTATGAAGATTTGTTACTTCTCACTGTCTACACAACCAATTTTAAAGTTTTAACTCTGCATGAGTGAATTTGGCAGTGGCATGCCCAAACTTTGACATTTTAATTTTTTTCTTTGTCATTTCAAGAGCCAGTTTCTGTTCCAGCCCAAAGTTGGGGTCTCACAGAGGAGTGGAGAATGCTGCCTCACAGAGGCAGACATCCAAGCCACTTTACAGGATTATGCTTTTATTTATACTCACAGATCAACAAATCAACAGTTTGCTCTCACTTCCCCTAGTCTGGTACTCCTTGCCAGGTTGACTCCAAAGTTGCAAATATTCCTTTCATGAAATTACATAGCTGCTGTGGAATTGTCCATCCATCTACATGTAACCAGGGACTAAAACCACCCAGACATCTGAGATTCAAGTTTGGAAAACTTCAAAAGGAGCTGCATATTTCTCTGCTTTTCCTCAGCCCTTGACTTTTTTCCTGACAATAGGGTTCAGTATTACCTTATCCTCTGAAGGCGGCTGGAAAGTGCTGTAAACTCTGTGCTTTCACTTTCCCTGTTTATCTGAAAACCCTTTGAAGGAGGGTGATATCTGCTCCCGTGGCTAAAAGTTCACACCTGAGAGTTCAGCAGCAGTGGTGTCTGTCTGGTCAGCACTCTTGAACAGTACATTACTCTGGCCTGCTTCTCACTGCATAAACCATTTTTTTCCGCTGCTAGCTCCTCATCTGTAGCAAAAAACCAGTAACTTTGCAGTAATAGAGCTGAACTAAAGCTGACTGCTTTGTTTTGTTTTATTCAGGCTGGTGGTGTTGCCTCTGGATTTAATCATGTCATTACTAATGATGTGAGTGCCCAGAGGCTGCTGCATATCAAGGGCCGGAGAGTTGTAAGAGCCACAGAAGTCCCCTTGGCTTGGACCAGCTTCAACAAAGGAGATTGTTTTATTATTGACCTCGGAAATGTGAGTATTTTATACTCAGAGCAAAATACTGCAAAGTAAGAGCTGCACCCCTTCCAAGGTTTGAGTCATCCCCTAAAATGCAAAACTGATTTCATCACTCATGTGAACTAGCAGAAAGAATCTACTTTAGAAAATTAGTTTTAGTGTCACAGCACTTGAAAGGTTTCAAACTGCCCTAAATGTTTCCTGAAGCAGAGATTATCCATCAAGAAACAGTTCTCTTTCTCATTCAAGGCAGTGGGATTTTTCACTACTAGCGTCTGAACAGCTTAAACACTTCACTGTAAATCCAGTCTGACTTTGGCACTCTCTGCCAAATGAATGGGGTCAGTGCTGGTGTTCAGAGCAGAACACAGATTTAACTGTTCTCTTAAGAGCACTTTTTCATAGTCATCAAACTGTGATAGAGACAATTGACCCTAAAGAAATAGCTGCAAAAGTGGTTATAAAATTACTTGAATATTTCAAGAGATCACTTGAGAAGCAATCCCATGCTTCAAGGCTTTCTGCTGGCAACAAGTAGAGACAGCAGAAGAATATCGACAGATAAGAGAAGATAATTCTGCTTGCTTCAAGTGACTTAAAGTGTAGTACTGTCACCTCAGAATACATGCTAAGACTTTCTGATACCAAGAGTAGCAGCTGGGATGTAGTCCACACTAATTAGATGCTAGTTACCGATTTGAAATTATTCCCATGCCTGATACGCTCACATGTCTAAAATGGAGACCATGTGAAAGGAAATAGTTTATCTGCGTTTGATTTTAACTGTAGTGCTTCACAAGGAAGTGGTCAGCTGCTTCAAGATTGCAGAGTTCTCCTGACCTGTTGAAAAATGGGCTCATCTGAATTTACGATGTGCATTTGGCTTTTTCCTCTGAAAAGCATCCCCTAGTGTGACAGTTGAAGATAATAAATATAGCTACTTGATACCAACATGTCTTTGATTTTTATTATGCTTCACGGCCTTCTGATGGAACACTAAATAGTGTTTTTTGAATATTATCCTGTTCCTCTTATGTCAATGTGGTTTAATCATCTGGAACAGCATGGTGATCAATATCCAGAGTAATCTCTCGATGTCACTTTGCGTAGAAGACCCAAATCATCTATTCCCTTTCAGAGTTAACCCATGGGAGATGGAAAGTTTGGAACTAAACATTGCTAGAGAATGCTGCTTTTACAGTAAAGCTGTAATGGGGCCTGAGTTTTCAGGAGTTAACTTCCCATGGACATCCCATGGAACTGGGTGTACTCCATGAATTCAACTTGTCCTGACCCAGATGACCTTGAGTAATTACTCAGGCCACACCACAGGCGTGGCAATGACACTGATGAAATGCACTATGGGTGTATTGCAGGGTTACATGTATAACTTGGGGCCCATCCCTTTTGGTGAGAGGAGAGTGCTGTCACTAAGCAATTTACGTGTAATAATGGCTTTAGATTCTTTACCTGATACTGAATGTACATTGGGAGCCTTTCACTTTTTTTAGTGTAACATCACTGGTTTCTGATCCACTGTTTGACAAGACAGAGGTCAAGCAGCAATGCAACACTGTGCCTTTGTAGGAAGAAAGATTAGATGTGAACAATATCTAGATCCCTCTTCTTTTTCGTTTTCCTTTTTTTTGCCATTCTATGGGAAATGTCAGTCAAATCACATGACTAAAACAGTTCTTGGTCTCGTCATGTCAGTTGTGTAAGAGAGATGGGTTTTCTTGGATGTACTGACAAGTTAAGGAAAAAAATGTTTTATCATCTAGGTATTCATAGTCGTAGGTTATTATATAAACCAGACTATGCTTTTGGGAGATGAAAAGGCAATGTGTGTTCAGGATGAAGATATGCAAGTCTAGTGAAGTGCCTCTAAATAAATAGGAGCAATAGAAAATACACTGTCACAGGAGAAATCTTGCTCAAGTTTTCTAAGAGCTATATTTCAAGCTGAAATAACTGTACTTCAGATTGAAATTTTCCATGACTAGAGGCCCACTGTAAATGGGCAAGGCTTTATAAGTCTTTACAGGAGCTCTTAATTGAATTTAAAATTCCTTTGAAAAAAGATAAATATTTTTGCTAAAGTAGATTCCTTTATTGTAGTGTGCCAAATAAGATGAATTTCCGAGATTTACTTTCCCCAGTCTCTTAGCTAACCAGAAGGATGGTCTCCATGGCACTGAAAAATTGCTTGTGCTGTCCATTTCCTGTTATATTTTATCAAGCCACTTATCTAATGTAATAAAAAAATGTTTCAGTTTCCCCATTGAGCTAAATTACTGCAGTATTTTAAACTCATGATTTGAACAGATAAGGGGAAATTATGAAAGATAATAATGACTGAGAATAAAATCATTACTAATCACTAGGGTTTCCTTTATAGGGATAATGCTTTGAGCAAAAAGTGTGTGTGTGCATTTCCAGCTAGGTTCACATATTTACAGTTCTGGTGTTTATCTCATACCTAGATCATAGAATAGTTTTGGTTGGAAGGGACCTTTAAAGGTCATCTAGATCAATTCCCCCTGCAATGAGTGGGCACATCTTCAACAAGCTCAGGTTGCTCTGAGCCCTGTTCAGCCTGACCCTGAATGAAGGTTCTTCTATCTTGATCCAGTCTTCTAAGTTATTGGAGTCAAACCTTGGCTGAAAATAAGATTAAAAAATAGTGTTGTAGCTGCCTGTCTCCTGACCCCTCTCTTAAAAGTGGTCGGCATGTCATGGGGCTGTGTCCCATGTGCACAACCCACAGAGCACCTTGGCTGATTTGTAACTAAACCGCATTTACAGCACTTCACATCCCATGTCCAGGTCTCATCTTGCCTCCTTTGAACTCTCTTGGCTGGAAAACAGCTGCAGAAGGCAGAGAAAGCACTGTCTGTGATATGAAAGGAGTTATCTGTGAGTAATGTGTGAAAACCTTTTAGTCAAACAGTCTTCAGTAACGCCTTGAACTGAGAGCTGTGACTACTGATTTTCCTGTACACTGAGTGATCCAAGAGGGTGCTGGGATGACAGACCCTGATTTAAGTTGGGTTTTTTTTTCTACGTGGGATTTCTGTGACACCTTTTTGACGAACCTGGAAATCTCTGTAAGGGAGCCTTTGGGGCAGGCAAGGCAAGTGCAGGGTGGTGGCTGAGAAGGCCTGGAGCAGAGCACACCTTACTTTGTCAGGTGCTGCTCGTTGCATCTTGTCCTGGCATAGTTCTGCTCAAGGCCTCTCAGGAGCTGTTATCTTCTGCCACAGAATCACAGAATATGCTAAGCTGGAAGGGACCCACAAGGATCATAAAGTCAAACTCTTAGCCCTGCACAGGACAGCTCCAAGAGTCACACCATATGCCTGAGAGCATTGTCCAAATTCCTCTTGAACTCTGTCAGGCTTGGTGCTGTGATCACTTCCCTGAGGTGCCCGTTCCAGTGCCCAACCACCATCTGGGTGAAGAACCTTTTTCTAATACCCAACCTAAACTCCCCTGATACAACTTCAGAACATTCCCTTGGGTCCTGTCACTGCGCACCAGAGAGAATCAATCAGTGTCTGCCCCTCCTCTTCCCCGCAAGAGGAAGTTATAACTGCAATGAGGTCTTCCCTCAGTCTCCTCTTCTCCAGACTGAGCAGACCAAGTGACCTCAGCTGCTCGTCATACAGCTTCTCCTCAAGGCCCTTCCTGTTCCTGTCCTGAACTATTGCTGGTATCCCACTTGAGAGGCACCAGGATGGGTTTGACAGTTCTTGGTGGCCTTAAACTGCCTCGCCTTGCTCTGTGCTCCTCTTTACCTCCAGATGCAGCTCTGTTTCACCCCATCCTCCAGCCACCTCCCCTTAGACACAACCCTTTTTCTTCCTTCGTCACCAAGACAATTCTCAAAACAGCAAGGAGCAGGAGAGAGCATGGAAAATGATTACAGAAGGCAAGGAAAAAGACAAATCACTGTGCTCATTTAATGAGTAATGTACATACAGTTTTCCAGGCTATTTCAGTATTTATCTAGATGCATATGTAAATATACTTTAATGTGCATATTTCTGATAAGGTGTGCGAAAGACTTTCATATCTTTTGTCATCTTTTGTCAATTTTCTTGGTTTGAAGTGGGAAGGAAACTTGTCAGTATTGTGAAGTTAACCCTGCGTATATTGGTGTATACTGGTGATTTACAAAATTGGAATGTTGAGATGTGTTAATAATTTGGGTAGTTATCAAAACATGCAACAGAAGTAATGGGAGTAACAATGAAATAAAGCAACAAGAATTGATCAGCTGATTTTATTTTGAGAAGCCCTGCTGTATGAAGGCTGTCTGAAGTTGTATCCTTAGTGACCAGCAAAAATATCCTGTATGTGTGTGTTTGGATAGAGAGACATGATTCTCTCTGTCTGATTAATCTCTTGATGGGAGACAGCAGCAGTGCCATGAGCTATGTGACTGCAGAGGGCAGGCAGAGGGATGTGCACTGCTCAGCTTCCTTGAAGAAATTAAAAGACAGTTGTTAAAATAAGGGGGTGAAGGGCGATGTGTGATAACTACCACTGAGGTTTGAGCTTGGGCCTGATTGCAACTGGAAAGTTTTGTCAGTACAATAAAAGTTCTGCAAATGGAAAATTACCCCTCTCCCAAAGGAAGAGTGCAGATGGGTGAGGTGATAACTATAGCTCAAGCTAAATGAAAATTGGAGGTAAACTGTACTCAGTTTCCCATTCTTCCTCTTCCTCTAGTGGTACTTATAAACTGATTTATAAACTGCCAAAGGTTGCTGGTTTGAAATTTAAGAGCACTCAATGTTCTTAGAAACAACTTATGCTATCTAGCAATCAATGTATGTAGTTCTCAAAGGCTTCATGAATCCAAATGAAAATAATGAAGTTAGAACTCAAAAGTATGAGACTGAACAGAGTTGTTATCATGCTCTAGTTCCTACTAGAACATCTGGCATAATGAGCATGTCAAAAGAAGAAAAATTGCGGCCTTGCAACAAAGCCACTAGAAGAAATACATCAGGCAAGAAGGCTGGCTTTTTATGACAGCTGCTTTTCATAACAACTGTTAACTTGGTATAGATTAAATTATGTTTACAAAAAGAAAAGTAACTTCTGCTTTTTAAAGAGCAAGAGAACAGATAACTTGCTTCATGATTATGACCATGGGGTATGATTCAGCATCACATTGCAACCTTAAGCACAGCTGTCTTGGTGGCTTCTGTAATCTTCCCTCACACTCTCATTTAGCTGGCTTTGCTTCTCTTCCAGTGGATAAAGCAGTTCACAACAGGCATATTCATTGTTTTAATAAAGTCACTGTTAAGGTATAAACACGGCTGGAAGAGCAGATTCTTGTATTTTATCATTGTATGTTTCTAGTTGCCTTTGCTGGCTCTTAAAACTGACTCATGTTGTTTTTCCATGCACATGTTTCTCCTGCAACCAACCTCTTCCCCAGTTTCCCCCAGCTGAGAGTTAAACTATTGCTCATGCTGCAGCAGGAAGCTGCCAAACAAGTAGCTGAGCTTGAGGAACTAAAATGCTTTGGTTCTTTATTAACTTTATAGACTTCTTAGCAGCATAAAAATGTTGTTCCACCTATACAATGTGCACCTTGATAAGCAAGCGTCTTAATTTTTCTGTAATTCTGTGGGCTAGTTACTCCAGCAGTGTAAATGCCAGCATTCTGGAAGTTGCTATAGTCTCAAGATGGAGAAAAAAAATGAGGTCCTTCCCCCCACCCCCGACCCTCCCTCCAGTTAAAGTATTCAGAGTATGGATTTTTTCTTCATACTCTGTGGACTGGAAAGTTTCCCCTCACTCCCACTTGTACACAGAAGAGTAGCTGAACCAGAGATCGTTTAAGCTTCAGGTGGACTGGACATAACTGAATCTTTGTGGAGACATGTAAGTTAGTTTACTTCCTGATGTTGTAGGCAATCCAGATGCTTTGCTGCTTCAGCTGCTGTTGTTTAGAGCTAAGATCATCCTGGTATTGACCCCTTAATCCACTGTGGTATAGCAAGAGCTATTCCTAGTGCATACTAGCAAAACAGGTGGGAGAGGAAAAATGAATGTACTGAGTGCATGACTGTGCTGTATCTGACTTATTTTTAGTCTGAAAATTTGTTCCGTTTGAGTCAAGTGGGAGATTCCAAAGCCTGGTTACAAAGACACTATTGTAATTTTACTAGGGCCAGGCTCATGGTGGCCTCAGAGGTATTCTGGCTGGATGAATTTGGAGTTTGTTTTGGATTATCAAAACTCCACAACTTTCAATGGTTCACTGTATTACAGTTTCAACAAATGTAAAAGGTAGATTTGATGGATATGTGAAATGAGAGGGTTTTTTTCCCCTGCCTGTATCAAGAATTCAACAGTCAAGAAAGGAAAAAAATTGAGTAATTTAAGGAGAAAAACACCTTCAGAAGTCTCTATTAATCTGGTTGAATCCAAACACTCTTCTTAATACATATTGTTAGATCCTAAAAAAACCCTGGATGTCAATGAACTGACAAAAAGCGCTGCATTCCAGTTATTTTTGTTTGGTTCAGTTATTTTCCCCACAATGTGGACTTGGTGTTTACCCCACCATGTGGACTTGGTTTTCTTGATTTAGCATTTTTCTGTACTTAAAAACAAGCAAACAAACAATTTTTAAAAAGCTCTAAACTCTTGCTTTAGGGCTCTCTGTTTTATTTCCAAAAACTGGGTGTTTGAAATACAAATACCAATGTAATATGCCATTGTTTTACAAATACTTAGAATTAAAGGCATTAGAATTATTTCTGTTATTTCTGTTATTTGCAGCAATTATATGAACTTTTCCCCAAGTTTATTTCTATTTTGTATTGCCATTTCTCCTTTAAACATATTAAGATTAATTACAGGACTAGACTCTTAACAAAGTAGAGTTTCAGTGAAAAGGAACTCGTGCCTTGTCAGAGCAGCTGTTCACTAATGACCATGAAGAGTCTCAGCTGAGTGCCTGCCAATTATTTTGATAGTAGCATGGTAAGATATGCATAAAGCTTTGCCAATATTCATGTATGTTCCATCTGCCTCTAGCATTGCTGGGCCTTTTTTTCTACTTACTTCAGGAGGTGAGTGCTAGGAGTGCTGGCTCCTTTGGGGACCCCTACATCACAGCTGCTCTCCTGCCGACCTGCCTTTCCTTGCAAGCCTCATCAGCTTTTCTTCTACCTGCTGTGAAACCACTGCAGTGGCCTTCTGTGATGTGGTTATTTGCCCAGGCTCTGATCTACTCTGAACAGCAGCAGCTAAACCAAAGGGAAGAGAGGAGTAAAACCAGTTATAACTTTAGAAACATTTTCTTGCTTTCAGCCCTTTAGTGGAGGTAAAGACAACGTAGAACGGCATTTCACAGGACTGAGCAGGTTTAGCTGTAGAGTTTTCTTGTGTTGAGTCCCTCTGCATTAGAGCTTTACCTCTGCTGCACCAAATTTTGTGGTTTAGAGAAACAAAAGACAACATCCTGACTGACAGACATTGAGTCAACATAAGTTCCATCATGACAACATGAAAAGGTCCACACCACATATTTTAGCTGTCTCTCAGCTAAGAGTGGTAATTTTTTTTTCAATTTAAGTGCAATTACATTCTGAGAGTGTGTTCTGGTGTATATGTGGGCAAAGGTGGACGGGTTTAAAGTGTATCAGGGCCTCCGAACAAAGAATAGAGGCATACCAGCATGTGATACTTGGCTTAAATTCTTTCCTTAATGAAAGCCTAAAGTTTATTTCAGTATTTTAAAATTAATGAGACTTAAACATTTCACTGCTATTTTCTACCTAAATTGGAGTTTCACCACAAACTTGTTTCAAATTAGAGTTTTGAAACCTGTTTAATTTGTTTAGCTTTTTAATATCTCTTCATGTAAGAGAATGCAAATCATCAATTACAGTAGGGGCCTGGAAATTACTAGGTATTTCAACAGATGTATAGGTTTAAAACACTTGCATGTTTAGGGCATGTTTAACTAGAGAAAAACTTCATGCATTTAAGCTTCTTGGCTTTTGCTGTCATTGTCCTGGCTAAGATCCACAGAAATGACCACAAAAGATCCAGAAAAGAGAGTATATTTTCATTTGCCTCCAGACTAAGGAGGCTGCCAGCTGAACACAGAGGTGGCTATGTGTTAGAAGGGAAAAAAATGTTTTTTATGTCACTTCTGAAATAAGTGATTTTTTGTTTGTTTTTCCTTCTCTTGCTCTGCATGCCATTTGGGGCTTGAGCAGGAAGCAGGAGGTGTACTTTCACAGTCCCCCTTCATGCAGGGAGAAGTGCCAAGGTGCTCTTGCTCAGGGTTACGCTTGAGCCATGCATAACCATCCTGATGCACAGCTTCTGTACAGAAGCTAAATGCTGGGTCATTTTTAATGTGCTGTAGAAATCTCATGTGACTTGCACAAGGTCACTCTGCAGGCCAGAAGCTGTTGGGAGTAAGAGCAGTGAATTCTGACACTCTCTGGCTAGAAGACCAAACTGTGTCCCCAAAATAGGCAGTTGAGGGGAGACTCCCCACAGTGTGCATGCCACGGACCCAGCTTGCCTTCTCAACCTCACTCAGGAGCTCTAGGGTGGTCATTGTGATTATTCATTACAACATTTTCTCACCCTCAGCTCTTAATTGTCTCAGTGTGATCTGGTAACTATATTGATTTTAACAGACATTAATATAGGGCATCTCTCTCAGAATTCTGTTTAAGAGATTTAAAAAAATAAATACTGCTAGTGCAAACTTCTGAAAATAAACTGGGCTTGGCACAGGAATTACTGATGAATGAAGCTCTTTTATTTTGAGGGGAGTGAACACTTGAAGTCTGTTTTCATTTTAATGGAAACATTTTTTGTCAACCTGCCAATTCAAAATAAATTTAGCAAAACAAGCCTAAAAATAGTGAAGGTGTAGTACAGCTAGGAAATTGTGAAAGTAGTGAGTGAGCTAAAGCTAAATACCATATTTTGCCCATAGTTGAGCACTTTATATGTCTAAAAAATAAATACATGAATAATAAAATACAACACAAAAGCTCAATGATTTGTTGGACTTGGTTAGATAACTAATTGACGGTATTTCAGGTACATCCAGATCTAAATATTAGCCTTTTCAAGAAGTGGATTTAGCTTCTAAAAATCTTTTCTGGTTTTAAATTGTTGGAAAAACGAATCTGCCCAGAGATTTAAGTGGATAAGTTATATCAGGAAGGCAAACTTGTAGATATTCAGCTTCTCTACTGTGAGGCCTCAAAATTAGATACATTGAAAATGAGATGATTTTAGTTCAGAACAGAAAATAAACTAAATCCAAGCTCCTGAAAGCTTCTAGCACTGAATGCTTAAGATATTTTAGTGATCATAGTAAATACATTACAATATTACATACTTAGGGACACTTCCATGACTTGTGGCTGCTCACTTCCTTCTATTTGGTTATACAGTACATGAAGTTTAACTTTCAGGCTTTTATTAAAAAATAGTGTCTTTATTCTCTAGTGATAAAAAGAATCAGATTCTTATTTCTCTAGCTTTTAAAATCAGTGTTTTTTAAATAACCATGTAAGATTGAGCTTGTGAATCTCCAGATCAAGAATGTTTTCAGACACTACTTGTTGATTCAAGTGGTGGTTTATGCAGCAGAAGAAAACATGGAACATGGACTCCATAAGGAAAATAATGAAACCTGCAAATTTAAAAATCTGAAATCCATTACTGTTGATTTTAAAGGTCCTTGTCCTTCCTCAGGCTCATTTGAAGCCTAGAGCCTGTGGACTGTAGGGGAGCTCAGTTTAGTCACTTGCTGAGTGAAGGCAGACAGGGAGAATAAACTGAATGTGGAATAACTTGAGTGCAGTGGGGCCTTTAGGAGATGCTAAGAAAAGAAAATGTGAATTTATTGTCCAAGAAGTAAAGGTCTTCGTAATTTGCAGTGGCAATTTAAGTCTCACAATATCCTTTGCTGTCAGTACAGCAAAAATACTCATTTTGTAGATGCAACTACTTGTTTGAGGTTCCATCACCAGTTGCCAAAAAACCAAGAGAAGGCCAGTGGGTACAACTGAAGCTGCACTTTTAACCTTTCTGAACAAGCAATCTCCACCAATTGCTGCATCAACACTGAGATAAGGCAATAGCTGCCTTACCTCTTCCCCTAGTTCTCTATTATATAACTTCTTTCTCTTCCTTATTGCTTCTACAGACTATGGGAAAGAAAAAAATTCCTGTTTATTGCTGCAGTATCTCTAGTGACTCCTGTTCCTCACATAACTGAAAATAAGCTCAATTAGTAGGTGTAGGGCACGATGAGAATGATGCTAAGGGGTCTGTGTTGTGGAAAGTCTCCATGAATTTGGAAGAAAATGGATGAAGCTATGTATGGCAATAACAAATGTATTTAAAAATCTGCTCGGATTGGAACATTTTACTTTCTACACATTCATTTATTTACGAAATTACTTCCCTAAGTATGAACAGACATTTTGTTTTCCTGGGGAAGTGTAGAAAGTCGGATTTAAGATAAGGTTGAAACCTGGTGCCAGCTATGTCTCCAGATGCTGGATGCTTGGTAAACTGGCAGTATTTAAACCAGAACTTAGAAGCAATTTTTTTACTTAAGCCTACAGTCGAGTTGTTAAAGGCAAGCTGAAAACCCCACAGCTTTCATTGCATGACATCTGCAAGTTGAAAGGGATACAGTTCTGCGAATCTGTGGTGTAATCCTGACGAAGCTTAAAAGTTTGTCTTTGCAGAGATGCTTTTGAAGGGAAGGGAGGTTGGAAGGGAACAATGACATCACTGAGATCTCATTGTGGGGGGTTTTTGTGTCCAAACTGGTGAAAAGTAACTGTTGGAAGTTACTAGCACTGTTTTGCATGCAGATGCCATTAATGTTAGCTGTCTTCTAAAAGTTTGCATCTGCTAGTACTGAGAAGCTGTGCTTCATCCCTCTCTTGTCTCAAACCACCATTCCAAGTACTGTTAAAGACCAACAGAGGTCAGCAGAAATAGCTTGATTTTTTTTTTTTAGTGAAACAGATTTTCATCTCAAATCTAAGTTTTATACAGTTGTACATACAACATAAAACTAAGCCCAAGTAATTTATTCAGTGAGGGCTCTGATCAAAATTTGCATTGCAGATGAACACAAACCAGTTCAACCTTTTTCAAAGTTGAAAATGACTGTATACCTTTATTGCTGTACTATTTAAGCTATTTCATAGAATCATGTGAAGAATCAAATTACCTTCTTCCAGGAGAAGGTGAGGGAAGCAACCAGCCAAGATGAATAATTTCCTTGGACTGGCTCCTTCCAGCCCAGCCTCTAGCATCCCTGCAGTTTATGTTCTGCCTTCTGTTAGTAATTTTCACAAAGACTGAAATCTCGATTCTTCATTCTGAAGTGCTTCAAGTTCTGGATCAGTAATAAGAGTTGCCAATGGGTGCCCTTGGTCTGTGTGGCTGAATCAGGTGACCTCTCTTAGGCTGGTTCTGGTGGTTCCCCTTCCTGAGAGGTGCTTCGGGAACATGCTGCATTCTGCAAAGGGCATTCTGCAAATACAAACTGGATTGAAAAATCCAACTGTACTTTTGAGTAACACATACAACCAGGATCTTCCTTGAGATTTTGAAATGAATTTGTTTCTTGACAGAGATGAGTACCAGCACTGCTGAAGTACCATAGAAGAGGAGCTGAAATATATAAAATTTGCAGTAGCAAATTTAGGATTTTCTGGTTCTTTAATTAGCTGAAGCTATATCTGTAATTGGGATGAAACTCAGTCAAACCAAAACTCTGACTATTCTGAGCTCAAGTGATCTCCTAGTATGTGGAAGCTAAATTATATTATGTAAATACCTTGCATATTACAGCATCACAGAATGAAATATGTTGGAAAACACCTCTGAGGTCACTGAGTTCAACCTTTGACTGAACACGCCCTGTCAACCAGACCAAAGCACTGAGTGCCACATTCAGTCTTTTCTTGACCACCTCCAGGAGTGTGACTCTACCACCTCCTTGGGCAGTCCATTCCAATGTTTATTCACCCCCTTCTGTGAAGAAATTTCTCCCAATATCCAACCTAAATCTCTCCCGGTGCAGTTTGAGACTATGTCATAGATACTGCAAATATGTACATGACTTCTAGAAAGTATTTCTGAAAGATGTAGATTCACTGATGTTGTGGTGGTTTAGATCCAGTAGGATAACTATTAATAAAATTAATTTCATAATTTTGCTGTTGAATCCTATTGCTAACGCGTGTGTTCTCTTCATTATTTCAGGAAATCTATCAGTGGTGTGGCTCATCATGCAATAAATACGAGCGGCTGAAGGCTACTCAGGTTGCTGTTGGCATTCGGGACAATGAGCGAAATGGAAGGTCTACATTAATTACTGTGGAAGAAGGGAGTGAACCAGACCAGCTCATAGAGGTATTGTAATGTGCAAACCAGTTGCTGACATAGCTGTGAATAAAAAGTTTTTGTGCCTCAGGAACTAAACTGGATTAAGCTGATGCTACGAATACAGATAAAAGCTATAGTACTATAGTAGGCCAGGTTATGCCTTTTCCTTCCTTCCTTATCCAAGCAGTGTTAAGTTAATTGGGCATTAGAGTCTGAGATAATTAATCATCTGAGAATACTTTTACAAGAACTAAATGTTTGGTTTATTGAGTTAGCTGTACAGTGACTGAATAAACAGCATGGCTCATACACGAAGCACACTGTCTGTCTGAGGAATGAGCATCCATCTGGGACAGCACCAAAGGAAAGACATAGGATTACCGTGTGTAGACAGTAAAAAATGTAGCAAACTGCATGTTGATGCAGGGGGCCAAGCACATAAGTAAGCTTTGCACACTTCTGTTCCTATTTCAAGGTTGTATGCACCTAGCCTCTAGTAACCCCAGTGAGCCCTTTCCTTGTATGTTCAGAAAGTTTAACGATTTATTTAAAACCCCCAGATTTCAGATATCATAACTGAGCTGATCAAAGTAGAGTGGGAAAAGAAATTCCCAATTTATGAATTTTTCAGATCTCGAAAAACTAACAAACACTCGTGTTGCAGGCCGCATACTAATAAAAGCATTGGCACTTGACATTTGTGTACTAAATTAAACTTTTCCCATTCATTCTCTAAAAAGAAGGAAGAGGGAAGCAGGCTCTCAAAGCAATCCTTCAGTAAAATGGAATATGTACAGCTAGGATATTGTCTTGTGCCTCAGATTGAGTTCAGGAAGTAAAGCTAGTGGTGCGTGCAGGTGCGCAGTTATTTTTTGTGGTGCTTACATTCAGTGTGGTCATGTGTGGCATAACTGATTACTGCCTGAGCAGCAACACGGGTGCTGAGCCAGCAGCCCGTGGCCATGCTGGCTGTGGTGACCCCTTTGGATGGACTGCCCCCATGCTTGCAAACACCTTTTTTCCTGTGCTTGTGAGTGCAGATGTGGCTGTGTTCAGAAGGAGGGGAGGTGGCACCCAGTGTACTGGAGATTGTTGAAGGAGGAAAAACCCCAACAAAACAATCCTCTATATGTTTTTTTACTTCCTTGTACAGACTTGTCACACTGGCTCTGACACGGCACATGTTTTACACTTGTAACTCTTTCGAAAAGAGCACAGGTTGACAATTAGATACCAACCTCCTGCTCCTGATTTGAATCACAGGATTGGGTTGCATCTCGCTGCAGCTGTGACTGGGTGACACTGGGACTCTGCCCCTGGCCACTGCTGCTACTGCCAAGCCCATCCTAGGGTTACCACTGGAGGCTCTGCGCAAAGCTTCAGATAAGCTCATGTGTGACTTGGGAGCATTGATCAGAGCAGCTCTCTTTGCCCCTCTTATCTGGCTAAGGTGCAGATGCGGGTAGGTTGGACTTCTGTGCCACAGAAGGAGGACATGGGCCAGCTGCAGGCTATCTCCCTGCTGTCCCCCTCCATAGGCCCTGAGGGGCAGGAATATGCTGCCCTCGCCCCTGCATCTGTTTGCCAGACTTTCATTTGTGTTCAGCCGTTGTTTTGTAGCAACCTTGGCACAGGATTAAGAGCAGGAAAACACCAAGGTTGCATTTTGATCCTGTAGTGCACTGTTATTGTATCAGGGAATAATTTTTTTCTTCACTTGCACAGCAGTGTATGAAGAAGTTTCTGCATTTCCTTTCGGATTGTGAATATAGAGGGAACAAAAATGGGTAGTCCAATGCAATTAGGTTCATTGCTTTTATTGCCATCACTGTGATGAGCCCAGTTTGAGTGAGTGTGTCTGCAGTCAGGGGTTACCTTCTAGCCTGCATCATGCTAGCCCTGCTTTTGGAAGTACTGCTTCCATGACAGGGTCTGCAGCTCAGCTGTGGCTGTCCCAGTCCAAGGTCTGAAATGTGCTACTAAGTCAGGAGGTTAGTTAACCTCACAAACATGTAAAACCTGTTAAGCCTTATTCCTGCTCAAATTATATCCAGTTTCTGGTGCTCTTTGTTTGGATTTCTCCTTCCTCCCACAAAATTGTCTCTTAACTTGTTGCGCTCTCCCAGGCTAACTGCTGTTGAGCTAACATTGTGTTTGTTTTTTCCCTTCACATCAGGAAGGGTGGATTTTTGGCATCTCCAGCTTTCTTAGAAAAAGGTTGATTTATTTTCTAGGGAAAAGAATTACATACTTTAAATACTCATTTTGTCATCCAGTATGCCACTGAAGTCAGAATGAGATTTCCTAAAATTATCTCCTCTGACAGATGTCAGGAATGATTTCTGTTCCTGTGAGCTAGAAATCTCCTTCCATATCAGTGGCCAAACTTGCTCATGCAGTGCCAGTAGAAGCTTCAGGCAGGGGCTGACATACCCCCCATGAGTACCAGCAGAAAGAGCCAATAGTGATCTTTGAAAAGAGCACAGGTTGACAATTGGATAGCAACCTCCTGCTCCCGATTCGAATCACTGCATTGGGTTGCATCTCGCTGCAGCTGTGGATGGATGGCACAGCTCCATAGGCACTGAGTTGTGACTCCTAACCAGAAAAGTAAGACTTCAGTGCCTATACCCCGCCACGGAGGCAAGGCACTGGCTGTCTGAGCTACCCCTGCCACACTTCTGTCCTGCTGTAGGAGTAGCAGAGGCAGCAGTGCTGGGATGAGGGGTGTTTCCCAGCCAGCCCAGTTTCTCAGTGGGAGCTGTGGTGCCGTGGGTGAGGTGAACTTGTCTGACAAGGGCAGTTACCTGCTCCCAACTACCATTTTTAGCAAGAACTGGGAACGGGCTGCACTGCCTGAATTTGCCCATGGGAGAGGACTGTCTGGAGCTGCTGTAGGACTGGATGAATTTCTGTGGCAGACCAGCAAGATACAGCTCACTTGCCCTGGGAAAGGAGAATTAATAGAAGCTGGGTGAGTCAGTCGTTTTGACAGCAGCAAGCCCTTTTTCATCTGCCACGACAGGCCACTTGGGAGCACAGAGTGACCGTCCTGTGCTTGCACTCTGGAAACACAGCATGTCTGGAAAGCTCAGACTTGCAGCGGGCACACAGAAGTTCTCATAAGATACTTCAGGGATCACTAGAACTCTGACTGTGAAGATAAGGCAGAAGCTTTCTGTGCAAGCACATCAAAGATATATAAATATCTGGCTTCACCTCTATGTGTGCACTTTAGGTGAGGTACTGACAGGCAAGTTTAAATAAGCACTGCTGTGTAGGGTTGGAAAACTCTATATACCTTGGAAAATTAAAAGATAAACAGACTACCTTGGGCAAATTGCTGCTGTTGCTGTGACTGGTCACCAGTCTCATCAGAACATAATAAAATTCACCGTATGCCAGCTCTGCTCTGATTTTTTCATGTAAATAGCTGAATGGTTTCTCATTCTGCTCAGTTTTAGCCCTGGATGTTTGATTTGTGTTACAGGAATTTTTCTCCTTCATGGGACCAATCCAAAAACAGGTCTTAGCAATGCTTGACTCAGTTTGGTAGCTGTAGAGTGACCATGTTAGGCTTAGAGCTACTTACACTTTTTTTTTTTTTTTAGGCAGGAAGACTAAATATATGATTTCAAAGACAACCTAAGACCAAAATTCTCTAGTGTCAGTTGCTAGCCCTGTGTGCCCTCTTGGGCCCGC
This sequence comes from Oreocharis arfaki, assembly GCA_013398015.1. Taxonomy (NCBI): domain Eukaryota; kingdom Metazoa; phylum Chordata; class Aves; order Passeriformes; family Paramythiidae; genus Oreocharis; species Oreocharis arfaki. The sequence goes on from VZRR01007149.1 coordinate 1,011,687, forward strand.
TCATCCTTCTGACTGCTTGCAGTGGTAACAGAGATCTCACAGCACTGTTTTTGGATATCCAAGACATCACTGAGGACTGAGAGAGCAGCCAAAGTAATAGGCAGTCATGCTCAGGACAGGCAGGTTTCTAACTCTAGTTGGAATCTCTGCTCTAAGTCTGAGGAGAGGACAAAATTGGAGAAGCTGTATTTTTAAAAGAGTTTCCCATAATCTTGTTATTTAATATTGTGGAATAGTGGCAAACTGGAGAAACAAGGAATCAGAAATTACTGTATTTGTGAGGTTTTCTAGTCAGCCAGCAAGCTGAAGGTGCTTGCAGTAATGCGGGAAGCATAGAAATTCAGTTCTGAGTCACCCAAGGGAAAGATGCAAAGTATCCAATCCTCCATTCATAGTGCACCAATCCCTTGATCTGGTGTTGTAACTCTAGAGATGAAGGGAGGAGAAAGTCTTACTATACTTGTTTTCCTATATTTATGTAATTTGAAATATTAGACTCCCTAGAATATTTTTATGTTGATAGTACTTTCTGTCTACATAGACTCATCTCCCTGTGATACATTTCAAGTATGTCACGGAGCTGTGTCATGCTGTAGGATTTGAGAGCCAATGAAAAAGTAGGATAGACTGAGTTTTATCTAAACTAAGTGTTAAGCCTGCATCTGCCCCTTCTACTTAATCATGTCGTGTTCAGCTAACACTTTTCAAGATGGCTCTGTGTTCTCTGAGCCTGATTCATTGAACTGCTTTATTGTCCCCCTAAAAATTACTCCCTTAAAACTGAAGCTCTTGGTACTACATGGTTGCTGTGCGTTTTACTGCTGAGACTTTTTGTTGTGGTTTTGTAAAGGTTTTTGATTTTCATGATTGAAAACAGTGAAACCTGAGAAATGTGACAGCTGAGGTCCAAAACCACAAGAAAATGAATCATCATGTTAGTATGCATCTTTGGAATTGCTCCTCTGCCTTTAAACATAAAGCTCCACCACTTCTATTAACTCAGCATTTGCAGCTGTCGCATGCTTGGTTTTGTGAGTGTTCTATGTCCTTACAACAGGTGGGTCCAAACCTCTCATAAAATACCTGTGTAAAGATTCAGCTAGTGTAAATATTGGACAACAGGGAGAACCTCTTCCTCCTTTCTGATAAAGCAGCCTTTCTCCTCCCTGCTTTTTCTTTAAAGCCCCTCAGCAATGCTTAATCCTGAGAATTCCTGAATGCCATTGTATTCAGTGATGATTGCTTTTGCTTATGGTGTGAATAAATACTATGTGTGAATGGTCTGATCATATTACAGCCAGTCACACCTTTCTACCTGGAAAGGGACTGGCGGCACTATGCAGTGCTAACTCAGCCCTGCGGATAAAATCCCAAGAGTACAGACAATAAAGAGATCACATTGCAAATTCAATTTACAGAGGCTGTTTCTCTAGACACCCTAATAAAGCAAACATGTTGAAAACATGAAGTTCCAGTAATCCTTAAATTAATTGGATAGATGTCTATTTTTTTACAAGATAATTTCCAAGGGCAGCATGGAGCACGGTGAGGCAGCTGGGAAAAAGTGAGGCTTGCCATGACATGTGAGTGTGAGAGTGCAAGGACGTGTTGCTCTGAAGGAGCTGGGCAGGTTTCTGCAGTCTCTGGCCCTGTCACATGGGTCATTACATAAAGCTGGAAGAGCATCACATGCCCCACTGGTGAAGGTACCGGTTTGGTACCTGCTCCTTTTCCAGGGCCAGCAAGAGCAGGATCTGTCATCACAACTCTGCGAAAGCAAAAAATGCTCTTGCTCCTCTCAACATTGGCATTTCTTCTTGTTCCTCTGCTTTTGGTTACGAGCTCAAGTCATGTTAAGGGGAGGTTTTTTTGTTTTATATACAGAGGAGTGGAGGAACAGTGGGAGTGAGGGTGATGCAAGAGGAGGAAGAGGGGTAACTTCTTAGAATAATAATCTATTCTAACTTTTTGTGGACTACAAACTCCAGGCATTTGGTAGGGATTAAACAATTGTTTAACTGTGTAGCTTGTACAGTTTTACTCGAATGCTAGATGTTCATAAGCTATGAATTGCATGTAACTGGTCCAGCTTGACCTGTTCACCACCAAAAAAATGCCCAGTATGAAAAGTAATGAAGTCCTATCTATGGCTTTGGAAATACGTTAACCAAAGTAATGTCTTTTATAATCTAAACCAAGACAGCTGGAAAAAAAATAGAGATGATTCCAGGGAATTTTGTGAAATAAATACTAGAAGTGAATTTCAGTCCCAGGGTAGAGGCAGTATTGAACAGTTATGTACAAAGGAAAATGAATGCATTGAGAGAGGGGTGAGGACAATGGAAGTTGTACGAAACCCCAGTGCAAAGACTCAGTAACAGAGGCACAGAGAGAAATCAACTACATTTTCATGAGAATGCAAAGACTTAAGAAAGCTAATGAACAGAAAATAGCAGAACTACTATCTGTAGTTTCTGTTAGTAGTTGCATTGGCTATTCGAGTGAACAGACAGCTTTCTCAGGCTGCTTTGAAACTATGGGTCAAATTTACCCTTCCGGAAGAGAATATGCTTCTTCACTGAAGTGATTTTGGATATATGCAGGTGCCAGCAAGAATTTAGGTCCTATCATTTTGAGCAGTAAGATTTTGTTGGATACAACTCAAAATAGTCCAGGAGAATAAATCTACGGGGGTAAAAAATCCTACATGTGACTGTGCACCTTTCCCAGCAACACTTGTTCAATCTGAGGAGTGGCAGTTTACCGAACATTCCTGGTTTTAATTAACCTTTGTGATGGTCTGTGAATGTGGATACAAAGTACAAACCCCTTGCCCTGCAGGGTGCCAGTTTCAAGCTGACAAAACCAGGAGTCCTGTTTTCTTCACAGCCACCGAGCCTATCTCCTTCATTAAGGACAGTCCCTTTTCTTGCTGCAAATTTACGTTTAAATGATTAAATCACACAGCTCGTACTGAGACAAAACATGCATGGCCTGGATTCCAGTACAGCTTAGCTGCTTTGCACTAGCTGAGCATTTGGCCCAGTGTTTTCCCCAGACGCAGACAGAAAATCAAGAGGGGTTTTGCCAGAGAATGGCAGAGGCTGGTAAAGAGGAATCTTCCAAAACATTGAGAGTTGCCCATAATATTCTTCAAGCTGCAGCTTTGGGTCTTGGCTACCTGAAGCCAGGTGCTTAAATGACAGGGAACTGAATAGGAGCTGCAGGTGGCAAACACTTTCGAAAGCCTGGCTTCTAGTTAAGTCTTTAAATATGAATTTCAATGCCTGCATTAGAATTTAATTTCAGAAAAGAAGATGTTCAGGTGTTTCATACTGCATGGCATGAACTAAATTCTTTATGAACAGCTCTACTAGCAGATGGTTGAAGAACTAATTTCTAATGGTAGGAAAGTTGCCTCTATACTAGGTATTCTGGTGAATTTCCAAGATCCTAATGATTTTTTGGAGTCTGGATTTTTTCTGCACTCAAACTATAACAGTGTCTCATTTGTGCTCTTGTGAGTGAGAAAACCACTCATCTTTGTTATGTTTCCTTCTTTAGCAACTGTAGCACTTGCAGGCCTACCATGTAAGTAAATTATAATCTTATAATTACATGGTAGAATATGAATAGAGTTTGTAATGGCTTTTTTCCTTTCTGTGCTATACTATCAAGAAATGTACTGATGAAAAAGTACTAAAATTTTCAGTTATTAAGTGAGCATAATTAAGAGAAGGCCAAAGACAAGAGATATTAGCACTTAATCTCCACATGGGGTTGTTAGCTCTTATTTCAAGGTACTTTCTTGCAACAGGGGAATTTGACGGAGAAGACCTGAAAGGGTAGATTTTCTTTGCTGTATAAAAAGCTCAGGGATAGTCTCTTCCTGGAATCCTGCATCTCCCTAACAGAAGTGCACCTTGAAGGGATTTTTTTTTTCATTTTTCTTCTGCAGGTCTGTCTCCTCCCAGCCCCTTGCAGAGCAACTAGCATCTGTGTGCAAGGTTGCCTTTGAATTTTCTTGAGTGAAAATTCTGTAGTGCAGGAAGGGCTCAGAGAGGAAAACTATGTTGATTGTTTTGTTGGGTTTTTTAAAAAGAGCTCCACATGTGCACAGGTTGCTGTTCACTGTCCAGGCCATGTAAAACTGGAATAAAAGTCCTCTCACATTTGGGCAAGAGTGAAGCACAGCTGTGTGGAAGAAAACATCCCATGTGTTGTGGGATCAGTTCAGTATTTTCACCACCACTGAGCTTGTGATGCTGGAGGAATCTGTAAACATAATTATTGCAGGTACTGCAGAGCAGGTTGTTAGGGCCAGGTCTTCTGCTTACACAACTGCCTATGACTTTGATACTATTTGGCTTTACCTTTAAAAATAAAAAGTAAGTAAATTAAGATGGATTTAAATACTGCAGTAATGAGTGCTGCAGCTTCTGACTCTGAAGAACTGTAAATCATAGCTGAACATTTTGGCTCCTTTACACAAAATTTTAGGATGCGTAGGAACTTAAAGACATAGAACAGGTAGTGAAGGGTACCTAAACTAGCAGGAGGAAATTATTTTCAAAGAGCTAAGCAGGATATATCTCCTAGACAACCAGGTGAAAGGAACGTTCTTGCCCTCTCCTTCTGTCCTAATAAATATTTAATTTATTTCAAACATCAGCCGGAGCCATTAGAAAAAATCTGTCAAAATACTCTCTGAATTGCATGCTTAAACATTAGAGTCCAATCTGTGCTCTGTCTTGGACTTAAGAGTTTGGTGTCATATCAGAGAGGATGCCCTGGCATACCTGGTCTATTTGCTGTATGAGACTGGGAATGCTGAGCTTGTAATTCATTCAGTGTTGCACTGCAAAAATATTCCAGTGCCTTGAGTAGCTTTTCCCACTTTCCCCTCTCATGGACTAAGTGCTGAAACACCTTGCTGCAGCTCCTCTGCTCACCCTGATGCTGCTGTGGATCATGGCTGCCTGCTGCTCTTCCAACTGCTGTGCATCCCCCGGGAACTCTGATTTTCTAGCAGGGTCTCTGGCTGCCAATCATGGGCTGTTGCTGATGCCTTAAGTTTTCATTTTTATATTTTTCAGATCCTGTACTGCTTAGTATGTAACTCTGAAACTTCATGTATCCTATTAGCTACTGTTCCCTCATTCTGGTTAGACATAACGAACCCTCTCTAGGTTTGCTGTCCCAGGCCCCAAAATATGTAGACTAAAGCCTCTAAAGGGGGAGCAAACTTGGGGTAATTACATCATTGACTGAAATTATAATTGGAGAATTAACCCTGATATGCAATTGCACCGAAACTTATGGAAGTGTGAAGAACCCATGGCCTGGTGTCCATCTTGGGTAGAGCCCCTTGGAGGCTTTTGACTGCCCACAGTGAACCTTCGAAGACCCTTCACATAAATACCTGCTTTTATTCTCTTATCTTGTCTAGCCCCTGTTTTCAGGTAGGCACTTCAAGGCATCACTGCCTCCAGCTCAAGCTTCGTAGAGTGTTTACCATACTCCTGTTTTTACTCTTATATTGGTATGGTCCAGCTTGCTACGGCCTTGGGACCAGCTGCAAAACTGGAGGCACTTAAGGAATGAAAAGCTGAGAGTGTTGTGGATTTTATCAGATAAATATTCTTTGTGTCTGAGGCTCCCTGTTGGCATTAGTTACTGATTTATTTCATTATTATCCAACACATAAGCATGCACTGTCACGCAGCACATAAGATATTTTATCCACAAGGCCTTCAAACAGAGGTCTGCAAAGCTGCAAAGGCTTCAATGTGTGCCTAAATTTATGTTCCAATAAAGCAGAGAAGATGGGCATCTCAAGTACGTGTGCAAGTCTCTGCAGGATTTGGGTCTCATATTTAACACTACTTCTGGTATCAAAGGACGATGTTAACGAAGGAGTGAGATTAAAAATTTAGGTAGGATGGATTAGTATAAATGCAAAAAAGATGTGGAGGTGATTGATTAGTTCATTTTAAATTATGCTGCAGATAGGCAGGTGCTGAACGGCTCAATTCCCCCATGTTCATTCAGCAGCAGTAATGGTTGGGAAAAGACTGCTGTGTTTGCATAGCTACTGCCATTCACCCTCCTGGTTTCTTTAGCATGCTATCACTGTTCATCTTGGAGGCATCCTAAAAGCCAGATATTTGAAGATAATGTGGGCTGGGGATTTCCTCATTTCATGCACACCCAGTCTCAGAGTAAATAACTAGCTTAGGATACTGCCAGCTGTACAGTCCCAGCAGGAAAGAAAGCAGCCTGTTTTACCTCAGAACCAAACTATCAAAAAAATAAAATTTGTACTCTGAAGACTGATCTAGACACCTTTTTGTGAACATGTTATCCATGGCCAGTTTCACAGAACAGACAATTAATTTTAGAATATTGTTATCATGTGAGTAAAGGCTTTCTATTCAGATTATCCCAGACAGATATGCAAAGTTGCAAATATTTTATTAAAAGCCAACAAAGCCTAATGCCCTATTTTTAGGCAGTTAAGCACAGAGCTTTGAAAAAATTATGGTTTGCATTTGAAATTCCTGAGACAACAGAAACTGGCTAAAAATGTAGGCCATAATTTAGGCATCAAAAGTGCCATGAGCAGCTGATATGTTTTGCTGTTTTATAGCAATCTGAATTCATACAGATCAGATTTAGGCCTTAATGCCAGAAAGTCCTTTTGATAAATTGCATGGTAAAGGCACAGAAATTAACAGCATGCCATTAACTATTTGTTAGCATAAACCATTCTTTTGCCCACTTCTCAGTGCATTATGGCTGTTTCCACATCATTTTCAATCTGTGTTCAGGAGAGTGGGAGGTTGTCTGCTCAAGGTGAGCACGTAATGAGATCTGTTGTTGCTGGAATTGCTAGTCAGAGGCAATTTCAGGCAGAAACCCTGGGAGCAGTTCAGTGAAAGGATAAGTTTTTCCCATTGGGAGTGTAATTTTTTGTAAGACAATGAATGTTTGCTCAAATTGATGGGAAGAGTTCCAGGTTACAATACCAAGTGAAAGAAGCGTATTTTGTTATTCATAATCTAACCAATGTCAAAAGTCATTTTTGTCTGGCCCAGAATATCCTCAGCAGTGGTTGTGCTCTGGCAGAGGAGCCAGTAAGCCAAAACAATTAGAAGTTAAACTGTGGCCAGTTACTTTAGCAGCGAAGCCCTAATGCCACCTTTGCCTGATGATCCTCTGCGCTGGTACCCAGGGTCAGCCAGGTGGTTACTAGCCTGCATCGTGTTCACCCCTTCCTCTCCCTGATGGATTTTTTTCCTTTTATTGGCTGCTCAAGTACATATTTGAGAGAACACTTCTTTCAGAGAGATGTTCCTTGTAATACTCTTTTCTGCTCTGAAGGTTAATAAAAATCTAAGCCTTTATTTACCAATGAGTTCATACAACATCTGTTGTTCAGACCTGTAGTCCTGCACAGTGGCTTTATTCTCTGTCACAGCCTACATGTATACCTTGAATTTGTGGAGCAGGATATGCTTGCTTATATCAAAGCATACAGAAAAGTAACTGATGAGCTACTACCCTGACTGTTTTCCAAAAGCATTAAGTAATAAAATGTAAGGTCATTTGGACAGCTTTAAGCTATATAAATGTCTTGCTTTTCTTTCTATTGCTCTTAGCATATAAGGATGGGAGCTTGAGTGCTTTTGAGGTCTGACATTCAGGCTCACAGCCACAACAAACAGTTCAGTTTCAGACCCAGAAACCGAACCCAAAGTGTGTATATGAAGAAGAAAATCAAACACAGTGCTAGTGTACACAAACTGTATGAAACTGGTTTTCTCTCTAAATTAACCTTCACCTGACATGTTCTTCAGGTATTGTTTTTGTAGGTGGATTTTCAGCCTCACTGAGCTCCTTAAACTTCTTGCTCCCATTAAATCATTATCAACTATTTTATGATGCAGAGCTGGCTTCTCCAGTTATGAAGAAAATATTTGCCAAATTCCCTTTAATGACTTTATTTTAAATTATTTTTGTCTGTGAATTCTTCTATTCTTTTTTAAGGGTGGAGTTTCACTTCTGAGTAAAAGCATTGGCTCCGTATTTTGCACTTCTCTGAGGGGGTGTGGATATTTACAGAGAAGAGCTTGTGCACATGCAGATATGAAACAGGTTTTGCAGGCAAGATAAGCTACTTTGCACTTACCACAAGAATGAACTTGAGCAATTGTAGAGGAACAGATATTCTGTTGGTTTGCATAATGGTATTCTTGTACTAGCCTCAGAGTGTCAATACAAAAGTCTAACAGAACTTAAAAACCCCAAAATATTAAGATAAGTGCAGACTGACTTCCTGTTATACACCTTCAGACAAGACCTAAAAGTATGGAGTTAATGAATACTTTTGCTAAAACAATGCTAAGCCCAAAGAATGAAGAAGGTGGGGCATGGATGTGGTTTCAAGGCCCCCAATTACTCTTTATATTATTGTGACTGTAGTAGCGAATAATGATGATATGATAAACATAATAATAATGACAATGATTTAAAAAGTGGTCTCAAGGCCTGTGTGTGCACCCATGTATTTATGAGATGTAAGGTTTGAAGTTTGCCGATATGGTTGGACATTTGGGGAAAACAGTGGCTAGGTTGTCTTGTGTACCTGAGAGAGCATTGCTGTTTCCAGGAGCGTAGGGTGGATTTGTGGGTCTGACTTCTTGGCATGTTTGTAAGTCAGGGTCTCACACCTCAGAGCACACAGGAGAGCCAGCCTAAGGCTGTCAGTACAGAGGGCCAAACGGTGTCAAGACCCAGAGGAGCAGCCTGACTGTACAGAGAAGGATGATATAAGCAAAGTCCTGTGTATATAGCTACCACAGGATTTGTATGAAACCAGGAGTGTATGTAGATAAGTATCAGAAGACCCAATGTCCTTCAAATGGTTTGTTGGTATAAATCATTTTATTGGGGTACCTTGCTGCAAGGCTTTGGGAGCCTTTGACTGTAGTCTCAGCTGGCGTGATTTGTTTTCTTTTTGATCCATCACATGAGAATTATCTGTGAAAAGGGAGGTGCCCGAGAGCTCAGTCAGCATGTGCTTATGTAATGATACAACCCAATTCCAGCGTAGCAATTTGCTGTTGTTTAAATACTGTTGTAATCTTATTGATAAAACGATTAATTGTCATAACATGCAGACATAGGCATGTGGAGCCATAGCATGGGAGTCTGACTTAGCAGGAGAAAAGACAACTTCACTGGAAGACATTTCTTTGGGAAAGAACTTAATACTTTTTCAGCATTTTTTCATGCTTTGTGTTTTGGTGCAGAATTTTTCCTTGCATGATCTGTCTCATCCTTCAGTCTATAAGACAAGCTGGAAACAAATGCGTGCTGAAAACTGCATAGATTGTTCCTAGATGTGTACTGACTATATAAATTTCATACAATATCACATGTTTTCATAATTGGTGCCTTCACAGGCCTTAGGTCATTTAACCTTGTATCATCTTCTGGTTTTGATACCAACACGTGCAGGTACCGCTACTGATTCAGCTCAAGGCATTTTCTGGCAGCTGTGTTGGCTGCACATCTGTCAAGATTCTTTCAAAACACCGATTATTTTAAAATGACTTGTTTTAAAACATTCAGAATGACACTTGCATAGTTAAAAAAAACACAAAAGGCATTTTATATCACTGTTCATGACTTAGAAAGATGCTGCAAAATACTTGTGGTGCTATATGCACAGCAAAGGAAAATACTGACTTTAACTGTGTCAGGAATCAAAAGTTTGGTTTTCTGTGGGTTTTTTGTTTGTTCTGTTTGTTTATTTGGAGGGGTTTTGTTGTTCTTTTTTTTCCCCTTTTCCTGTAAATGCCTAATTAAGCAGAGAACTAGTGAGTAAAAACTTCTGAGAGTTTTGTTAACAAGACTCTTTTATTCTCTTGTTGGTTACTGAGAGTCAAACGTTATAAAACCCTCAGACCTGCTCACTGTCTGTTCAGGTAAAGACGTATGCCTGTTATTTGGTAATTTTGTGACCCTGGCATTACAAAGACAGGTAGGAAGGGAAACATATTTAGAAACCTGATGCTGATAAACCACATAGGCCCACTTTTTTAGCCATTCACCAGCACAGTGGCACTCTGCTGTGGACGTGGAGCTCTACTTGGCCTACACAGTAGCAAATCTGCAGCCATGTAGTGTAAATTGAGGAAATGCTGACTGATAGCTGCTGAAGAGCTATGGGTAACATCTTTCTTAAACACTTAGGATATTGCTTTCTTGTCTTCAGGGAATCACAGAGAAAATTTCTTAGCTTAAACTGCAACAATCACACTTGAAAAGGCTATTTTATTTTATTTTACTGTTTTACTGACTTTACCAGGTCAGAAGACTCCACAGATGGCAGATTTCTATTAAATATTTATTCTATATTGTTTTTCTTTCCAAATTCTTTGCAGCTGTATGCTTTGTTGGGCTTCCCCGTTATCAAATATTTACAATGCTTTTGCATGTGACTCCATGTTATATTGCACAGCGTGTTACACAGACACTGCACAAGTTCATAGGAAGGCTGGCACTGCCCTTGTACTTTATGTTAATATTTAGTCTCTCAGACATATCAATTACTACCTTCACTCTGGGACATAATTTCATAGAAATCCATAATATTCTGTGTGTAACCTTTGGATCTGGCCATAAATGAATCATTAAGGAAAGATCATTAAGAAAGGGTAACTGGGATTTAATAATGACTACCTGGCCTAACATATTCTTGATGAACCTCTCTACATTTTTTGTAGTGATAGTTGTTATAATACTGCCCATAGTGTAAAACTACCACAGTCTTCAAATTGACATTCCAGAGGTAGAGCATGAAAATGTTTTTCTCACCCCATAAATTATTTTCAAGACTGTAGCTAATTTTTTCCCCTTAAAATGGGATTAAGAATCTGTAACTTTTAAGATTATTAGAACTCATAATCTGATATTTTATATTGTTAATTGAAATAGTTTATAATGTCAACTAATATACTTCACTCTGTCAGTTTTAATTTTAGCATTGTTAAACATTTTAAGAATAATGTCACTCCAAAAATCATAAGGTGTGCTTGACAACAGTTTAGAAATTACTGGGAAGAAAAAGGGAGGACAGACATGTGGACACACACATTGAATTGTATCACATACACCTCTCTAAGTGTATTTTGTAGAGTATAGACAACCAGCAAGTTGACCTGTGGAAAAGACATCATGTAGATATAAAGTTGCTGGAGATCTGACACAGTTTTTAAAAATTATCCATATGTTTGTGTCAGCCATGAATTTGGTTTTAGACTGTATTATATATGAAGATGATCCCAATTATTTGGTTACCACAACAATACATTAATGTTCAGGCATTTATATTATAGCACCTCCTCTCTCTCCCTGTACTGAATTTTATTCTCTTATATAGGTTTTAGGGAGCAAGCCAGAGCTTCCTGAGTGTGGTGATGATGATGATGAGCTGGCTGATATCACAAACAGGAGAAGTGCTAAACTATATATGGTAAGTTATGTATTTATTTCCTTATAGTTAGGTATGCTCAGCAGTACTCATGCATTCATTCATTCCTTCCTCATGTATAGAGTTCTGGCTTCATATGCAGAACTGCTGTTATTTTACCTTATTTGCAGCCAATGGACAAGTTTCTCAAAGGCTGTCAATCAAGACAGTCCAGGTAATTTGAGGGAAAAAAATGGATTACATATCCGTTTACTCAGGAACCAAGTTAAGCATGGCCTATGAACCACTCAGTGCAGGTCAAAGAGGAATTAACTGTTCTTAAATCATCCTGTCTTCTTAATTCTAACAGGGAGAGTTTTAGTAGTCATATATGACTTACTTATTATTAGCAGAGTTTGAGATGGACAGTTACAGTATATTTTATATATCTATAACTTTATTCCTTTCCCCATCATCCCTTACTGAGGAGGATTTGGCTAACAAGTGGCAGCACTCTGACAGCATGGAGTGCTACTGGATCCCCATGAGTGTGACCTTTTAGGTGCTGTCTACAACGACTTTGAAGCTGCAGTGAAGTGTGAGAGGGGATGAGTCACTCCCTCTGCAGCTCCTGCACCACACCGACCACAGGATAGAGCCACCTCTCTCCCTGCCTCTTACATGATTTTTCCATGACCCAGAGGTGTACCTGGCACTTACAAGAAGCCTGTATGGGGTGATCATTGTTACAAGGCCATTTTTAGTCCTAGTTATCTATGTGTTGTGTTTAGTTCACATTAATCATTCCTTTCATGCCAAAAATCTGGCACATATTCCTCTTCAGAGCAGGGGTTTAAGGGAACAAAAATGGAACACAAAAGAAGAAGGCCTGCGTAGATGATCAGGACCACTGTAGTAAAACATATCTAGAGAAGAGAAAGTGAATTTTTGAATCCTAAAAACTCTCTGAAATTTCTGTGAATATCTAATAAATTAGTCTAAGTACACAGGTCCTGCTGACGGAGTTCTGCTAGCTAGATTTAAATGTGTTGCAGTATAACATTGAATGTCAAAGGCAGGAAACAAGTCTATGGTGAGCCCTCAGGGTAGGTATAATAGTTGATTTTTATTTGTTGTGTGCAGTTGTAATTTCCTCCTTGTGCTTCCTTAATACAAAATGTAAGATATAATGGTATATTTAAAATTAATATTTAATTATGAAAGGAAATAAAGACTGCTAGAAAAGTAATTACAATAGTAATAATGTATTTTCACTGGTAATAACTGGTCTTTTCAGCTGTACTGGAGTGATTTTTAAGAGGTTTTGAAAGTCTACATGAACTTACAGTGGTGGTAGAGGTTACAAAACAGATTCTACAACAGGTCTTACATTAGAGTTTCCAATTAAAGAACAGTAGGTTATAAATGCAGGCATTTCACCTGTTAGTGTCAGTGTAGGACTATTTTATTTTAGTTTCAAATGCTGTTGTTCAGCATTTGTGCCTTTGGCTTCAGAATGAGTTGCTTGGCAGCAGGGACCACATCAGTTCAGCCGAGCACGTAGTGGGGACTGAAGAAAACACAGATTTTTAACTTTGAGCTGTTGAAGTGGAAGTGGAAGAGAAATTTATTTTAAGAAGTTGTGAGACAAGGATCCAACAAACTTCCTAAAAGTAACGCTACGTCTCCCTCTATTGGATGTAAAATGAAATGAAACAAAAAACAATAATCCTTAGCCTACTTTACTTTCCAGCAGTACACAAATTTCCTATAGCCAGCTATATAGGAATGGCAACTGATTTTTATAATACTTCTGGGAGCACAAATTGATTTGTGTATAAAAGCCAGAGTTGATCTAAATTTGAACTGATTGTTTTCTTAGGTGTCAGATGCAAGTGGATCCATGAAGGTGTCCGTGGTAGCAGAGGAAAACCCCTTCTCCATGGCTATGCTTTTGTCTGAGGAGTGCTTTATTTTGGACAATGGTGCTGCCAGGAAGATCTTTGTGTGGAAAGGTAAGAGGTCACTTGTATTGCAAATGCAGAAGCTACGCAGAGATACCTAAGGAGTTGACACAACACCCTTGGGACACTAGCAGGCATTTAATACTGACTGGACACAGAGCCTTGCGCACAGCTTTTCCCTGGTGCGGTCTGAGGACAAGGATTTCTCACTCATGTAAGGACCTCAAGACTGAGTCTTGTCAAAGGATCCTATTTTTGAGGTATCTGTAAGCGTGAGTGATTAAATGCTTATCTAAGTGGCAAGTACAAAGCAAACATAAATAATTCTATGAGTTCTGTGTATTGTCATCAAATCCCTATCTTCTGGGGCAAAATCTGGACACTGAACTTTCCATTTGGGTAGATATCTCTGCAGAGGTGTGAAATTGAAAGGTGCATGTCCAGGGCATAAACTAAAAGCATAAGCTTGAAAATACTTTGATGTCTCTTTTTTTCTTGCAAATATTTCTCTGAAGTATCATCAATTGCAATTGCTTTGTCTGAATGCTTCCCTGAAGAAGAATACTACTACTGTGGAATGAGGTCTTGACACCTTATAGCTGGATTGTTGTAGTGCTGCTGTTAAATCCAGTGCTGAGTATCTCCTTTTTTTTTTTTTTTTTCTTCTGTGCAAGGCAGCTTATTAATTATTCTTTGGCATTTGTATTTTGTTTTACCGCATGCAATACCAAATAATTACTTGATGCACTTGTCAAGCCTCTCAAGTCAGCCCAGGAAGCCTTGTAAGAATTTTGCTTGAAAACTTTATTTGCAGTTAGGGAAACATCCTTTGAAAGAAAACATTTGGGGAGCATTGTGCTCAGACGGCCTATGGTCTATCTGACCCCCTGATTCTCAATTGTCACTCTATATGACAGTTCCCAGAAGAACCAAGCCAACAGGGTCAGGCATAAAATAAATAAAATATTATTTAGGCTCTTTGACTGTGGCCCTGTGTGCTCCTTTTTTGTATCATCACTTTGCTACTGCCAGAAAAAATGATGTGTGGAAAACCCCCATTAGACTGTGAGTCTCGCCCTTGCACAGGAGACTGCAGTTATCATCTCTGCTGGCAATCTTCAGGCCACTAAGCTGAGAAGTGTGAATTACTTCGGCAATGGTCTCATTCAAAATGGGATACGACGAATACCTTATAAGAGCACTGATTAGACTAAGAGGTCTTTGGAATGTAGTCACTGCAGCCAGCTGGGACACAGACCCGATAACACAGTGTCATCCCAGAGATGTCCAGAGATGTCTTAACGCTGAGCGAGGATGAATAAGGAGCAGTGGATAGGGAAATGGATAAATTGCAAAGCCCAGCCAGACAAAACAGGAGTTTCTTTTATTCTTTTGCACTGCCTGAAGAAGTGGAGGCAGTTCAGCTCTATTGACTATATTGCAGCCCAGCAAAGGAGGAGTCAGAGAAAAGACCCAGGGTATCTTGAGCCAAGCAAGTATTACTAACCAGTTTTCATTTTTGTAGAAACACTAAGCAAAACAAAATGCCCCCTTTTTCTCTTTTTTTTTTCCTTCCCTTTAAATTAACTGTTTTCAAAGCTACCAAAGTACTGTTTTGGCCATTCAATTTCATGTGAATTTTCTTGCTCATGCTATGTCCAGCATTTGTATTTATTCAAGACTGAGGGAAGAGCAATGTCAAAGAGAACCTGGCTCCAGGACCTCTTGTTTTTGAAGGTTCTGTGAGCTTATTGCCCTTTCCCACGTACTGTTATCCTTCTGTTTTAATCAGGCAAAGATGCTAACCCTCAAGAGAGAAAAGCTGCCATGAAGAATGCTGAACAATTCATACAGCAGATGAATTATCCTGCCAACACACAGGTGCGATCTATTTATGGAGGCAATACCAGGAGAGCATGAGCTCCGTTAAAGACATTGTTTTTAAGTCAGCAAAAAAGATATTTGTAAGGGCTTATAAAACATATGGGCAATATTTCACTAATAAATAATCAAGAAAAGTTTCTGTTTGAGTAATGGTGTCTGTTTTGTTTTCCTTCTGTTTCATATGTCTTCCTTCATTTCAGATTCAAGTCCTCCCTGAAGGAGGTGAAACGCCAATTTTCAAACAGTTTTTCAAAGACTGGAAGGATAAAGATCAAAGCGATGGCTTCGGCAAAGTGTATGTCACAGAGAGAGTGGCTAAAATTGAGCAGATTGAATTTGATGCTACTAAGTTACATGAGTCTCCACAAATGGCTGCCCAGCATAACATGGTAGATGATGGTTCAGGGAAAGTAGAGGTAATTTTTGTATTGTAATAAATTGTATTTTATGTAAATAACATAGTCTGCTACTTGTAATGGTCTAAGCTGCTACTTTGTGTTATTTTTATACTGTTGTTTACATTAATGCTACATTAGTGGAAGTGTTACTTCTAGCATCAGAAAAGATACTTTGAAGTAGAAGGTGAATATCAGCTGTATGCTGGGTTGTGTTCTTTTGGTGCTTATGAAAGAGGTACCAGTCATCAAGAGAAATCAAACAGCAGAAATACTCCCCCTTCAACACAATATTTTGTAAATATATACTTTTAATATGATTTTCAGTCTAAAGGGAAAACTTAAAGCTCATATCAGCTTGAAATCTGGAATGGGAAGACTTGCTCTTGGAGTCAGAAATCCATTCTATGTCTTTATGTGTGTATCCAATCTGGTTTCTAGAGGAACCTTCTTTGTCCCTAGTGTGTCTCTCAGCCTGGATGTGGAGAGAAAAAGATGACTGTACAGTCTTTCTAGATCTTTCCATATCCTACTTCAGGACTATCTTTGGACTACACAGGGCTGGCATGGCATTGTATCAACATGGCCTGTTGAATGCAAATTGTATGTTGGGCTTCTGGAAGAAAAAGAAGGGCATACATACCTGCAGTCTCATTGGTGTATTTTCTAGTTTCTGACCTCACACTTGGGATGGTCCATAGGCTCGAGCAGCCAATTGTTAACTGAACTGGGCTGTAGTGAACGAAGTAGGAAGAAATCTGCCTAACAGTGTGTTATCATACTGCAGTGTGCCTCTCCAAATTGATATGTTAGTTTTATGATGGATCATAATGTTGTGCCATGTCATATGGTCACCTCAGGATGTCAGGTAAGTTCAGCATAGCATTACGAAATGATTGTGTGGCACTAAAGCATCAAGACAAAGGAAAGAGTATTGCAGTTCCTTGTTGATGGTTGTCATTCATTTATTCAGTGGGCACAGGGTGTATCTACCTACTTCATGAAGAATCCTCCCTGTTTCTATTCAATAACACTTGGGAACAGAGAGGACGCTCAAGGGATAAGACAGTAAAATGTTTTGTGAAGAGTCTCAGGATAAAGTTCAGCAATCTCCAGCGATTTCCCTGTTTCCCCAGATCTGGCGTGTGGAAAGCAGTGGCCGAGTTCCTGTGGGACCTGAGACATATGGACAGTTCTATGGGGGTGACTGTTACATTATCCTCTACACTTACCCTGGAGGGCAGATTATCTATACCTGGTATGTTTGGTTGCCTCTGCACAGACCTGCAGTGTGTGGATATTATTTTTTATTGGCTTTATATCCTTTTGAGTAGAACACGTGTAAATGTAAGATTGTTCACTATGAGTTTGTCATACAGCACAAGCTCTGGGTTATTTTGAAGCTGAATTTAACCATTGTCTTTCTCCTTGTCTTCCTCAGGCAAGGAGCCCATGCTACAAGAGATGAACTGACTGCATCTGCATTTCTGACTGTTCAGCTGGATCGGTCATTAAATGATCAGGCTGTGCAGGTTAGTGTCTTTTGGATAAAATCCAACAGAGCATGTGACACATGCAAATTTCTATGAGAATTGAAAGAAAGAGCTATCATTTAAAGATTGGAAATGCCAATTGCTCAGGTCTATATCAAGCCAAGCACCATGGGATCTAGTTAAAGGTGCCAGAGATTGCCCACTTGAATCGTCCTTTCTGTATGCAGCTGTCCAAAAGAACACAGATATGCCAGAACCTAAAACTGCCTTTTCTTTCCTTTAATTTCCACTCTTTTAAAATTAGGTTGCAGTCTTGCCAAGACTTACAGACCCTGTGCATGGCCAGTGGAGACTGAATGATATGACTGTCCCAGGGCAGCTCACTCCAAAGCAGGAGTCTGACAAGTCGATAGCCCTGTGGGAGCTCCCCTGTCTCCTTTTGATTATGGAGGAAGTTGAGATATTTAGCCCAGACAAGACACCTGACTTTTCAAGGGCCAAAAGTGGGAGATATGAAAGCCACATGGCAGACGGAAGAGGAAAGCCTGCTGGAGTTGTGCAACAGGGTCTGACTTTTCCTTGCCTCAGTGAGGAACATAACTTGAGTTTCCCCATCTCGTAGTGCTTGCAGCTCCATGAAAGCATGATACACATCCTCACGTGCAGAAATGGGGTGTGCAAGGCAAGGCACACGACACTGCCAACTAAAAGGTGTGAGTAGATAAGCTAGTCCTTAGCTTGACTGGGTGTGCTCTCCTTACATCACTACTGAGAAGTGGTGGGTAGGTGAAGATGTGAGAGGTCTCTTTTCACAGAAGAGCTTGAGCTGTAAGATGACAAAGGACAAGAAGAGATTTTCTAGGCAGTAGGAGATAATTCTGTGATTCCCATTCCTTAATTACAAAAGCAAAAGGCTTCCCCCACCCACAAAGGTACAGTTGATTCAGATGGCATACCATACTTTTAGCCACTAATCAGTTATGATTTCTGATTGAAATTATATTAAGGAAGGATTAGAACACTTTTAGATAATTACTGCTTGAAACATCCCTAACGTGTTCTATATTTAGACAGTGTCCAGCACAATGTGGTCCTGCCTCATACCTAAGGCCAATGTTAATCTTAAAGTAATAACAATATTACTACTAACAACTGCAGTAGTAAGGTGCCTAAAAAGTCTTTTTATCAAAGCTGAAGAAGATCCATTTCACAGCAGTAGACGTGATACTTAAATGTACTTCTAGCCTGCAGCCAGCTTAGGAATATATATATGTACATATCCATATCTGTATATATACACATACATATGTATGTGTGTATTTTTATGCAAATAAATAGAATATATTACCTGTGCCTAACATCTCTATCAGCATTATTTGAAAGCTTTAAGTGTGCTATTTTGTGTGGTCACTAGATGGCACGACAGTACAAATGTCTGTTAAAAAGTTGGGCTTGCAGGAATATGTTTCACTGCAGTTCGGGGGATTTGGGGTTTTTTGAGTTTATTTGGGTTTTTGGTTTTGGGGTTTTTTTTGTGGTTTGAGGGTTTTTTTCCCCTTTGTAAAATCCTGCTGCAGTTTGTCCCTTTCAAGTATATGTGTCCTAGGTTATCTTTATCAGAGAACTGTAGCAGTCTGTCTACTTGTGAAATAAGTAAAAGCACGTGCTCCTGCCCAGTTGCAGCTGCCCCTGCCCCTCTGGGCATCCTGGCTCTCAGCTGCCCCAGGCCTCACTGAGGGCTCTCCGCTTCTCCACTCTGCTGGCTACACAGCATGTCTCATTCCCTTTTTTCAGTTTCTTTCTGGGAGTGAAAGGCAGGGACTTGCAGCCCTCCACCTTGGCCTCGGTGGTACTGTTACAAAGGAAGATTAAATGGTTGCATACAAATAACTTTTATCATACATTAACCTAAAAATAGTCATTCTTCATATTCTTCATGGCACTAGCATCTTTTACATCTGTAATGGAAGTTCATTTTCATTGTCCATGTTACCCTCTGGATGAGAAATTTATGCTACTCTTTTTCATCCTCTTGCAGATAAAATACATATAGAAGTAATTAATAAAATGAACAGCCATTCTCTTCTGCTTAAATACAGGGCACCTAAACTTCCAAGATAGTTTTTCAGGAGAATTAAGTCATTCTATAAAACACTATGAAATGACAGTTCTTTTGAAAATGAGTGATGTTCTTATTACAGTAGATAGCAGCCATTTTAATCCGCTAAATATTGTGTTAGAAGTTTGAATGTCATCTTTGTGTCAGCATGATTGACAAAAAACATCTCACAAATGCTGTAACTCTGTATGTCTGGAACTCTATTTTCAGATCTTCTCAGCTTGCCATTTCTCGTTTTTGCTAACATACTTCAGCATTGTTGGCTAAGATCCCCTAAGCTATTCAGCAAAGACCAAAAATAACCACTCATGTCCTTTTGTTTCTTTTATTGCATTTCTCTACATATGTACAGATCCGAGTCAGTCAAGGCAAGGAGCCTGCACATTTACTGAGCTTGTTCAAAAACAAACCACTTATTGTCTACAAGGATGGGACATCCAGGAAGGAAGGTCAGAAACCTGCTCCACCAACACGACTCTTCCAGATCCGCAGGAACCTAGCAGCCATTACTAGGATTGCAGAGGTAAGGTCACCTGCTAAGTAAGCCAGCTATTCCCAGTGGGAAATGATACAGCTGCCACGAGCTTTTCTGACTAATCTTGTTGGGTAGTCACATCTGTTAGGAACACAGAGCTCCAATCCAATCCACTGCTCTATTTGACAAAGCCATCCAATAAACCAAAGAGAATATGCTGTAGCTGGCTGGAACCAGTCTACATTGTTCAGAGGAGCTGTAAGAATACACACAGTGAACAGTCAGTTGACAAAGAATAGACAAGAAGTCAGCAACCCCTATGAGATGGTCTTTCCTGCTGCAAACAGTCCTAAGTTTTGCCCTGCAAGTCAGTTCCCTGTCTTAAGTTCTTCTCTAATTTGTATCAGTATGAAACTAGGGAAGAACTGAAGACCAAAAGCATAGCAGATTAACACATGTCTACACATTTTATATAAACATGCAAAATAGTAATTAAATTATTTGAAAATTTGAAGAATAAAACAATTTCTTTTTTAATCTAGGTTGATGTTGACGCAATGTCACTAAACTCTAATGATGTCTTTGTTCTGAAACTGCCAAGCAATTCTGGCTACACCTGGGTAGGAAAAGGAGCAAGCAAAGAAGAGGAACAAGGAGCTGAATACATTGCCAATGTTCTCAAATGCCAGACTGTTAAGATTAATGAAGGCCAGGAACCAGGTTCGTATGAGGCCACATGGCTGCTAATAGACAGCTGAGAATACACAGCACTGCAGGGAGACAGTAGGTTTAGATTAGATGTTAGTGAGGGTGGTGAGGCACTGGAACAGGTTGCCCAGAGAAGTGGTGGATGCCTCATCCCTGGAGGTGTTTAATGCTGGGTTGGATGGAGCTCTGAGCAAACTGGTGTACTGAAAGGTGTCCCTGCCCATGGCAGGGGCATTGGAACTAGATGATCTTTAAGGTCCCTTCCAACCCAGGCCATTCTATAAATCTATGATATTTCTAGGTATGCAACTGATACCTGTATTTTGACGAACTGCAGGATGTACTGTAAGAAAATGCATTCATCTTTGAGACAGCTAAGAGATTGTTTGGGGATTTCTGAAACTATAAACAAGCTAAAACATCAAATGTTAAATCAGCTGGTAAATGAATTATATATTATTTATTTTAGAGGAATTCTGGAAAGCACTTGGAGGTAAAAAAAAATACCAGACTTCATCACAACTTTTGACAAAGGCTGAAGATCATCCCCCTCGCTTGTATGGTTGTTCTAATAAGACAGGCAGATTTATTGTGAGTATATGATGGGTATTTTCCTTTCTGTTTAATTATATAGTTTCTGGTATATTTTGCCTTGGAAATAAGTGGTCATTAAATGGATTCAGGGATCTGGCTTAGTTAGCCAGGCTTGGCAAGTGGTAGAGAGTGGACCTTTGGTGCTTTAAACTATCCAAATGCAATGGATGAACAGAATTTATACTGCAGAAGTTTGCATGAAGAGCCTGCTCCAGCCTGGAAATGGAGGTTTGCAGATGCAAAAAGATAAGGCATTTGCCCAGTCAAAAGCAATTAATTCTTGCAGAGCATCACCAGATCGCTATCAATTTGCTGAGAAAGTGCAGGTCAGTGCCTTGCCCCTTATGTGTTTGACAGTGGTGGTAAGGAAAAGAAATGCTGCTTGCCAAAAATCCCT
Organism: Oreocharis arfaki; assembly: GCA_013398015.1. NCBI lineage: Eukaryota > Metazoa > Chordata > Aves > Passeriformes > Paramythiidae > Oreocharis > Oreocharis arfaki. The sequence goes on from VZRR01007149.1 coordinate 1,033,195, forward strand.
AGCAGTCTGAAATTTTCCATAGAGATTTAAGATGTGTAATTATGCCTTGAAGGTATTGGCCTGTGCTCAAGGAGGTAGGAAGACCTACTTCCGTGGCAGAAATACCCAGAGCTATGCACTGGGTATTAAGTCTGTGATTCAGGCTTAATTACTTACCATATTCTGGAAGGGCAATGCTGTGTCACCATTTGGCAAGGACACACTCATTTTTAGGTAGGGGACATAGCTGGCAGTCTCCTTAAGGAACAGCCCAGTCATTTGGAGAGGGATAAAACAAATAGGATCCTTTAATAAGGGCTTTAAAATCTTATGAGAGTAGCAAAGTGTATTCTTCTAACAAGCTTCTAAAACACTCCTGGGAAATACAGTAATAGGAACCAACCTCTCTGTAGTAGTCTGCTGGGAGCTATGAACTTACTTTTTGTTTTAAATTCCCTCCAAATTCTGTGAAATCCCCTCTTTCCTGCAGCGTTTCTCTAGTAACTGAATCACCACCATCAGAGGTCCCAGAAGAGGCAGGTCAGACCACTCTGACCTTCTGGCCACCATAACACAGGGTGGGGAAAAGGAATGTCTTTTTCACCATCTGCTTATCGTCCCTTTAGCCCTCCTACATGACCACATATAGCCTAACCCTTGCCAATCCTTTAAAAGCAGGAACTGTTAGCTACGTTATTATCTCTCCTTCTCATACAGAATAATATTACACTGCCTTTCTATCTGCCTGTACATCTTTGGAAGAAGCAGGCAGTCTGTGTTTTCTTTGGGGACTAATCCTCAGTGGCTTAGTTAACTGTAATGTCCCATTGTCAAGTGGCTGGGAAGCTTGGCTGGGTGTGTATTTCACCACTGAGCTCACCCACTGCAAACTAAAGCAGTTTCTTTTCCTAATGAATGAGTGTAAACTTCATTAATGTATCAGCTGATACCAGCTCGGTTGGTTCAAGGTGCTCTATGGAAATTTCCCTGTCTTCTCTGGCAGAACTCAGTCCCAATAAACAGTAGTCAACAATGCAGATCTTTGCCTCTCCTGAGGATATCTTACCAATTCTGAAAAACTGAGAGCTGATTATATAGGACATGCAATTCTGGGATTTGTTTCCTTTCAGAGAAACCTTAACACATTCATCAAATCAGTTTAGGGCTTGATCCTTTAGGAGCGAAAAGAATGGTTCATCAGCCTCTGCACTTACCATTATAAAAATAGCTTAAGTCTTTGCAAAATTAAATATTTTGTTAAATCATTAAAAACGAAACAAAACCCTTGAAATACATTATCCTTTCTAGATTGAGGAGGTCCCAGGAGAATTCACTCAGGACGATTTGGCTGAAGATGATGTCATGTTGCTGGATGCTTGGGAGCAGGTGAGCTGTGTACTATAGTTTATTCTTAATCACTTAGTTCATAAGATGGGAGGAGCAATCATCTTGACAGAATGGAAACAGTTTTGTTTTCTTTAAATTATACCAAAAGGAGCTATACTTTTTGAGCTATATGATGTGCTAGTGTGCACATATGTGATTGAATTTCCAAGCATAATGTGAAACCATGGCAGGCACTTCTTGTTTAAACCAATGGAGGCTGCAAGAGTATAAGCCCCAGCAGTGTTCTGAAAAGGTTCTCAATAGTGTTCTTGACTTTATCACAAAAAATTCTTAATTTTTAAAAAAAGTTACTGCATTAAAGGTATTTAGAATCCACTAAATCCCTGTAGCAGGAGCACCTACAAAAAGTCCTAGTAGTGAAAGGGACCAATGAAAGGGACCAACACTAGATCCTTACAAAAATTTCTTCATACTAGAAGCTGAATGGAAGGTGACACAAATAATCTCCATTGCTTCCCAGTCCACTGAAAACTGAAAATGTGGAGAGCTTTTTGAATGACAGGAAAACTCATGGAGATACAGAGAACGCATCTGTTTCTCACAGTATATTCTCTCTACCCTTCCTCTCCTCTTGGAGAGAAAGGGGAGAAGGCCCACGCCCTATTTGTCTTCTTCAGCCTAACCCTTAAGGAACAAAAGGCTGAGGTTTTTGGAAATAAGAAGGAATGTCCATGATCTGCGTGGAAAGGAGTGATGGTGGGCAAGAGCAGAATGGAAAGTAGTTGGGACATACTGACTAAAGTAAGAAGTCTTGGGACATGTAGCTGGTTTCCAAGAGAATCCTGGAGAGAAAAAAGGAGTGTGGGGGATTCCAGATCAAGGCTCTGGATATTGGGGTTTTCAGTGGGCTATCTAGCAGTCACTCAGGGTAGCACAGATCACGGGGCACAAATGTTGATGTGCACACAGAGCTCAAACCAGAGACAGTATTACTACCTGCACCCAAAGAGCAATTTCCTTGGCAAAGTGTAAAAGATACCTATGGAAAAGGTAATTGGAGTTCCTTTCATCAGAATGAATAAAGGTCTGGCCTTCCAGTGTCATAGAGAGCAGTGAGATTTCAGAGGGCATAACTACACTTTCTAACAAGGGAGAAAAATACCATCAGTTGTGGTTTGTGAGAGCTTTGAATCTCTGCAGTCTTTTCATAGCATATGTTCTTTCTCCTAGAGGCATCAGCTATTTTGTACTTTACCAGCTGTACATAACATCCTTATAACACCAGGGTAGTTATATCTTTCCTCTGTTTGCAGGTTTTCATCTGGATTGGGAAGGACGCTAATGAAACTGAGCGACAGGAATCCGTTAAATCGGGTAAATCAAATCAATTTGGCAGATTTCTGAGTGAAGTAGCATCAATATTACTTAACAAAGAGGAAAATATGATGTAGAAGAAATCTAGTTATGTTTACAGTGTCTAAAAGTGTTACTGAGCTTACTAGGATTTAATACAGGAGATGATTATTTTCACCTTTAAATGCACTTTAAACCCCTGTAAGTTTATGAAGGATAAAATTAATCAAGATAGCATTATTGGGCTGCAGAGCCTTTTAAATAATATGTAGGTGAGCCCTATGAAAAGTAAATGCACTGAAAACAGAAAGAATTTAAAAGGAGGTCCCTACTGACCTCCACCCTCAATAATGTATATAGAGAAAGGATTGCCAGCAAGTCCTTACAGTGCCACCCTTCACTAAGTTAAATTTGCAGGAGGAAATTCGAATTACAGAACAAATAGAATAAATCAAGACAACTTACATGGTGTGCACCTCCTTGAAAAATCATGTGTCATCCTTGGTGTGACTTCACATAGCTGAGCTATTGTGACAAAGTTCGTGCTGAAAATCCTTGCATGTATTTCCCTGGAGCAGCTAGGGTTACCTGGCCGTGTTCCTGTATGTATTGATGTCATGTTGAGATGTCAAGCGAAACTACGCTGGCTTTTACATGGATGAAATGGGAATGAAGCATCCTCACAGCACCAGCAAATGCTTTCTCCTGTTTAAGAGCCAGAAGAGCAATCCCTCTGTTTTAACTTAATGGAAAATTCCTTCACTTCCACCTGGGAAAAATCAGCAATTACCTGATCATCTCATTGCCTTTGAAATAATTAATTGAATATTGTATTATAGCAGCCCTGTGTTCTGTCACTATGGCTTTTAATGTATTTTTTATACTAAAGGAATGAACTAATATATTCCATGTTTTATTTCCTCTCTGTTTTTAGCCAAACGCTATATTGAAACAGATCCTTCTGGCAGAGATAAGGGAACCCCCATTGTAATCGTGAAGCAAGGGCATGAACCCCCCACATTCACAGGCTGGTTCCTGGCTTGGGACTCCAACAAATGGAAGAACTGATCTCTCCAAGGACAGTCCAGCTTCAAGCCAAAGAATGATCAGAGCCCAGCTACTTTCTAGAATTTTTAAGCATTAGCTTATGCAACAATACGATGCATCTCTTGTTACACTTTCCTGAGCTTTGATGTATTTCTGTGAATAACCTAGAAATTCTTAGCACTGGAAAGGATAAATGATAATTGTAAACTGGCCAAATAGGGTGAGTGGGGTTTTTCTAGTAGTAAACACAGAAAGTGCTACCAATCTTTAATCTTAAAAGAAAGAAATACACTTTATTTAATCTACTGATTCTTCAAAGAGAAGCTGTGGATCAGTTTATTTTAATGTGCTAAACCGGACCAAATTCTGTCTTCACTTAAAAATCCAAACTAATGCCACAGAAATTCCTTTAGATTAAGGTCAACATAATACTGTACAGAATTTGGCCTGATAGAGGACTAACTATCTTGCAGAGAAAGCACCTGATTACTAGGCCCACGTATTGCTACACTCACTGAAAATTTCAGATAATGTCTGATCCACAGTAGGAGTTGTGGCTCACAGGGGGCAAATAATGGATGGATATTTTGAGAAAGCTGTGCTTAACGTTTTTGTTTACCTTGTTAATACATATACGTGTGGAGCTTTAGACTGATTACTATTGGAATATGAGATCAACAAAGGTTTTTTTGAGGGACTGTCTAGAGTATTGTAATTAATTCCTTTAAATTTATCTCTGAACCAGCTCCAGCTCCACTAGTCTTTTTAACTAACGCTCTTAAACACGTTGTAGTGCACTAGTGCTTTGAAGTGGAAGGAAAAGTAACAGCTTCAAAAACACATACTCTGCCTTAACCAGATTGCTCTTAAGCGATACCTCACCTCAGTTGCCTTACTCAGGAGTACTCAGTTCTTCTTCAGCATGCAGACTGTTCACCTTGTCAGGTGCAGGATGTCTTTCGAATTTTCTGTGCAGGTCTTAGAGAAAAATCAAGCACATCAAAAGCAAGGAAACCCCGGGTTTCGGTAGCTTTCTGGGAATTTGGAGTGTGAGTATGCACCATAGAATATGGCCTTCTCTTTTCTCTCAGGCACACTTGGGCTTTTTTTTATTCTGGTGAATTTAAGAGTACATTTTCAAAGTGGTTTTTATTTGTGACTTAGCCAGAAAAGTCTGCATAAGGGCAGTGGGAAAACTTCTTCAAATCTTTAGCACTGCTTTGATCACTTAACCAGTAATGCTTGTTTTAATCAACAGTTTGTACAGCTGTAAATCTTATCAATGTGGCTTTTTAATGACAGCATTTCAGCAGTTTTGTTATTCTTGTAAGTTAGGTTGGAAAGTGAAATTTTAGACATTTTTGTATTTTTTTAACATGCTTGGGATTTTGAATCAGGGTAATGCGAAAGAGTGAATTTAGTCTGAGCTCGTAATATCAATGACAAAAGAATTGTGAAGCTAAAAGATTAATTATAGGAGTTACCTTTAAACATTTGTTTAAATGTCTGCTAATATAGCTGGGCTGTATCTGAATGTAATTTCATTTAAAATAAAGTTACAAAAACCAGTATTCTTTATGCCAAGCTGATCTTTCTCTCTCTGACATATTGTAGGGCAGTGGTGTCTAGCAAGACTTCCTGAAAACTCAGGAAGTCCTTTTTAGATGGACAATGCAGTGAGAAGTTACTTATCTTTACTTTGGTGCCATTTTACCCAATGGAAGCTTAACTCTTCTCAACAACTTGACAGTTACAAACCTAAGTGAAAATCAGAGAACTGGGTGCTTACTAGGTTGTTATTTTCATCTTTAAGAAAAAACACCATTGTTATTATCCAAGTCTTTGGTTTTGTAACTTTTTGACTGCAAAAATAATTGACTACAGAAATAACTGCTTTATAAAATAGGAGGAAATAGATTTATGTTTGTTTTTAAAGGATATGTCTTGCTTTTTATTAGTGAGAGTAGATAAGATGTCCTTCTGCTGGAAGGAGCACAAAGACCTTTTCAATGTCTCAGCCACTGAGCAGCCTGTAATTATCTGATTGTCGTCTTCAACACATACATATGATTCTTCTCATTTTTAAAAAAATAACAGTTATAGTAGCTTCTGAACCAAGGATTAGACAAGATTTGCCCTTCTTGTACATTAACATCTTCCGGAACACTGAGGGCTCTGAACTGGCACAGTCTGCCAGCATATTCTCCAGCACTGTGAAAGCCTCTTTTCAGTTCCCTCACACAAGACAGAGGAGCTTTTGTGGTCTCTTGGCCTGGGCTTCTGAGTTTGTAATACATTGTTCTCCATGTTGATTACTGATGTTGAGAAGAGCATTGAGAGCTCATAAGGGAACAGTGTTCTCCACTGGGCTTTAAGCACAACAGCTGCTAGCAACATTGTTCTTGGGTTTACTTGCCAGTGAGGAAGTTTATTTTTCATACGTATATGTGCAGTACACACAAGGATGTATTTCCTTCTCTCGAGAAGGAGGGAGGACAGACAGACTATGGGTGCTTGGAAATGTTAAACATTAAGCTGTTTCCAAGAAAATATTTAAGCACATAACTTTATGAATACTCATAGCAAACCTATCTGCCTTGTTTTTATAATAGAAAAAAATGTGCAGATCTATATAAAGTCAAGTTCTGTCAAAAATAAGATATGTCTTGCAGTATTGTCACACAGTAATAGCATGTTCACTCTACTTGTAATGGCAAAATTAGACCCTGATTTAGGAGTTTCATTATGCTACTACCAAACAGAAAGCATTCATTTTCTATTGATTGTAAATACAGCATCGTTTTACATTTTTATTTCATTGCAACAGAAAGATGTTAGGAATCCTTAGAACTAACAGGACATCATAGTACTATGTAGTATTTATATTAAATAAAATACCATAGTCTTAGATCATAACTACAGATTATGCACAGGACAGGAGCCAGCTTCTGGAATCACTGCTCTAAATACCCATTTTGACCATAGCACATAGTGCTATATAGAATTAGATCTGCTGTAAATGATTATGTTAAATCCAGCTGAATTCAATTAAACAGTTTGATTTCTTGCCCAGTGCAGACTCACACAGGCTTCAACTGCAGCAAGACTGGAGATGGAACACGGTAGACAGTGGGGTTATGGTACTATCTCTCACAGGAGAACTGAGGAATCATACTGAAAATATTTTGCTCGCTAGCCTATAGCAGGAGATGCTCTCAGACATCTTTAGGCATCTTTATAGGCTACAGGAACACTTCTAGTTATGAACTTCATAATCTTTTTGTCTTCATTTTAACTGAATGTAAAAGATTTTTTTTTTAAAATGGCCCAAACAAGCCTATTCTTTTCCATGGACTGAAGTTCTTCTTCAGAGTCGACTTCTCTGTAGGAAAGCTTTGGAAAAAAACTTTCAAACTTGGCTTTAGGATATAGCTGCTTTGTCAGCATCTCACTGAAGTTTTGCCTTTATGGCTTAATTGAGCCAAATGCAAGTATATAATCCAAAAAATTATTATCTAATAAAACCAGAGCTAGATAATACTTTGCTGTGCTGACTTCACAAATCCTTGCATTTTCTTTTTTAAAGACAATAATTTTGTCTTTATCTAAAGAAATAGTACACTTTTCCCTTCTTGTGGCTAGGAGTTCTGATGCTAAAATCAGAGGAACTTCTGAAAACACAATCAGATCTTTAATCTAAATGTCCTTAATATCTAATTACATCCTCTCCTTACTGGCCTAAAGTTACTTTGACCTTCTCTGCCTATTAGCCCATTACCTTATGCTAAAAATGAATACACTATACTTACTTCAATTAAAGCTTCCAAGGTGCAAGGAAGGAGAAGGGCTGACCAATGGGAACTGGGAGGCCCACCATGGCATAAAATTAGTGGGTGATTGTTTTGGCCCTTCTCCCTCTGCACATCATTTTCCTCTTGACATTAAAGCATATTTGCATTGCAGGGAAAATAATTGCCCCTACAGAACAGAATATGTAAGCTGATTTTTATTTTTTTCTTTTAAATAATCGTAGACAGAGTTATTCCAGGGGAGCAAGCAGAAGGTGAAACAGCCTGTATCGGGCTTCTTCCTAAACACATCCACACTTCCACCCTGTGAGTGTTCTCTCCTCAAAGGGTTGCTATGAGCGTACTGAGAACCATAACACTGTGCATTTTACCACCACATTTAATCAGTCAGCAGTGAAATTTGGGCATCCATGCACATGAAATGAAAGCATCAAGTGAAAGCATTGATTTTTACTGTTAGACTGCAGATCATTGCCTCAAAAATTAGCTGCATGGAGGCAAGCAGGGGCGACTGGAACAATTTGAACAGTATCCCACTGAAAGGCTCAGAAACAGGTATGTTTGCTTTTGCAGCAACAATGCTTTGTTTATTTTTTAAAAGCCTCTTGACCAGTGCTAGAAGAGCACAGCTTTCCTTGCCACTCTTCAACAGGTATCACAGAGGTGACTCAGGGTGATTTACCAGCATTTGGCAATATTAACATCAAGGCTGGATGTAATCAGATGATTTTAGTATCATTTGCCCAACAGTTCACCATGCTTTGTGTTGTCTGATGCCCTTGCTACAGAAGAAGCAGCTCCAGGAGCAATTGTGATTAAAACAGACCACTGATTGGAAGATTACAAAGACAAATTTCCCTCAGGGCTTAGATTTTCACAGAGGTGTCTCAGAAAGGTCACAGGTTTCCTGTAATGGGCCTGGCAGCACATCACAGTCCCCATTTAACCAGCTAAGTGGGCTGCAGATATCTCTAATGGCACCAAAGATTGCTGTCCTTCCCAACACTAACCAGCTACTCTCCTACTGTACTTGGGTAAGAAGTGGCAGTGATGTCCTACCAGCAAGAACAGGCAAAAAGCCCATTCTAACAATCCTCTACTCTCTTTCTAGATAGGCCCAGTCAACAGCAGCCTTCTGCTGCCAGACTGTCCCACCCTAGCATTTGCAGATGTGCTTCAGCAACCAGATAATCTCACATGTGTATTCCGAAAGCTCAAAGTGATCTTTTTTTAAGATTGTGTGAGGAAAGGTGATGAAAACTTGTCTGATATTCAAAGCAGCAAACAGGGATTCTGGTACCTGTATTTCCTGTTCTCTGTGTGAAGTAAACCCCTGAATTACAGTGCTTCTATTCTCTACCTATTAAACGAGGTTTTCCCCAATCCTTTCCCTGTTTATTTAAGCTGCTCTGTCTCTTACCGTGTGTTTGTACAATGCTTGACCTAGTGAAGTCACTTCTCAACACTGTCATCTTGTAGGTACTGCTCGTAATCCAGACAGCTGCCTGGGTTATTGGTGCCACGCTAAACAGACTTGCTCAGAGCAGGATTAGACAAGATGAGTGCAATGCCTCAGAGACCTGCTGAAGAATGGGTGCAGTTCCACCAGCAGTGACATTAGGGCAGCAGAGGAAGGGAAGAAGCCAGCTCAACTGAGAAGTAAAGCTTTTATGTTATAACACAATATAAGCTAAAATAGATCCCTTGCCCCCACAGCACTGCTGTTCAACCTTGACAGTCCATTAAAGCTGTTACTATGGGTATGTCTGCATCAGGTCCATAAAAATTCCTCTCCAGATTGGAAGCAACTGCTCTGGGAATTATAAGTATGACGTGAAGACAAGGCTCTGCTGTGTTTACAAAGAAATAGCAAAATCCTCAGGTGCTTCTTTACTTCAGCTTGGAGAGTGAGAGCATTTGCTTTTAAAAGGGATGGCATCTTGTCTGATCTCCCATGACCTGAAATGTTTCTGCTGCTGTTGTTAAAGACAGGAGGCCCCTCTGCAGTACAGCTCATTTTGTTTCTGGCAAGTGTTGTTTTGTGGTTGACTTAAGGACTGTGGCTGTTGATAATGTATTGGATCTTTCTTTCGTTATTACTGAATTATACTGGATAACAGACATCTGCTGGCATGGCTTCAATCCAGAGACTGAGCATGAGGGGTCCTGTCCGCAGTCATGGGTATGAACTGAGAGAAACAAAAAGTGCTCACTGACTACAGATGGAGAGATGAAGATTACCATATTTCTTGTTCATTTTGAGGTTTTGGTTTTGCATGTTGTCTCCATTCTTCAACAAATATCTGCTGGCTGCTGCTGTTGGTTTCACACAATTTCATCACTCTGTCCCAGTGAAAGCATGGAGTTAGGGTCTCTGTGGTGACTGCTAATGGCTATTGTTTTATCTCAACTCTGACTTACCACACGTCTGAAAAACACAGAAACACACGTATGCTTTATGTGCCAGACTGCTGTGCCTTCAATCAATCCTCAGCAAGGGCTCAGAGATGAATGATTTGCAGGGAGTGCAGCTGTGCTAACTTAAAAACCCCTCTATCTGCAGTTGTGCTGAGATGAAAGACTGTGCAGATGTCAGTGTCCCTAAGCAGAAGGGCAGGGCTCTTTAAGTGACCCTCAGCAGGCAGAATCCCTCAGATTTAGTAACAGGCTTTCACAAATGACCTATGGCTTCAGAGGCCTTCCATTGGTAAACCAGGAAGAAGGGATATAACCATTTGTCATCTTTAAAGCTTTCTCATGCTTCCTTTGAAGATCCGGTTTGGGGTTGCATCTACTCATGTGCTGAATGTATCACATATTTATCGTTTCACTTACCATCTGAAATACAAAATCTTCAAAGCATGAAGACTTCCTTAAATAGATTCTTTCTGTTTACAATATGTCCATGCTTATTTTTGCCTTACATAAAGAGGTATTCTTTGTTTTATTTTTCTTCTCCAGCAGTAGAGAGGCCTTGAATGGAATAATTCAATTAGAAAAAAAAAAATTATTATGTTCATAGCATCCCGCTGCTGCTTCTGCTCCCTAGAGTCCTGCCTGGACTCTCTTCCTTAATCTTCTATGATCAGTCCTAGTAGAGGTGAAGAGGAAAGCCTTCAAAGAGGAGATGAAAACCGCAGAGCTTACCCTTGCAGCACTTCAACTACTGGCTCTTGCAGTACTGCCTCCATTCACTGGAGTTCAGTAAAACAATTAAAATCTCATCTAAACAATCTGTTCCTCCACAAGTTTGTTTATTTGTCTTCCTTACTTTGTTTAAAGCCTGCTAAGTAGTGTGGTGTGGCCATGAGAGCCAGAGAAGGGGAAACCTATATTCTGATAAAATGCTGTGATGTCAACAAAAGGCTTTTAAAAGTATGCATTTAAAAAGTAATATTTTGGCAGGGTTTTATGTGAGTTTACAATTCTAGTGGCAGAAGCTGTGCCGAATTCTCTGAAAGGCTTCTCTTTTTCAATATTATGGAATTGGAATGTATGATGTGGTTTGTTTGAACCATGTTTCCCGGGAGAGGAAAGCAAAAACTATTTTGCAGGGACAGGTTTTATAAGGCCTTCAAAGTGAGTTTACTGTTGTTTCCCTCCAAGAATTGAAACCCAGGAGTACGAAAGAAAGCTTTCTGCCTAGCACCCCCGTGATTTAGCTTTCAAATCAATTTTCAAATGACTCAGCTTTTAACGTTTAGCAAACAGTAGGCTTAATCTTGCATTCACTGAAGTAATTTTTAGATTTACTGTTAACTTAAAAAGAAGACATGGTGAGATGATAAGATTTAAAAAATCTAGACAATATCTGAGCAAGGAGATGAAATTACTCTTCCCCACCCACACAATGTTTGTCTTACCTGAAACTTTATTCTTTCATCCTCCTCTCTTTGGTTTGTTTCTTCTTCCCTTTTTCATCAAATCCTAAATACAAACTTGGGAGCTCCCTAGGATAAGAGTTGGTTTTCCTTCTGCTATAGCACATTGTAACAATAGGCTCAGATTTCACACTGAAACTCATAAGTATTGTAACTGAGAAGAATTACCTTTTTTTTTTTAATGGCTTAAGTTTTAGAAACTGCAATGAATATCCAGTACTTAAGTATAAGGTGTCCATCATTTCTCAGTGGAAGAGACTGAAACCTTCATGCCACAGTTCAGGCTAGCTGGTGAAACTGCCCATGGCCCTGTGGGGAAAAAACTCCTTTGGAGGCACTGAAACTCTGTAGTTCTTATTGCTAGCAGCCAAACAACTTTGTTTGGGCTTGAGAAAATTCCAGTCTAGGATGCCTAGCTCTCATTCATATTCTGCTGACTGAAGTTTACTTTTCATACCAGAAATCAAAGCAAAGGAGTATTTTCTCTTTCCATTCCCTCCTGTAAAGCTGATTTTTAACACCCTCTTGCTTCAAAACAGAATTTAATGTATTGGTCAAAATCCAAACATGCTCAGGGACTGGATGCAGTTGCGTCACAGCTGGCAAAGCTGTAGGACCTGCTATATAAGGGTTTGCATGTACTACACTTGGGAGTGCTGTTGTGTTGGAATAGGGGCAAACACAGCTAAGGCAGCTCAAAACTCCTAGTGGCTGGGAAGTCTCCAAATGAAAAGCCACTCAGAACTACGACCTTCTTTGCAAGCGAAGAATTGGGTCACATATAATTTTGAGTGCAAATTTATGTTTTATTTTGCAGGGCCAGATTAAGTATTTCACTGTGCACTTCAGATGCCTGTTGACTAAAAAGACAAGTTAAAGATCCATCCAGTGACACAGTTTTTGAAAACTCACAAATGCCTCACAACTACAGACCTAAAATGAAGTGCCTGGGAAGCTTTCTGGTAGGAAGTGAAGCAAGCACTGCAAAGAATGAGACCAGTGGACTGCACAGATGCTCAGTGGGCTTCACCAGTCTTCTGTGGTTTAAAAAGACCAGGTTAATTATCTGTTAAAGCAATTAACTGTTGTTTTTCTTCAGGAACATTATAAATCTATTAATTACCTCATTAAAGGTAATACAACTACATTTGAGCTCAGTTATCTGACTAAAATTAATAAAAAATTGTTTCTTTCTTTAAAAAATAGAAATAAACCTCTTCCCTCTATCTAGGGAGCCAGCAGGTCTCTCTTTTCACTCATCTATGAAAGAGATGCTTTCAGAAAGCCAGGGAGTAGTTATATTCCATAATATTTGTTCTGTATGTGACCAGGAGTTACAAGGAGCACTCGCAAACTCTTATTATTAGGAACACTGATAAATTACTGAACAGTGGTTGGAGACCATCAAACAGTTTGTGGTCTATTTCATTGTCTCAGTGGGGACTTCTCTTAGCTGTTGCTTCTGAGGACCAGGCTCAAGGAGCTGTGACATTATTACTGTATTACCTGCATTATTATACACTGAAGCAGAGACTTCAGATTTTTCACAGCCCTCCTGGGAGCTTAGGCATATCTCCCATAAAATTTTATTTCCATACAGTGCAATCTCTGTGAAATCTGTTTCTATTGCTGCTGTGCATTTTTAGGAGAGATGAGCAACTGAATTTCCTCTTCAAGGTGTGCACTTAACTTGATTTACACAAAGTTATTACAGATCAACAGCCTGCTCATTCTCACAGTGAACCCTGTATATAGGATGGGCATCACCTCGCAGCTGCTGCCAAAACGGTGGGAACACATCCAAGAGCCAGCTGTGCACACCACACAGACACAGGCTCCCTGCTCCAGCCAGCCACAGGAACAGGCCAGTCCCTGCAAATTAATGGAGCTTCAGTGCTTTGTCATTTGTGACTGTCTTTGAAATTCTCTCATGGCAGGTTTCAGTGCACTATACTTGTCATTTAAGCATTTCATTAACCGTATGCTAACTCCTACTCTGAACTGAGTGCTGTGTGCTTCTTCCTGTCCTGGCACTTCCTTTTGGATATATGCAGCACCTGAGGAACAAAGCATAGCTTTTAAATAAGTAACTGTTGCAAGCAGATGGGTTGTTAGGAAATAACTGGCTTAAATGTATGTTACATCCCATAAACACTTAGATGCTTCAGTCAGAACTTGTATCTTTTATTTCCACTACAGTAAATCAACTGAGATACAAATCTATCAAAGAAAAACCTTCATTATTCTGATGTCCAAGGTCTGTTTGTTTTTTCCTATCTATTACAATTCCAGCAAATGTCAGCACCCTTATACATGTTATAAATAGTTATACAATGTTTATAAAGTTCTTTAGAAAAGAAAAATATTTAATTGCAGTTTTTTCTTTTCTTCATAGTTCTAGCAATATATCTAACAGCAGTAGTTGTACTACTATCATTTCCATTATTATTATTCTGGAGCGGGAAAATACCTTCACAAATTAAATCTGTCTATGCAGGGGCAAAATAAAACGTGCTGCTCTTATATTTGTAATTGCAGTACTTTTAATCTGCTTGCAAACTGCTCTTACCATATGAAAGAAATTATTTAAAAACTCTGTAACCCTTTTCAAAGGAAGCAATGTGAGAAGATGGAAGCTGATACTGAAATCTCAGCTTGATAGAATTTTAAACTGTTAAGAATTACTCTGACATGAAAAAAAAGAAAAAAAAAAGCACCTCTAAAGTGCCCATGGGCTTTTCTGGGGGAAAAAATAATGGGGGGGAAATAAAGATCTTGGAAGCCATTCTCTAACTGGCAAGATTTTCAAACAGTAGCAGTGAGAGCACTGCATTCTCAGCAAAAGTGTGATTGACTTAAGTCAGTAGTTCCAGAGGAAAAAAACGCAAAAATAAAAAAAGTACTGTCACAAACCTGGGGCAGGAGGCGGGGAACCTGTTGCTGAGGGGAATATAACTCTTTGATCAGTACACAACCATTGAAGAAAACATGCAAGGCTTGCTTGTATGTAGTATCATACGTTGAACACCAGAATTGCTCATGGTGGAGAAGTCTTACCTCACATACTGAAGGATTAAAGCAGGAGGTATTTTGTCCATTTATTAAATAAACATATTTGCTGGGGTTCTTTTTACACCAACTGCTTAGTGAATTGGGGGTGGAAACTAGGGGTTCCTGTAACAAAAATGCTTTTTTCTGCTCTTTAAAACTGCCTCATAACAAGTCCTATGTCCAGGTTTGGATTTTGTGACTATAAACTTTGTATCATATGAAGAGGGGATCTCTCAGTTGATTTATTAATTACACTCTGCTATTAAAAGAACAACCAGTGTGGCTGAGAGTTTTGTGTACAAGTCCTTAACACAAAGATGCTGTTAGGGACAACCCATCTGCTGTCCCACCCTATCACAGGAAGAATGTGCATTACTTGCACAACCACATGTACACAAACCGGTCAGACTGTTCCCCGTGTTCTGCAAACATGGAGTGACCACCATTACAGCCATCCCATCAGAGGATGAAACAACTGAAATTGACAGAGCTTGGAAGGCGGAGGTTACAATTTCAGTTACCCTGAGCCAACACTTGCTCAGAGTGACTAAGAACATTTATGAGCTACTACAGCTTTCCTTTCAGCTAACACACCCAAACAGAATTGAAGATGCAACAAAGTCTGACTGTCAGTATCAAAGAAGAAGTTTTTGTTTGTTAGCCTGCTATGTGGCATTATGTTTATTTATGAAAATGAAAGCAGCAAAACATGGATGTTAGACTTCATGTGAAGGTATGGATGAAATGAGAGTAAGTTTAATTAACTGGTCTAATCAGAGTGGTAACTTAAATTGTAACATACAGCAACTCCATCTCCTACTGCTCTAAGCTTTGTTATTTATTGTGAGGAAATAAATTAGATTTTCTGCCACCAACTACTTTTTAATAATCAAAGCAAAGTAATTCATGCAGCATATAAGTTATCATAAAAGAATTCAGCAGACATAACAAAGATGATAAAAGGCTTCTTTGTGCAAAACATTTTGCACATCAATTTAAGAGATAGTCTTAAGAGCAAAACCTCATGTGTTGCAATTTGTCAACTATTTCCTTCTCACTGTTCATATTCAAGGGGGTTCTCAAAATTCATGGTGAAACTGCTGTAATATTTTATATACCATGTAACAACTCAAAGCAATACTTTCAGAACCATATAACAATTCAAAGCAGTACTTTTTAAACTCTAATCTGAGATCTAGGGTATAGCTGAAGAGAAGTAACTTCAATTTTTGAATGTACAACTGAGCTACAGTTGGTTACAGTAATAATAAACATTATTGCTATTACACAAACATTAACACATATTACCCCAGCCTAGCTCTGCCATGTCATTGTACTCAAATGCAACTGATTTTCTCTTTCATACACATTGAGAAATCTGCTTGATTTCCACATGGAGCAGCAATAATTAGTGGTGTGAGGTTGCTAACACATCTCTTATGAAGATGGGGGGTTGGGATCCCATTGCTATATGCCAGCTACCTGTAGCTGGCAGTGCACAGTCCTTGCAATAATTCCATTTTTCTTATGACTTCATTCCTTCGTGTCTGACAACTAATTCAGCTCTCTGATGCAGCAGGTTCCTTCCTATCCCTCCTTCAGCATTTGCTCATATTTGCTTCTGTCTTTTACTGTTCTATAGCTCTGGCCATATCCCTCTGCATCTGCAGTATACAGCCTCAGGATCATTTGTCTGATGTTTCATTTTTCATTTGATTTGTATCAAATTTGTTACACACAACATGTAGTGCTATTAGAAAGTAACTCTAAGGTGATTAGCTATTGCCCTGGATAATAAATGTTATTAGCCTGTGTTGCAGTGCTGGGTGTTGCTTAGCTGCTGCAGCTTTCCCTGGGAGCGCAGCGGGGGCTTCTTGGGACAAGGCAGGGATTCTCTGCCCTCCTGCAGTCCATCTCGGACGCCCCGCACCGCTGCTCCGGCTGCCAGCCTGCAACTTCAGTGATGGCAAAGGAGGTGAGAAGGCTCTCCTCATGGCACTGCAAAGGTCTTTATTCCATGCTGCCTCCCCAAAGCCTGAGGCCAGCACACGGGCTGGCCCCCAAAGGCAGAGGAGAGGAGCTGTTGGCAGGCTGCTCCCAGGGGCAGAGAGAGAGAGGGAGAGAGAGCGTCACATGGCTTGGAGCCTCAGTTTACCCGGGTACCACGGGGGCGGGGAGAGCACATGGGCAAATGGTTTCAGGGCACAGGGGTGGTACATGGGCGGTGTTGGGATACAGGAACCAATAGGGAGAACTCGAGGAGTGGCCAGGACTAGGGGTAGGGGAAGGAGAGAGACCCCATGGAGAGGGCAGGAAACCATCAGTAAGAGGGGGTACATCGCCACATGCCTGTTCTTCAGAATGACGATATTTAACGAAAACAAAAGGAATTGTGCTTATTCGGCCATGGAAATTCAAGCCCACTATCTTTGCTTTGGAAGGAATTTCTCATCTGCTGCATCACGAGATGTGGTTGTATCACAACAGTTTTATCTACTTGAGTGGAATTTAACTTTAAAATGACCACCACTAATGAAAGCTCTGATTTAATGACCTGCTACAGTGAACCTCTCATGAACTGCTAGCTTTTCATTTCCATGAATTGTTATTTCCATATGAAAGATGATTTCTTGTGAAGTACATGCAGCCTTGCAAGTAGATGTTTGATGACCCTTTGCATTTTCGTTATCTGGGCACTGTGAGATAGCTCCTGCAGTGAAGCAGATGATATGTACTAAAAGGTAACCTAAGTCTCTTCTGGGTAATAATATTAAAATTTCCAAGCATCTTATCTTTCCACTGTATGCCAATTCTTTCTTGGCAACACTTCAACCAATTTCATGGTCCATATCCCTAATAAGGACTATCTAAGTTTCACATAGACAGTTAATAACTGCAGCATTGGAAGCCTAGCCCTCTCAAACCTGCCCTGAACCAAATTATCCCTGGGCCATTAAGGAATTAAAAAAAAAAAACCAAAAACAAAACCAAAAAACAAAAAACAAAACCCAAACTACTTTACCACAGTGAAAAAGCTGTGTGTTATGGAGATACTGTTTCTTTTTCTCGAAACACAAAGATTTGTCCCAGGCCTTCTTCCGTGAAGAAAATATTTATAGCATATATGTATGAAACGTATGTAGAAAATAATATATTACTATTTACACTGGTAAACTGGTATCCAGGAAAGGGGAGAAGGTTTTTAGCCCAGAGAAGCTTGAGTTGCAGTTGTTTTCATGAGCCAAGGAATGCTGAGCCAGAAAGAGCTCAGATTTGTAGACATTAGACAGGAAATGAGAAAACCATCAGGATGTGAAATTACCCCAACACAGAAATTAGGCACCTCCTTATTTTGCATTGAAAATTCTGCACATGGCTCAAGCCGTTTTCTATTGTTTCCTCTTACATGTATCTTGCAGTTATTTTCAGCTGTCATCTAAAAGAACAGCCCACTCCCCCCATATAGCGACACACTTGAAAAGAAAGTACACTTCTTTCTGTACACCTCCTTCATTCAAGGCTTCTACAGCATAATCAAAGCCTTGCTTTACCCTTACCTTCAATTATCAGAGGTTGAATGTGTCAACTCTTCTACACTCCCACTAATTTAGATACCAATTATTCCATAACACCTGCCCAGTCTGCACGTTTGACTTCTAAAGTAGCATCGAAGTGTATGGGAGGAGTTGATCCACTTGGATTGTTATTTAATAGCTGTTTTGCAGAAGTGCCTACAGGCATTAATTAGGATCAAGGTGCAAAGAAGACTTGCAGTGAAAAATAGTCTCAGCTCCAGAGAGATCATAATTCACTTCATAGCAAGTTACAACAGGTAAATGTGATAAATTAACTGTAGGGAGTGTCCAAGCATCTGCTGGAGAGCATAGATTATTTTCACGTATGTATTTACAAATACAGGTATGTTCATGCTTTTGAAGATGTTAATTTCTGTCTAATCTTAAAATTACCTCCCTGATGCCATAAAACTCTTTTTCCAAAGAAATGCATAATCTATGAGATTCCTTCTCCACTTACTGTGTTGGATATGCTATACCTTAGGAAAAAACATCAGTTCTGTATCCCTCCCTTTTCAATACAGTATTATGTATTGACTGCTTTTCAGCAGAACAAGAAATTAAAACCAAGCCTTATGCATTTTATGTTTAAAATCAAAATACCTTCAATGAGGGTAGGAGCTAGCCAACATCCATCCCCATGGAATTAATTGTAAAATGTGTTATTAGGAAGCTGCGTTAAAGTTTGAATGGATCATGGTAACAATCAGACATGACGGTTTAGAAGATTGTAATATCTAATAGGCTTTTTTTTCCCATTAAAAATAGGGGATAGTTAATTTTGTAGGTGGAGATAGAGGCCAATTTGATTTATTTCAGCTTGTCTAGCTTTATGAATAAATCTATTATCTGCAGTAATATTGCTTAACAAGGTATTTCTAGCTGGTTTCCTCCACTTTAAATTACTGAAAACCATCCGTGAAATAATTAAGGCCCACTTTTACTGTCACTATAAATGCTTTTTTATTACATTGCACACTGTGCAGTTCTATACGTTATGCAAAAGTAGTACAAAACACTGACAAATCAGAAAGCTTACCAGTTGGCCTTAGGGGTAGTAACTTACCCCTCCTTTCCATAGATGCAAAATCACCTTCCTATACAAACAGGCCACTTCCTCCAAAAAAGAATCAGCTGCAAGATCAGGATGTAAATAACTAACAAAGATAAAAGCAGTGAAATATGAATCTCAGATGTAAGCAAATTAGAATTTTGCTATTTTTAGTAGGACTAGAATGTATCTCTTAACACTTTAATAACATGAAACATTGCCTACAGCACACAGTGAAATTTTTGTTGCTATTATATGTCCCATTACTATCAAATTATATCTCTTTTATATAAAATTCTCTGTGACTAAAAATATGGAGTACAATACTTTAAAAGCACAAAAAACCAAGAAATATAATTGTCTGAATATCCTTATAATTTAACACTTTTCAGCAGCCACATAAAGAAATCTTAAAGCCCTCTAGAAAAAAAGGCAAGACTAATATTGAAAATGCTGCTTCATATCTTTTACTGAAACCCAGCTGGTCAAAGATTTGGGTGGCTGCCCAGAGCAGCTGTGGATGCCCCAACCCTGGAAGTATTCAAGGCCAGGTTGGGTGGAGCTCTGAGCCACCTGGTCTAATGAGATGTGTCCCTGCCCACAGCAGTGGGATTGGAAGTAGATGATCTTTAAAGTCCCTTCCAGCACAAACCATTCTATGATTCTATGATTGCGATACTGAGCAGAGAAACATACACCTGGACTGGTAGACTAGAGCAGCACAATAGTTTTAGCTAACAGCTAAACATATGCTTTTATCATAAAGATTGGTTTATTAAATTTTTACCCAAGGGTTATAGATGAAGACTTTTGTAGTATGCTCTGGTCTGATCCTTCTGTGTGCTATTTTACACTGAGCCGGGGTACCTCCGACACAGGCAGAAATAACCATCTGCATTGCCACAGCTGTGCAAACTGCAGTGGCAAAGGTGGGAAGTGAAAAGAGCAGTGGGCACAAACAGAAGCACGGTGAGACAGCAAGAAGAGCTGAGACAAAATACTCCTCCCAGGCCTCCTTTAACACCTGTATGCTCTGGAAACAGTAAATGTGGTAAATGTGTTATCAGACACTCATAATTAGTTCTAGGAAACTTTACTGCTCAAATCAGCCTGAGATATGAAAATGCAGAATTACTTAGCATATTCCCAGTGCTGTGGGAAACCTTTCTTGTAACTAAGCCAGGTACCACTGCGTGTGCACTCAGACACGAGCACTGCTGCCATCCCCGCGCGCCAGGCGTCCATCAAGACGGTGTCATTCACTACGTTACACCCGGCTCCTCCCGGTCTGTGTCTCCAGTTTCGCGGGGACAGGCCAAAGGCACATACAACACGTACGATGACAGCACACAGCCGGTCCTGGGGCACTTTTATTTAAGCAGCACCTGCGAGGCAGGCCGTGATAAGGGCGCTGCCGGGGCACTCAGCGGCGCAGGTGCGCGCAGAGGCACCGCCCGCCTACCGCCCAGGCCGGCAGAGGGCGCGCTCGAGTGACAGCACCCACACCCAATGAGAGCACGCTCTCCCGGAGAAGGGGGCGGGGCACCGCAGTGCCAACCCCAGGGCGGTCGGGGGCGAGGCGGAGTGACAGCACCAACACCCAATGAGAGCGCGCTCTCCGGAGAAGGGGCGGGGCACGGCAGAGCCAATCCAGCTCTTCCCAGGGCGGCCGCGGGTGAGATGAGTGACAGCACCCGCGCCCAATGAGCGCGCGCTCTCCCGGAGAAGGGGCGAGGCGCTGGGTTGCCGGAGGGGCGCCGCCGCCCGCCGCGGGGCGGGAGGGGCTGCCGTGGGCGGAGGGCGAGGCCGCGGCCGCGCTGGCTTCCCCAAGCGCCCCGCGTGAGGCAGCGGCTCCGCCTCACGGGGGGTGGGGTGGAGGAGGAGTGGGGGCCGTTCAAGGCAGGGCGTGGGCGGGGAGCGGCCCCTTCCCCCGGGCGCGCTCGGCCCGAAGCGTTCGGCTGCGGACGGTACGGCTCGGCTTCTCCATGAGTGGCCGG
>VZRR01007149.1:1054536-1234719 GCA_013398015.1 Oreocharis arfaki
GGGAGCCGCCTCTGCTCGTGGCAGCCTGCTGTCACCTTCCCTTCTGGCAATGGGGAATGGACTCTCGGACCAGACGCCGATCCTTTCCAGCCTGCCTTCCTTCCAGAGCTTTCACATCGTCATCCTGGGGCTGGACTGCGCTGGGAAGACGACGGTGCTCTACAGACTGCAGTTCAATGAGTTCGTCAACACTGTCCCCACTAAAGGATTTAATACGGAGAAGATTAAAGTGACGCTGGGCAACTCGAAGACGGTCACTTTCCACTTCTGGGATGTGGGCGGCCAGGAGAAGCTGAGGCCGCTGTGGAAGTCGTACACAAGGTGCACCGATGGCATCGTGTTTGTGGTGGACTCCGTCGACGTTGAGAGGATGGAGGAGGCCAAAACAGAACTTCATAAGATTACTAGGATATCTGAGAATCAAGGAGTGCCTGTCCTTATCATTGCTAACAAGCAGGACCTGAGGAACTCTCTCTCCCTTTCTGAAATCGAGAAAATGTTAGCAATGAGTGAGCTGAGTTCTTCAACACCCTGGCATTTGCAGCCTACCTGTGCAATCATTGGAGACGGACTTAAAGAGGGACTGGAGAAACTACATGATATGATAATTAAACGAAGGAAAATGTTGAGGCAGCAGAAAAAGAAGAGATGAGTTCTTTTTTGACCCTTCTATTTTAGAGTAGTTACATGGTCAAAATTTGACGTAAGACAGCTTCCAAACCCAGGCCTGCCTGTTTGGATGCCGTTAAGCTTAATTATGTTAAACAATCAGTTGCACAGCCTTGCTGTGTGGAGGAAGGCTGTGCAGTTGTGGAACTTTTTTTTTTTTTTTTAACTAGTCTCTTCTGAGTTTTTTTTGGCTCTGTATTATTTCAGAAGCCCTAATAGATGATGTAATGCTATCAGGAAATGGATGGGTGGGTATATGTGACATGGATGTCTAAATAGCCAAATAAAACGAGGGTTTTCTGCTTAGTGTTGTATTCATATGTTTGAGGGTGCCCTCTGCAAGCAATTTGCGTTGAAGGTGTTCTGTGTTTTTAAAATTCTACTGCTCGTAAGTGGAGTGCTTAGGTGAACATTATACAGCTTTAAAAACATGTATGAAGCTAGTAACCCGTAATTTCGTTGAGGCTGGTTTTTTTTTACCTTGTTTGAGGATTTCTATGAAAGCTTGGCTACATGTGTAGGTTTTTTTTAATTTGGCACTTTTTGAAATTGAATCATGTTCAGTTCAAATACTTGAAATTTTAAGTGCTGTGGATTCTTCAACTGGTAAAAGAAAGACTTTGACAAGTAAAAACTGTGAACAGCACGATGGAGCATGAAAAAGTGGTTTCCCAACATATAGCATGTTTTTTGGTATGTAAGGTTTTTATTTTTTAGAAGTAGCCATTCATCATTATACAGTGCTAATCAGGTTTAAACTGTTACTCAAAATTAGTAATTTATTTCTGAATGGTGAGTATTATGTCCTCCTAGTATCAAAAGTCAATGAATTGCAGTAAAGGAGCTATAAAGAACAACTATGGCTGCCGTGGTTCTAACCAGTGCAGCATTCTTTGCCATATTGGTGATTTTCCTGGCAATATAACATAATGAAGTAAAGATGGAGTTAAAATTAGCAGAGCACATCTTGTATCTCCCCAAAATACCCCATTTTATTAAAGTGGTATTGCTATGTCACTTTCAACGTATGCTTTTTTTGTTGTGACTCTTACAGTATTTTGTGGTTAGGAATGTAATAATGCTTTATACACTCAAACATTAGACACTACCGGGGGTGGGGGTGGGGGGGAGGGAAAGGGGGAAGAAGATTTTCAAGATGGGCCTGTGTTCTGCTTTAATTATGCTTTAAGCTGTTCTTGTTTACAGAGTGTGCAAACAGTGTTAACTGGGCAGGATAGTGCTTGACAGAAAAGGGAGGGTAGTTTTTCTTACTGGTACAGAGCTTCAAGTGACTCTCTAGATACTTGGTTAGCAATTAAAAGGGCTAAAGCAGAGCCTGGATTTTTAAGACTAACTTTAGTGGTGCTGTAGAAATTAATCAGAATGTTAGATTATCTTTAAACTTTTGTTGGAAATACCGGATTTGAAAAAAAGTAAGAAATAGCAAAATCAATTTCCTCCTCTCAACCAGCAAAGTAACACATTTTTCTTACCGGCTGCCATGTATCAGGAGGATGACAGCTACAAACCTGAATGTCAATCAATGTAATTTAGCTATGTTTAAAAAAAAAAAAAATCAAACTTTTTAACCAGCAGCTGTTCAACCAGGAGGTAACCAAAAATGCACTTTAGTGTCTTCAATAACTGAAAGTGACAGCTGTTTTTTTTTTTTTTATGACATCTTGGTCCTTTTTGAATAAACTGAAGTAGCTTCCAGTGGAGCTTTTGTATGTTGGTTATATATGTACCTGCACTGGTGACATTGTAAGTCACTTACTCAAGTAATGTCTATATTTATAGAAATGTGGATGACTTCTTAAACCTCAATAAACAATTCAAAACAAGCCTGCAGAGAGGTGTCTGACTTCTTGTACTGCAGTGGTACATTCTTACCAACCACTGTGCACATAGTTCTGTTATTCGAATCAGTATTTCTGTTGAATAACCAAAGTATTAAAATGTGGTGAGGCTTATAAATGTCACAGTGTTAGAAATTGGAGGTGTCTCATTGAAGTGTTTAGATCAGTGGTATGTCTCTATATTCACAGAAGAAATACCAGCTGCAGTGACTCTTTTCCAAAGTGATGGCTCTTGCATAATTTGAAAAATCTTGTATACAGCTGATCCTATTTTGTGTTATGTGCAACACTTAATAGGCAACGTTGGGCATAAGTCATACGTACTCTAAGGTGGTACCTGATTTAGTGTCTTTAGGCTCGTGTATCTGAAGCTGTGTGAGGGACTCATCTGCAGTTAAGCCTTGGGTGAATTTTCTTCTGGGATGTTACAGCAATGAGTAGAATGTGGCGATATGGGAAGCTTCTAATTAGTTTCAGGATCCAAGCCTAGAGAAGAAAAACTTTGTTTAGCCTGCAAATGAAAATGGCTAAGTTCGAACAAGAATACCCAATCCTCTCTCTTAAAACCCTGATATTGTCATTTCTGTTTATGTAACTGATGGCACATCAAAATGTAGGTTACTCTTAGTCCTGAGGAAAAAGCTGTATTAGGGATGCTGACTCGTATGAACTTGGTATATAACTGGTATAATCTGGCTAATATTTTCCGTCTTATTGGATGCACTGTACTCCTAGGTTGAGGAAGGTGAGGTGGCAGGCTGGCTCTTTGTACCCAGTAAACAAACTGATACCAGGTAGTAATTGCTTCATTTTCAGTACTCATTAGGCTTCTATTGGGAATAGTTGAAAAGGCATACTGCTTGAAAAAAAAAAAACAGCTGTGTTTTGTTCTGCATATTAAACATGCTAGTGTTTTATCTGGTGGCAGTCTCCCTAAACTCTTCTATGCATAAAAACAGCAGTGAATTATTTCAATTACAAAGACTTGACAGATTTGTACTCTAGCACCCCGGAGGAAAAAGTGAGAGAAGGTGGGGAGTACTGTTTCTAAAATGTCATGGCTCTTACTGTGTTAATACTGGCTTGGAAGTAGAAGACTCTAGGGGATGAGTTTTACTTTCAAGCTATGCCTTTATCTGTGCTAGGAACTGTTTTCCTGGAATTTTATAGTGACAGTTCTGAGAGTACAGTATACAAATGTAGCTGTACCTCTGAAACTGTGTTTTCTATTACTATGACAAAGTCTCCCAACTATGAACAAAACAAGGATTGCAGGAGAGCATTCAGTATCTGAACTGGTTGAATTTCTGCTGGCACAGTCCTGCAAGCCTGAGATCACATTCTTCCACATGATGAATTGTCAGTTCTGGCCTAAATACTGGTATGTGTAAGAAAATCTTCAGAGTAGCTAAATAAGCAGGTGTCATTTTGTTACAATGCTGGAGTTACAAATCTTGAAATTGAAAATACTTTTTGCTAAAGCGGCTACACATGAATGCTCTGTTCTTCAAGATTTCAGGTGACTATCGTAAGCTGCTTCTTTAAGGAGGTAAGGAATTGCATCTGAATTGGAGCTATTGAACAAACTCTGAGGTCTTGTCACCTTTTCACTTGTTTTAGCTTACAAAAGTTGGCATGGCATTGCCTCAGCTGTTGATGCACGTGCAGTCATTTACAGTTAACCAGCCTTCACGATCTGGTGTCGGTTTTCTAGCTGCAAACTGTGTTAGCTTAGGACTGTCAACCAGGAATAATACTGCGGGATGATGAGGCTTCAGGTTCTAACATCACTTTTAAGTTGCATTGCACTAACTGTGCATTTATATTTGAAAACAAAAAGTGAAACATTTTGCTTTTCAAATTTTCATGTTTTAGTGAGATACGATTGATCCTTTGTGTGGAAAGCAATACCCACAGCCAGCCCATGCTTCTCAGCCTGACTTGGGTGCTTCTGTACCTTTTGACACAGCACTCTGGTCCTGCAGGAGTTCATTACCCAGGATTTCGTGGTCACAGACCAGCAAGGAGCTGGAAGCAGTCAGGTGGTGACTAGCTAAGCCCTTCTGGACCTCAGCAGGTCTGAGTGAAGGCAGTTTTGTCTTCTTGGTGGGGGGCATTATCGGTTTCTTGGATCACTTGTTTACTAATAGCAGAGTGTTAATTAGTGTCTGTCTGAAACTTGTTGAAAGGTGAGTGTCATTCTTGACATGGAGGGAGGATTTAGATACTACAAATTGATGCTACAAAGGGCTTGGTAAGGCA
Source organism: Oreocharis arfaki (assembly GCA_013398015.1). Classification (NCBI taxonomy): domain Eukaryota; kingdom Metazoa; phylum Chordata; class Aves; order Passeriformes; family Paramythiidae; genus Oreocharis; species Oreocharis arfaki. Next base: position 1,059,327 of record VZRR01007149.1, read on the forward strand.
GAGTGTGGAAAACACAGGCAATCTGCACCACTATATATATATAGGGCACTAGTTCTAACATGCAGTCATGAGTCAGCTGTCAGATTGCAGTGCATGAAGGCTGGCAAATGTGTGCTCATAATGCTGCCTAACTTCTGAGAGAGAAATCTAGGCATGAATCAGTGCTTTTAGGATCAGTGTTTTCACTTTACTGGTGGGTGACTCATCTTTTGAGAGGGTCACAGTTTACAGCCTGCTCTGATAGATTTGTGTCCCCAAGCCAAAACAACCCTTGTTGCTGCTGGGAGGGATGTGTGGGGAGCTGTTTGTTTAGTCTGGGGGATGAGGAAAGCTTTTTTTTTTTTTAATCCTGACTGACACAGGTATGTGAAGGCCTGCCCCTCATGCTGCTCTGCAGGCTGTGATTATTTTTAGGAGCAGTATGAGACTGCAGTGCTGTGTGAATAAACTGAAGGGAAATACACAGCTTGGCTTCGCAGCAGGGTGATGCTGGGGGTTGTCATGTGGGCTCCCACAGCCATCCTGCCTATCTGAGAACAAAATAAAGGGTCAATTCAGAGCTAGTGCGTTGCCCTTCTTTAAAGCATTAGTCAGTCTTCTTAAACCATCTGTAGAGAAGAAAAATGGCAGTTTTGTTGACCTGCTGACAAAAGACCCACAAAGCAAATTAAGGACTTAAGTTTCTTCCCTGCCAGTGTCCTGTTCTATTGGGGCTGGCTGGGAGAGAGCCGAGGGATCTCTGGGTGAGTGGGTGATGCTCCCTGCCTGCTCACCGTGGGGCCGAGTAGTCACACACTGGTTTTATTCAAAGGCAAACCCAAAATCTAAGGAGAAAAAGTAGGCAGATAGGCTAGACAGTACTTCCAGGCTAAATACCTGCTTGCAAACAGCTCAGGAAAGTAAGAGAGAATAATCCCTGAGCTTTGAAGATTATGGTTTCTTAGTTCCAGCTATATTTACACAGCTGCTCCACTAGAATTAAGAGCTAAAGATGACAGAATAGTTAGAAAGGAGAAGGTCAAGTACAGTTTCTGGCTATGGGGTGTGTAGAGGGAGAGATGATTTGAAACTTGGGTTTTCCTAGCTTTTCAAGACAGATTAGGCCCTAGGGAAATAGATATGCTTTCAGACTGCTTAATTGGTTCAAAATCTTTATTATTTTATACACTGTAGTTTTCCTATTGCTGAAATGAAACAATACCTCATTTAAGAAAGTCACCTAATCACAGCATTAATCTCAATTGACAAAAGAGAAAGTTAGCAGGGTTGTTGAGCCTTGTTAAATGTGCTGAGGGCTCCTGGCTGGCTCACAAGCTGCTGTATTTCAAGGTTTTCTAAAAATACCAGAATGGTAGAATTTAGGTCAGACAAACTAAAGGTGTGAAGCCTGATACCTCAGACACTACACATAGTCCAGAGGTACCACCAACCCTGTAACCGCTTATCATCTTTTTAGGAATGATAATTTGGGATGACTTCCTTTGGAGCATAACATTTTCATCCCTTTCCTGTTTCAGTGTCATTTGCCTTGAAATCTTTAACAGGTTGTTTTGATATTAGAACATCAATGAATTGGGTGTCAAAAGGATGAGTTTGTGAATGGAGAGGATCAGGAAAGAGTGTTCACCTGTGCTTCAGTGACCTGGTTAGGTAAAACCAGTCTTTTTGTAAAGCGGGCTTAACGGGATGAAGATGACCTTAAAGAGGGAAATTTTCTAAAAATACCTTCTTGTTTCTAACATTAGCTGAACTACACTGGTTTTACATTTATCGTATGCTGTCGGAGCCGTGGGCTGCAGTTGTTCTCTTGACACCAGTTGCATGATGACTTCTAGGATGCCTTCAACCGTTTGCAGACAATGAGTGTAAAGTCTCCACAGTGTTTCAGTGTTCTTTGTATTTCTGAATATATATATCTATGATGTATGTTTTTAGCTGTCTTGAGGTGTTCCTGTGGGTCAATTTAATTTCTAATAGAACCTTGATTCTTTGGGAAACCTGATATATCAGTATCTCTGCAAACACAGTTTATTCCTATTTGGTTCCTGTTATAAAGGATACAGTAAAATGACAATCTATGGATTATTAATAGCATTGTTTCCCTTGAATTCCAGCCAATGAATTTCTATTTGAATCATATAAATACATATTCCATTGTTCTTGGTTATACTGTATTTTGTATAGCAGCTGAATTTTGCTAACCTTAGAAGTACTAGTCTCCCCGATTTTAATTAGCTTAGAAAATTGACTTGTACATTTAAAGTCACTGTAATTTAGCTGTAATCAGTCATGTTACACTGGAGACAAATGGGATTCATGGACTGCGCCCACACTGATGCTTTCTGACAGCTCTCCTATTGCCACATCAATACACATCCCTCACTGTGTGCTATGGTAGCACTGGTACCAGCAAACTGTGTTTCTATGTGGTTCAGCAATTGTGTTTCTGCCACTCTGTCATAGAACTGGCTTATATACAGAGTTTGCTTATGTCCTGCTATTGCTGTAGTCATGAGAGGAGACAGAAAAAATTCTGTACGAAGACTCAGGTGTTCATTGCAACTTTAAAACAAATACGTCAAAGAATGTAATTTAAAGTCCCAGAGTTAATGCAGGAAACTGCAAGTTTCAGACTGAAGATTGGTATATCCAGCCCAGCCACTGATCATTGGTCATTTTATCCCCAAAGTTTCTTCATCTACGTTGTAAAATAAGAATCTCACAGTTGCTCTTACATTTAAATTCATGCTTAAAATTGCTGTGAGGTATTAGGATGTTTAGAAATACAGTGAAGTGGAAAGTAATAGACTGCGAAATTAATTCAGATTTTTCAATTGACTTGCAATGTATTTGTGTTCAGTAGTTATGCATCAGGAAATCATACTATTTCAAAAGTAATGCATTTTAGAGTTTATAGAAACAAGTTCAACATACTGTATTATCTCTGACTGCCTGCACTTTGGATTCACAGAAAACAAAAATATTGCCATAGTTGAAAATAGTAACATACTTCATATACATCAGTGAATAAATATTCATAAACTGTATTAGTTTATGATTACCTGATTTTTGTTTGCATTTGACCATTGCTATTAAGCAAAAGTGGTCAAAAATTACTTGGTTTTATGTCTAAATTAAATTGGGATGAACATATGGTCTGCCAAATCAGACATTTTCAAGTTTCAAATCACAAATCAGTGTTTTCAAGTAAAGGTGATTTGCAAAGATCTTGAGTTAAAATAACATTGTCATAAAATAAGCTTTTATTTGGAATAATTACAAAAATGACTGGAAATGCCTTTGAAAAAGTAGCTTTATTTTATATGGTACACTGAGAGAAATATGTTAGTGTGATTTCAGACCTCAGGATTCAGAGGGTCTCCTGTTCTCACAGCCTTTCTTGGCTGTAATGAATCAGTCTGCACAGGATGTGGCTGCTAACAGATGATAATGCAAAGTGAAGGGCTGGGCCATGAAAAGCCCCAGGGTGGCTCAGCGTGGTGCTGAGTTCTCACGAAGAGCTGATTGCTTTCCAAAAATAAGAACAGGAACTAGGGCAGATAATCCATGTAAAATGCACTTTCCACCCTTACCCCTTCACAACAATTTATTATTTTCAGTCTTATAGAGCTTTACATGTTGATTACATACATAATCCATCCAGGCACCCACATCTACCTACACACACTTCTGTTGTATTCTTGCAAACCCTGTTTGTGAGAGTTTCTCTGGGATCCTGTTTTGTGGGTGTAACTTGAGAATATATAAATAGATTCACGTTTTCCCATCTTTTAAACCCACATGTGACTGCAAACATGACAGTACTAGAAATATGATTCTTTGATATTATTTCCTCTGTTGTAAGTCTTTCATTTTATTAGGCTAAGGTAATCTGGGCTGTTCACATTGCATGTGAACCATGCTCTTGTGGTGGCAATACCACTGCTCAGAGTTCAGGTTGTGTCAGCACTTCTTTTATAAATATAAATCCTTATTTCAGAAGCTTAATAACATAATAAGACTTGAAATTTCATACTTGTCTGAATCTTGGCGCAGAGTATTAATTTTGCCTTTTACCACATTAAATAAAAAAATTATATCTATATGTATAAATATTAGAGGGGAAGGTAAATAAACAAAAAATAAGTTTGTGTTTTGCTGCCTCTTCTGTCTCAAAGAAGTTTTTAGTTTTGTTTATGAAATGAAATGGTTTGAACTTGCAGTTCCAAATGGAAACCTTTGAAATTCTTTTCTTAAGTTATAAGTCGTAATAGTTTGCATTTGCAAATCAGGCCTACACACATCACACAAACTTGCAGAGCTCACTCACAATGAGTGAAATTCTCTCATCAGTGTCAGTAGAGCTATTTCTGTGCAGCAACAGTTGTAAAATTGAACATGTACAGAGAACAGAAACATGAACATGCTTTTCCTTTGTTTTTTTAATTAATAATTTCAAGTCTTCTCCTTAACAAAATACATTTTCTGAACAGCGGTCATGGTGAAATAAATCAAATGCAGGTTTTTCTCCATCTTGTGGAAAAAAAACCCTCATGCTTGTAAAATTTCCAAGCTGTTTTCTAAACCGTAAAAAAAAATTGGAGCAGCCTCTAGTCTCAATAGAAGTGTTGAATCTTTTGATGTTTGCTCACCTCACTTAGATAACCCTGAAATTATCCTGAGGGTTACTCAGGGCATAGTTTGCCTGGGTATAATACCTTCTTTCACAGATGTATATTTTTTCTTAAAGGCAGAACTAATACAGAGATCCTGTCTTAATGATAGCTTTAGTCTGACCTAAATCACTCCTGGCTTTTTCCTTATGGATTCACTTAAGCCTCTGCACAGGGGGTATAGAATCCGGCTGTTTGAATCTGCAATACTTCATTCTTCCTTCGCATTCATTTCATCTGCACGTAGATGCCTGCACAAAGCACTCTTCCTCACCAAGGAGCACTGATCTGCTCAGAAGACTAGACATACTCTTCACTTGTGCTTTGCCCAGACAATTTTATGAAGGGTACAAAACCTCTATAGTTGAAAAAAAAAGCACTTTTCTTTTTCTCCTTCCTTTCAGTTCCCACTTTCAGTGGGATGGCCATAATTATCTACTTTGTGTTGGAAAATCCTTACTCACTTCAAGCACTTAGGGTCAAGTTTAGAGTACTCTTCCAATCAACCTGATTTATTCTTCTTATTTATGTATGGGAAGCTTGCCACATCTCTTATATCCTTGCAGAAGAAATGCTGTGTGTTTAGTATAATAGAGGCATAGCAGTCAGGATTCAACTTACTTATTATTAGAGCTACAAAAATTAGGCATTCTTTTTCAATTTAGGCATCTCTACGTCTTTTCACAATTCATGGAAAGAAACATGTTTGTCCAGGGTGTGATTCCTATTAATTCAAGAGCGGTATCTAAGGGAGGTCAGATAAATCACCGTGTGCTGTGGGTTGTTTCTCTCTCTGCTCAACAGAAAGCATAAGCTGATTAACTCAAATATAGACACCTGCCTTTTACACCAACTGTCTATATTTATATCTGAAATGATAGTCCCAGATCTGCGCCAGCTACTCTGCTGGAAAATGCAGGTGTCTGCCATTTGAAATCTGTGTCAATCTATGGCAGATGAGAGCCTCATGCAGTGCTTTGCCTTAGCAAACCCAGCCCAGTGCTTCTGGGTGTTGGTCAATGGCAACACTCTTTGTAGAAGGAAAATACAAAGACCAGTATATTAAATAATAAATATTTTACAAAGTGCAGTGAAACATTTTATTTTCCATGAAGACCACATTTCACAGTCCAGATATTCTTGTTGGAGAAATTGTAAACCAAATTACTTCCTCTCAGAGTGTTTTATGTCTCAGTAAATTTACTTGTGCATGAAAAGGTAGATTTTCCATCAAATTTAGTGGGTGGGAGATAAGGCTGTACAATTGTGCAACAAAACTGTCATCCAGAAAATCACCTAGAAAAGCTTTTAAGTATTAAACTTTGTTTCTTTTGTTTTGAAAATGCAAGTAGATCCCCAAGTACTCATTGATACTGCAATTGAGTCTAGCAGCATCTGCACCTGCTTCTGCATGTGTTGGGAGTTGCAATTGCTCTGGTGTGACCACAGAAAGGCTACTGGCAATCAGCCTGAAATTGTTAGAGGGTGAGAGGGATTTGCTGAAATAAAGTTTGCCAACTGGTGTTTAGGGCTGACCTGAGCACAGAAACCAGATGTGAGTACAGAGCTCCATAAGCAGAGGAGATTATAATCTGCTATGATGTCTCCAGGTTTCCTTCTGTCTAATGAGGTATGAGTAAATGAAAACCTTTCTGATGAGAAACCCCTAACTTTGGAGGGGAGGAGGGGTTATGTAAAAGGGGCTTCCTTGTCCCTGTGTTGTGAAAGTTGTAATAGTTTAATATTTTCTTAAGTATCTATAATGGTCAAACTTCTTGTTGCCTAAAAGGTTCAAAATCCGCTACTGATAGTACTCTGGAATTGCATATAACTTATTTCTTTAGGAAACCCAACTGAAATGTGGGAAGCTGAGGTAGAGGGAGGAAGATACCTTGAAAGTAGAGATTTTAGGGTATGGTGTTATGAGCTTTGGGTTTTAGCAAATGACTAAATGGAGCATATTGTGTATTCCTGTAGGCTTAGAGAAAGTGTGAGGCTTTTTTTTTTTGTTGAAATAATTGCTTGATCTTAAAAGAAAGCTGTTGTGCAGCCTTGTGGGGAGATCTGCATCCCCTAAATCATACTATCATCATGTGAAAGCACAGTGAGGGTGTACCTCCTGGGGGCTTATCTCTGATGTGAGACCAGGTGCTATGACATCCTATCAGTTATCTCTAGTGAGAAAATAACTGTACATAGTCTCCAAAGCAGATATTATCTGCTTCTCTAAACATCCTGTTCACTTTGTGTATTGTGTGGATTAAACCGGGTTGTGAAGACATCGAAACTGGAACTGAGACTCCTGCTGGAAACCAGCATTGTTCCTGTTAGCTCGCCCTCTCTCTTCTGCTGCAGATGTGCTTAGAAACTTTACCTATTGCTTCTCAGGCCTGGGGCAGTGAATTAATAATGCATAACATAGCAAATTCAGCACTAGCAAGTGGTTGCACTGGCATTCAAAGAGCTTTTGGTTCTGGAGAAGAGAAGAGTGGTGAGGAGTATACTCCTGCAAAAGACTAGAGGACCAACAAGGCTGCGCTTGGATGTTTTGGGTAGAGTGGTTAGGAGTTTTCCTATTCTTAGGATTGGAACCTAGCAAGCACTCATCTCATTCTAATATGGTGATTGTTGGGCCATTTATTTGTTCGTCTTTTTTTAGCATGTTGTAATTATTACAAAATGAAAAGTAGAGATGTGGGAGCCAAGACTTTAACCAGTCAAAAAAAAAATACAGTCTGCAAAAAGATGTGACAATACTTGGGAGCTATTGTTAAAATAAAACAACAACAACCCCCCCACCCCCTCAAAAAAAAAAAAACAAAAAAAACCAAAAAAAACCAAAACCCTCAAACCACAAAAAACCCCAACCAACCAACCCAGAAACCAAATCCAGAAAAACAACATAAAAAAACCCCCAAAACCCAAAAAGCCCCAAAAAACCTTCAGCTAACAAGTGACTCTAAGTTTTGTTTGATAATAGTAATATTTCATAGGGTAAGGTTTTGGTGAGGTGGTTTGTTTGTTTGTTTGTTTGTAGGGGTTTGTTTGTTCGTTTGTTCATTTGTTTTTTTCAAAGTGAACTAGAGTTGTACTCTTTCTATCAAGTCATTCCATTCAGTGGCCTTCAGCAGTAAAGCTCCACGGATGCCATCTGGAACAGGGCTGGTGGTGAGCTTGGTGGCAAGCACAGTCGAGCTGCTTTTTTCAGCATGGTGAGCTGAGGGAGGTGTCAGGTTACTTTTGTTGCAGAGCCAGAGCTTGTTGCTTGTAGCCAGAAACCCTCCTTTTAACAAACTCTAGCATGGCTTGAGTTCTGTGAGTCTGCCTTACCCAGCCCGTGGTGGGACCCCCCCAAACAGTGTGTTCTGCACAGTTAAAAGCTCTTTCAGTGCCAACAGCAGGTCACCCATGAGTGAGGATCCAATTTTGTATTCCCCCTTACATCTCAGACTCCTGTCCCCTGCAGCGATGGTGTTGGACTCTAATGCATTTCCATCCATATACTGTACTGTGACTCTGAAAAGCTCGATTTAAATCCTGATGCAGATCAAATAATGCCATATCCAAGCAGACTGCTGAATTTTCTCCCTCTTTCTTGCCTTTTAAAAGAGCTCAAAGAGAACACTGAGAGCATTGCAGTGACCTTGATACTCTTCCATAAGGAATGGAAAGCCAGGGTAGGATCTCTCGAGAAATATTTTGATATGGAGAGTAGTGAGTAATTTGTTGTTACTGTGTTTAAAGAGTCTTTTGCTTCGCTTCTTTGGTCAGTTGTCAGGGTGTCTAGAGCTAGAGAGTGTCAGTGTGGGGGTGTCTGGCCTGCAGAGACCCTCTGCAATGCTGCCCTCTGACTGACCAGCCAGAGGCTTCATCTGACTTCTGTGAGCTCCAAAACATGCCGTGCTGCTCACAAATCTCTCCTGGGGAGAGGGATTAGAACCACTCTGGCATGAGCTATGGGTGGGGTGGCTGTCACTGCTGGTGATTGGGGATGGTTATAACTTTTCCGTGCATCATGGTGCTCTCTTTCAGTTTGTGCTGGTTTGGTTAAATGATCTATTTCTTGCTGAAGTTAATATGGAAAAAAACCGCAGTGACTATTTCTTGCGAATCCCATTTGCAAGAATACTTTCAAGTGGATATATCCAATACTCGCAAGTGGATACTTTCACTGTTGATTCTTTGATGGGTGTTTTGACAGGCTTTGGTTACAAATGGATGTATGTTTTCCTCCAGGGAAAAGGAGAACAAAATGGGGGAGAGTAGGGACCCTCAGGAAGTCCCTGCCTCTGGGTGACGGGGCTGGAGGTGCTGCCCTTTCCCAGGGCATATCCCGGTAAGACCAACATGACCAGGCTGTCCTGCCTTTCCTCAGCACGGCCCCAGGTGTCCCGGCAGTCCAGTGCCAGCGCACCTGGAGTGTAGCCTTGCTGTGCTGCCACGTGTAGCTGCAGCTTGTGGAGAGGCCCTGCGGTCCGAAGTCCTCTGCTCTCGTGGAGCAGCCGTACCTCGGGAGGGCTGGGAGAGCCCAGCCTGTGGACTCGGGAGTCTGAGATGTGCGAGGTGCTACAAGCTGGGGATGAGGTGGCTGGTGTGGTGCTTCTGCCCAGCTCCTCGGTAGGCAGGGCTGGAGACCAGCTCCGTGCAGATCCTACTCTGCTGCATGGGGGTTATTTGCAAATGACAACAAATTGTTCTCACCTTGGAAGGTGTTCAGATAGAGATACCGGGCAGAGGCCAGCCAGCCTTCCCGTCCCCCTTCCCCCTCTCTCCCCCTTTGCTCTTCTGATAACCAATGGAGAGCAAAGCACTTCCTTTGGAAATGCAAAGTTAAGCCTTGCCCTGAACAGTGTGTCTTATTGCAGCTTGTGACTCTGAAACATTTACAGATCTTATCTGTAAGCTCTGGTTTCTCTGTAAGAGGGCAGGAGATGGATCTGTTCTTACTCACTGCCTGTCCAAGGCACGTGGATCCAAGACATATGGAGAGGTCTGGTTTGGACAGTGTGTACTTGACACCTTTTCCTAGTGCTTCCACGAAACAAAGTGCCATTTCTGTGGTTTGTCATGTGTGCATGGTCTTTTTGTGGCAAGCTGCTTCAGTGTCTCCTCTTACAAACTTCTCTGTGGCTTCCAAGTATTAACAATCTCTAAATTTCTTCACTGTGATGAAGCAAAAGGGGTATAATCCAATGGAGTGCTGCTTCTCCCAGGAGAATATTGTCCAGATAAAGGCCTTCCTGTAACCAAAGTTTGCTGTCCTTTAAGAATGTTATTTCCAGTATTAGCATTTCCTTATCAGTGGTTTTAATGATCTTTAAAAGTAACTTGGAAGGTTTATTCAATCTTCGGATTATGGTGTATTTATTTCTTAAGCTCAGTATTAAGACTAGATTTTATTTTATTTTATAAATGGAATCTCTGACTTGTGTATATGCATAGGATGAGGCAGAAGATTTTAAAAGTTTTTCAAAAATGTAAACAACTAGATTCTTTGGCTGTATCTTTGGTGTGAAGTATTCAATAAAAATGTCGATTTGCATCCCGTAGCTGTGCTGGCACAGTTACCTGTGCAGCTGTATTGTGGCCCTCACAGTGAGCTGATCTGCCTTCAGTAAAATTCCTGGGTTATCTTCCAGTTTATCAATTCAGACTGCAGCTGGCTGGACTCCATGCCAGCACAACTGGAGGGGGTCGTGCAGAGAAGATAGTGCTGAATGGTGGAAGTACCTTAAACTAGTGCTGCTGCTGCTGAAGAATTCTGGATAATGAAATCAGGGCACTGATGTTTGCAAAGTAGTAACAACGTGCACAAAACATAATCCAGTAAAATGGTACTTTGCTTGGAAAAGCTGGGGAATAAATGTTAGAGACTTGAAAGCATTCCTAGACAGGCATCATCAGTCTTGCTGGCTGCCATCACTGAAATAATGAGCTGGAATAGTTTTAAGCAGAAGTAAAGAGGTGAACCTTAGTTCTTAACAATGTCTGCCTTAATCTAAAAAAGTTTCTTATGAATATTGTTTTGATATTTTCTTCTATCACTGTACAATGTGCTGATGGCATTCAGTCTCAAAGCAATGATTCTATGTTTCTGAAAACTGCAAGTGTACAATTGCTATACTTATTTATGGTGATTTGCTCTCTGATTCATTGATCAGAATACGAGCTTGTTTCTGCAGAATGGGGAATTTTGTAGGCTAGAATGTCATAAGCCACTTTTAAACTTCTAAACAGCTGTCTGGAAAGTGAACAGGGTAAAATTGGAGGTTGGCAGCTCTTATTACATTTTAATATTTTTGAGGTACCAGGAGGTTTGTGAGGTCAATTACAAGATGTGACGACTGTCAAAGAGTTGGAAAATATTTTTTGTGGTACTTGAGGAAGTTTTTGGGTTTTGGTATGGAGGTTTAGTTGTGGGGTTTTGTTTGTTTTTTGGTTTGGTTGCTTTCAGTTTTTTTTCCTAACTTTCACAGACAGAAGGATTGAGAACCTGATCCTGTTCTGAAGGCTGGAAAGTAAAGCCTGGAGGCATCACGGTGGTTCAGGACAAGGAACTGTCCGTTCTGAGGGTCAAACTGTGGTACCTCAGCCTGGTTGACTATTTCTTTATGTGCATAAGGAAAGCAGGCCTTGATCGTAATCGTACCTATGCTTGTTCCTTTCCCTCTTCTTGTTCCCCCACCAACTCTGCTAGAAAAAAACATAATACCTTAGAAATGTCATGCTTTCTTAAGTCATTGCTGGGTACCTTCTCTTAAAGCTTTTTGTCTTCAATTAATGTGGGGTTGTTCAACATATGCAATACCTAACTTCAGTACTAAGTAATATTGCAGCTTAAATTCTGATGTGAAATTATTGTTCTTCAGAGTTCATATACAGCTTCTGAAGTGATATTTGTAGAATCTAGTAGATGTTGTCTACTGACAGCTTCAACTCAGTTCTTGACTAGAGAATTTTAGACACGTATGAAAGCTTATGGTGATAACAAAGCAAAATGTCATTTTTACTTCTAGTTTCATTAAGTTTTTAAATCAAATGTTTGAAGTGAGACATTATTTGTTTGGCTCAGATGGTGTTTATTTTCCTTTCAGATGGAGGTGAGCTGTAGCTTCTTTTGAGATGGATATAAATAACTTTTTAAAAGCTGCAGTAATGACAGTGTTGGCTATTGTTACTCTGTCAGTTTCTTTGATCAGTAATTAGATTACCTAGTAATCCAGGAGAGGAGGGTGCAATTGATCTCCCCCTGGCACCAGAGCCTTGCCATTCTTTTCCTTCCTCTGCTGGAGGGGCAGCCTCTGAGGCAAGAGGCACAGGGGCTGGAAAAGAGCCATGTACCAGAAGGCTGCTGTGTCTGGGCTTCTAAACAGGTCAAATAGCTGCCTGTGAGGTGCCACTTCCAGGTGGCTTGAGCGGTTTGGGTGCTATCACTCCAGCATGAGGAGGTGCTTTGGCAGAGAGAGAGCATCTGTCTGTCTTGCTGGTCACGTCTGACCCATGGGAACTGATGACTCACTCTTAAGGCCTCTCTATCTCTGGTGACTTCGTAAACTGGAACTTACGCAGAGGAGCTCCCTCTTTCGCAGTAAACCATCGTCTCACTTCCTGTGTGTGGATTTATTAGGGTTTAAAGATGTGTGGGTGTGTACTTCGGAAGTTTCAGCTTCTTCATTCTCTTCTAAATTAATAACTTGTTGTGACACCGCTAGGAGCTTGGGCTGTCCCCGTTGGAAGCTGCATGCTCCTTAGCCTTCATGGCAGTGCTGCCAGCTGGGGGAATTGTCTGCCACCCACAGCATCTCTCTACCCCCTGCCCAGTCAACTTGGAGCTCACCCACTTGCCTTCTGTGGTGCTGCCTGTACCAGGCAGAGAGTTGGCCTAATAAAAGTAAACAGTAGTAATCTATTCATTGTTTTATAAATATAAACAATCACAACTAGTATTTGGTCCCTCATAGACTTTCACCCAGTCTCGCCTTTTCTATATTTATTTAGACAAAAAAATATATAGCACATTCTGCTGCATTATCTAAAATGAAAACAGCCTTAGCTGAGGGATGTGGTTTGCCTTTAAATCAGGCTGACTTCATTGTGATTTCTGTGTCTGTTTGGGTAGTGGAATGACAAAAGATCTTGAAATTTCTGAAAAAACGCCTGCTGGGATATAAAATATAATAATAAAAAAAAGAACTGGTATGATTCTCCTTACCTTAATTATGTGTCTTGTGATGTACAGGTAAAGATCTGTTATGTTCTGTTTAGTCTGTTTTGTATGAGGTAATTGTTTTTTCTGTCACACTTCAGAAATCAGGAATTTATCCTCAATGGAACTGACTAATAGATGCCATAATATTGTTACATGAGTAGCATGTTTTAAGCACATCAGTAGGAGACTTCACCATTTTTACCTATAAGCCATCTCTATTAAGAATTAAACTTATGCTAGTATAATTAATTATTTAATTGTTTGGTAACTCCTAAGTATAAATAGATGTTCATATATGCTTTGCAAGGCATGATCATTTCTTTAACACACTCAGCCTCCTAAAGCAGAATTTATAAATGGTAAACCATATATATATATGGAGTTTCTAGGGACATTCAAGTTGCCAACAATTCAATTTGGGTTTATTATGATTTGCTAACTACCCCTGGTGCCTACTCAGAACACACTTGGACATTAAAAAGATGCGGTACCTGCTTTAAGGTTTACAGACTACTGGGCTAGACTTGAAATTAGTGGGAGGGCATTGAGGAAGAACAGGGATAGCTGGAGGAAAGAACAAAGGCTCTGCTTGCGTGGTTGTGTGGCTTACGTCACTTTGTTAAGCAAACAGGGTGGTTCTGCTAAGCCCTCTGACTTTGTAGTTGTAAGGATACGTGCCTCTTGTACCATGCCAAACCATCCCACTGATAGAGAAGTTAAACTGTTCTCCATCTCCCTGTCATCTTGCCAAAAAACAATGCATAGATTGTGATGTGGGGGATAAGATCAAATGTAAGGGATCAGTAGTGCCTTTGGGAATATCTCCCTCACTCCTTCTCGTGGGAGACTTGCCTGCTTGCTGTCCCCAGCTGTTAGTCTTACCATTGCACTGTTAGTATTTCATACACCTTTTCTTTTCTGCAGCAATCATTCTCTGGTAGGGAGTAGTGGGTATTAAAAAGGCAGATCCAACAAGGATGTAGTTGTATCTCTTATGTGCTGGACTTTGTGATTCCGTCTTTGAAACTTCAGCTGGCAAAGCATTGATGCAGAACGACACTGGCATTGTTGTTACGTGTACTGGTGTTGTAGATGTGATTGCAACAGACAAAAATGCTTGTGCTGGTATAATTTTGCTGGGGAGGTAAGTGAAGTTAAAGCATTATACCACAATAAAAAACCTTTACTCATAACATGAAGTTGCAGATAAGGAAGGATCTTCCAGTTTTGCTAGTCTGTCTTGGGTATGTCTGTGATCTTAGTGGGTCTTTCTCATCCTACCTAATCTGAATCTGATCGTATAAACTACTGCGGATAACCAGTTAGAAAAGATTAATTCCAAAGGGATGATTGTCACTTTTGCTTGAAACAAGATGCTTATCTGGAAGCCTCCTTCCTTCCAAGGCTTATGAAGGCATATGGGACCAATGCTGGTGGTGCATTTGTCAGCACTGCTATAGCCACTTGCACGTATGGAGAAGTCTTTTCCAGTGCCTAAAAAGTTATCTCTTTCCTTTCAAACATCCTTAGCCTGTCATCTGCCATGCTGACTACAAAGACTTGCTCCCTCAATGTGTTACTGTCTTGATGTTACTGCTCTACTATGACCACATGCCTCCCTGGCTGTGTACAGTGGACTTGGGGCTTGTCTCCAAGACTCATTTGTTGACCAAGTCTGTTATCACCCTCTGGAATGTGCTTGGGGTGGCTCTGGCACACCTGGGAGGAAATGATGGCCACTTTGCCCCCATGCTGTATACATAATGGCACATGCCAAGGTACAGCAGAGGCAAAGTCCTTTCATCACAGGACTGGGTCAGGCAGCTGTAATAGCCCAGGTCTGCTCTACATAGGCCAAGTACTGCATGTTTCAAAGGCAAATGGGGCCTGTAATGAGCTTGAACAAAACTAAATAATGAAGCTGGATTTTTAGGAAAACCATGGGCTTTGCACTCCTCCTTGGTCAGTGCACTTAAAATAGTTCGCTCTGGTTAGTTTGCTTCAGACGGACAGGTAATAGCATATAGTCTTTGTTGCTGAAATTAAATTGAATTCTGACATAATCTGTCTTTTCTTTATATCTGAAAGTGTCGTAGGCTCTGGACTTCTTGTAGCAGGAGCCTTGGATTTCTACTTGCTCTGTCTGATGCAAATGACTACTAATGGTGTCCAGCATTGTGTGCAGGGGCAGCCCTAGGTTGAGGAAATGATTCTGGAGCAGCTTAGCTTGGTAAACCTGGCAGCTGAATTATGTTAATCAGCATTCCTTGCTTAATGAAAACCAGAGTGAGTTATTGAAATATCAGTCACACTTCTTGATGCCACCTCAGCTGATGTGACCACTTTTTGGATGTGATCCGAGATCTTTGCTTCAGCACTTGCCTGACAGTCATCCATCTCTTATTTTTCCTTAGCTGTGAGGAGGTGCAAGTATGTATGACTGTTACTACAGTAACACTGTGATTGAATGTTCTAGTAGGAATGTGTTTATCTTAAAGCCTATATTTATCTTTTTGTGAACAGTCTCAATTTAGCTAAGACCCTTTCAAAGTGAAAGTTTAAATTTATTCCACTGGAAGATGCTTTCTTGCAACCAACTTAGAAATATATTATGAACAAATTGTGTGTGCAGAGGGGGTGTTGTT
Source organism: Oreocharis arfaki (assembly GCA_013398015.1). Lineage (NCBI taxonomy): Eukaryota > Metazoa > Chordata > Aves > Passeriformes > Paramythiidae > Oreocharis > Oreocharis arfaki. Next base: position 1,074,854 of record VZRR01007149.1, read on the forward strand.
TGAAGCACGTTCTTTTTAAAAATGAGCTAGATGCCTGAAATATCTACCTACAGCAAGCAAAAACTATTAAACTAATTTTTCCCAACCAGAGCAATATGACAACAGAATTAACTAAACTGAAGAAGCCAAAACTGAACTTCTGGGTCTGATTTAATGTATGAGGCCAAAAATATGTATTTTACTTATTTGCATATGCTTGCATCAAGCCTTGAATCAGAAATGGGAAGAAAGAGAAAAACAGTGGGCAGAAAAGGATGGGAGCCTTTCCACTGATTTCAGCAGATGTTGACTCAGATTCTTGTTCTATGCCCTCTTAGCAGAAAGACTATCTCATGTAAGCAAGCTAAGGAGAACTACATCCTATCTCCTTCCTTCCATCTGTATTAAGTCTGTGGGCCTGTTACAGCATGACCAGAAATAAGCAATCCACTGAAGCCTGTGGGCTATCTCCTTGTTAAGTAAATACTGCCTATCACAGATGGAGCTTTAGGCTATTAACCAAACTTGTCGAGTTTGGCACTGGGAATACTAATGAGCAACCATGATTGGCACTGATGAAGACAGGACTCTGAGGTTTGTGAAGGCTAGGATTAGTTTTCCTTGGGAGGGGTTTTCGAAATTAAATTCTTGGAAAGGTTTTTTTTTTGTATGAAATCTCTTGTCCTTGGTTGGCCACTGACTGTATTTTGTTTCACTTTTTGAACCCAGACTCTTTACCTTTTTTTGAGAGAGAAGTTTAGGTGCAGAGTCTGGGAATGTGATTTTATTGCAATTCATGTAATTACTGCTGTCTTTGTTTTTAAAATTGAGACAGCAAATACATTAGAACTTGTAACAGAACCAGTGTTCTCCCAGTTAGTTGATGTAACTGGTCTAATTTGTATGAACATTGTACTTAAGAGCTACTTATGGACCTGCACACCATTGTGCAAAGGGCTGTGCAAACACAGACCAAAATGTCAATACTCAGCCTTGTAATTTAAATAAGATGACTAGGAATTAGAGGAATACAGGCTGACAGAAAATAGAACAGAAGAGAGCAGTGAGCAGATGCTGGTGTGCTATATGGACACATATAAGACAACCATTCTTTATAACTGAAATGCAACTACATCATACTGGTAATGAAACAAAACATGGGGGCTACTCTGCCTTCTGAGGTTTCCTACTGCTCTCATCTAAACTAGACCCATTCTAACAGGAATAAAGTGATTTCAATATTATGCTGTTTTTTTGGGTTTGGTTGTTTTTTACCACAAACTTAAAATGTCACAGACAACTACGTCGAAGCCTCTTTACTCAGATTTTGTCTTGGAGACTGGAATGGGTAAGACAGTTTCAGAGGATGTACAGGAAGAAAATGGGGGATTTTATTCACTTCTGTTAATGTTCACTTTTGTGCTAATGCTTCTGACTTTGGAAAGAGGTGTTAGTAGTCTGTAAGAATTCATGCAGGTGTAGTGGCTACAGTCCTTCCCCTGGGAAATGATTTATCATCAGCTTAAAGCAATAACTAAAACAGCCACCTGCCTTATGCCATTACAGCTGGCAGTAATGTCATTGTGTGAAGGTTGCCATATGTGTAGAGAGGCTGTGGTCCCTTTCTGCCCTAGTCGGGAAAGAACTGTGCTGAAAGCAGAAAGTTTTTTTCCATGCTTCTTGAAACTTCAAGTTAATGATTTGCTTGACTGTCTGTCTTGCCTGTAAGTGCATTGTCGGGTGATCTTATTGGAATGACAGGGCAGCAGAGCTCTTACCTCTCCTGCTATTACTGTTTGTTTAGGCATGTAGGTATTTCCTGCAAAGCCCGCCCAACAGAGCAACCAGAGCCTGGCCGTGCAATCTTCTGTAGTGCAGGAAAGCTAAAAGTTCAAGCTGTTCTGCAATTTGCATAGTTTACTCTTTTGAACTTGGCAGTATAATCTTTTCTGCGTGTTTGTGGATTCTGCCTAAAACCTCCAACACACTGGAGTTTTTTTATCTCGAAAAGTAAATGACAAGTAGGGAGAACAGAATGCCTCTGAAAATCTTACTTCAAGTTATTTCTTCCCTTCTTTAGGTGAAAAAAGCTTTGTGAGAGGTTGTGCTGGAGTGTCTTCTTGATCTTTGGACAAAAAGCCTGGATCTTGTCATTCATGATCATTGAATCAAATTCTTGCAGGATGCGTAGTCCAGCTCCCAAAAGCACATCCAGCTCTGCAGTTGGGTACAGCTGCTCAGAGCCTTGCCCTGTCAAGTTGTGCAGATCTCTAAAATTCAAAACCACTAAAATACAAGAAGTTCCACCTTAATGTGAGAGAGAACTACTTTACATTGAGGATGGCAGAGCACTGGAAAAGGCTGCCCAGAGAGATCACGGAGTCTCCCTTTCTGGAGATATTCATAGCTCACCTGGATGTGTTCCTTTGTAAACTGCTATAGGTGACCCTACCTTGGCAGGGGGTTTGTGTTGGGGAAGATAGAATAGGAAAACCTTACAAATATGATTACCTGGCAAAAGATGCTGAGATTGAGATGAAAACAAGCTTTGAGTTACCCAACTCCAGTCACTGAACAACTAGAAAACAATGTATACCGGCTATAGGTGATCCCCCTTCGTTTAAACAATGCCCTCTACGTGTAGACAGGTCCAAAGATCAAGGAAGACCCTGCAAACTCATCAAAGAGTCCGAAGATCAACTTTTAGAGTTTAAAATATAATGCCATAGGTTAATGTAATGATTCTTATAGGCTGTAGGCAAATGTTGTAGGATTTGTAGCTTATTCTAGATTGGTTCATGGAAATTAGAATATTCAACACAGAAGATGATTTAATGTATTGTAATCACCCTTGAGAGCACTCTGTTCTGTTCTGCTCTGCTCTGCTCTCCTCTTCTCTCACTCTGTCACACTCTGACACTCTCTCCCCTCTCGCCTGCTCTCTAACTTCTCCGACCTGCCTGGAGCTGCAAGCGGCAGCTCCTGGCAGGGCTCTTTTCCCACACCTTCTGCAATAAACATCGTGATCTAAAACCTGAGAATAGAGATCTCCATCACTGTCTGTCCTGACCGTCCACGACCGAACCAAGAATTCGGCAAAGAGAGAGAGAACTCCGCAGGTTTGGACTAAATTATCTCCAGAGATCCCTTCTAATCCCAACTATTCTGTAATCGCAAACGATTGAGATAATACAAAGGGCAGCTTGGGCTAGTGTTTGGTCATCCCTGTTTTCATCCCTCTCCTCCATGAAACTCAAGGGCTTCTGATGACTGATTTGTTCAGCCCAATTAATGGTCCTGCAGTTCTCTACTTTCCTTATATGCCAACCATCCATCCAGTACCTCTGACTTGGCTGGTGTAGATACTGAGGGAGACTGTTGGGAAAGCATTGGGAGAGCCAAGGTAAGCCACTGCTCTTGGTTTAAAGTTATCCTTTTCTTCATAGAAGGAGAGCATATCAATTGAGCATTATTTCCTGTTTGTAAGTCTCTGTTGTGAGTTCTCCCAGATCTTCTCATTTTTACTGTGCTTAGAAATGGCTTTGAAGACTTGCTCTACAGTCTTGCTAGGGACTGTAATTTAAGTTTCCCAAGATAATCCCTCCTGAAGAGGAATCTGACCTTTTTGCATTTCTGTAGAAATTGGGGCCCTCCTGAAAGTGCCATGACCTTTTAAAGGCAATTGAGGATTGAGGCATTTTCAGTGGTGCTGGCCAGCAGTCTCACTGGCCTCATTTGTCACATGAGCCCACAGTTCCAGACAGGTATTCAGTCTGCTCTCCCAGGCGCTTCCATTAGGCAGAGGAACCAGAAAGGCCTGACATCAAACCTCACCAGTAAAGGCCTTTTCTGCTTCTGTTACCACAGAGTTCTCCCAGCCCATTCAGCAACAGAACCATGTTTTCTATAAAATTTCTATTAATGTCTCTGTACTAGGAGAAGACCTTGTTGTTTACTCTGGCACTCTTTTACTAATTTTGGCTCAGAGGAAACTTCAGCTTCTCTAGGACCCTCCCTGTACACTGGCATTATTCCTGTTTCCTTAAACCTTCTGCTTTCTGAATGCTTTTGTGACATCTCATCAACTCATTCAGGGATGAGCGTAGTTTTTTGCAAAACTAACGAAGTAAAATACCTGCTTAGAACTTTGCTTCAGTAAAAGCAATATTTTTAAGATTAAAAGTCAGAAAGAGTACCCTGACAGCATGTATGAATACCCAGGGCTGAGGTAACTTGCAGTGCATGAAACAGAAGTCTTGTGTGGGCTGATAAAGTATTTGTGGGTATGTAAAGGGACTGCTAAAGGTGATCTTATTTTTGATGAGAACTTATGAATATTCACTCGCTTGCTTTTCAGTTTCAGTAGCTATTTCCTATTGCAGCCTGTTGTGTACTGAATTGCTGGGGGTGTTTTCTATGCCCACTCTTCAGGTGTTGCCAACTCTCACATGCATTCATTCTGATTAAAAGAATTGCCAGGCGCGCTATATTATCTGAATTCTTTTGGCCTTATTCGTGTTAGCCTGAAGGAGGAGTGAAGAAAAACCACAATTTTAAGGGCTTCAAAAGCCACAGCACAGGGAGCTCATACCGGTGTGGTACAGGGCAGGACGAAGGTAGGTGTTACAGCCAAGCTCCTGATGACTGGTTACAAGTCCAGGAAGCAATTACTGCACTGCTGATGCTTCTCTCAGCACTCAGGAGGAGGGATTTAGCCTGTGCACTCCTTAACCCACTGCCTTGATTTTGGTCTTCGTACAGTCTGCTGAAATATTTCTGGCCGCAGAATCTCCTGCGAGTAGAGCATGAAGGAAAAATATAACATTTCTCTGAGCTAGAATGAATATCACACTAAGTTGTGTGTTACTTGACAGATAGCTCTGCTGGAGATGAATGGCTGAATGAGAGCTTGGAGCTGTAATATGGCTCTTAGGGCTTGAGCATGTTTCACTGGCACTGAGTTTAGCTTTATTTAGCTTGGGAAAACAGACAACACTGTGACGTCCATTTTATAAATCTATTACTAAAACTGATTCTTTACAGCTTCTCCTGCCTTCAAGGCTGCTAGAAATCCCCAGGATGAAGCCAGAAAGAACATAATATGTGGAACTGTGATGCTGAAGCAGATTTGCAAACATCAATAGTGAATAAAATATTCTGCTTAAAAACATAAATCACTACAATCACTGAAATAGCTGACTATGATAAAAAGGCAATGAATTTTTCATGAAGTACAGCAATAGCACCAGATGGCTACTGGGCTTGTGGGAGAATCTTTCCATTTCACATTAATTCTGAAAAACAGTGAACTAAAACCAGCATGCAGTAATGAACTGGTTGCACACAATGTTAGTTTGGACCTAAAATAAGTGGATGGAGCCAGATTTGTTCTAAATTGGCCTATTTTCCTGGACTTCTACTTGAGATCTGGCTCCATGAGTTCTTGTCTACACAGGTCTGTCTCAATACGTAGGAGGGTGGTGTTTGGTTTAAATTGCTTTATGCTCACACAGTTGTCTTCTGTCCTTTTTTATCTTGTCAAATCCTGCTATAATTAACCTGCTTTCAAAGAGATATTCCTTCAACAGAGAATGGATGAAACAACTGTAAAAGTTCATGTGAACTTTACCCATGTCATATGAGCTACAGTGGTAGTGTCTGCAGTGCATGGTTTTGTTATTTGAACGTCATGTTAGTTTAGCTTATACTTTCCAGTGTTGAAGCAACATTTTTATTAAACACTGGTGTGTGTCTGTTACTTAAGTTTATGACAGGTTCTAGCCAGAAGTGTATTGTGTCTAGCATGTGCTGCCCTTAGTCATGCCTGCTGACCTGTTTTGTCATCCCTAGTAGGATAACAAACTAGAAATCTTAGAGTAAGACTACAAATTGCTGTTGATGTAATGCTTAGTGAAGGAGTAATTTGAAGGTCAACTCTGTGATCCGCCAAAAACAAAGAAAAATGCTTGTTTAAGGATTCCTCAAACAGAAAATTTATTGTCTGGAGAGCTTTTTCTCCATCTTTTTTAAAATTTTTTTTCTTCAAACCTAGGTCATATTCTGGACTTCCCTTTGGAAACCTAAATTAGATTTTAGCCACTGTCATTTTCGATTATTCCTTTTTTTCTACCTTTTTATTTTCATAGTGGCATTGCAGCCAGTTCAGCAAAAGCAAAGCATGGTTTTGTCTATCATACTTCTGACCGCTATACATCTGAGTTGTGGGAAATGGCTTTGAATATGTGGTTGCGTATGTCCAAGTAATGACTGCATTAAACTGTTGCAGAGTAAGATTTAATGAACACTAATCTACATGAAGTTAAAGGCTTTTATTTTTTAGTAATCTGACTTTTTTTAACTTATTTTGTTAAGTACCCTCCACAGTTTACACCGCTGGCAGAAGAGCCTTTCTGTGGAGAATTTATCTGTGTGTACTTTGCCAACAACTTGTCAGCCGGCCAACACATGGGTGTGTCCAGTGTTGGAAGTGAAGCTTGTGGTTCTTATTTGGCTGCGTGGTGGCCGATGTCCACATGGTACGCTACAGGTCATGTCAGCTTGGAGGAGAAACAGCACAGCTACATTAACCTGATGCTATTCCTCAACTAATGTGCCATGTCTTCCTGCAGAGTTAGCCAGCGAGGTTGGCTGACACACCTGTCTAACTAGGGGTGCTCTAACTAATCGGGATATACTTTCCTGGATATACATTTCAAGAGCTACCCACGCTGATGAGTGAGTACACACATATCAAGGCAAGGTATAGCTTTTGTTCCTGTGTATAAAATGGTTTAAGGGAACTGAGTCTAAATATTAAATTATAACATTTATTTAGATTAACCCCCACATTATGCTAGTCAGATGCCACTATACTCTGCTTGTGTAGGAGGTTAGCATATGTGGCTTGGTGAGTGGAGTGAGGAGGGGAGAGAGGGCACCCCATCTCCAAGGCTGTATCTGCAGTATGTGCCTAGGATTGGCCTGGGAAGTAGGAGGCTTGCACAGCCCCTCTGTGTCAGGTGAGGCACTGCACCAGAGAGCAGATGCTGTCTTCAAACACCAGCAGTTTAGGGGCAAACTATTGAACTGTATTTCATTATGGGCTGTTTCTGGCTATACACTTCTGGTTTGGTTGGTGGTGTTTTTCTTGCCTTCTCTAGAATATTGTACTACAGTATTGTATAATCTTTCTTAACAGGCCTTAGGAATGCTGCACACTGCAGAACTGGCCAGCTTGGATCTCAAAGCTAGGACTATGGCAAGAAGTGCTGGAGCTGCAGGGAGAGTACTGTGTGTCCCCTTCCTTTCAGGAAGCCAGCATAGTTCACGTGATGTAGTGTGCTATTATCTGAGCTGCAACTCCTTGTTTCTGAGTTCATGAGTCTTACCTAAAAGCAACTGACCTGTAACTCCTGGGTTTTCTTTTGTTTAATTTAAACTACCTCAGATATGACCCTGAAGCAAAATGTACAGGAAGATTTAGGAGCACACTTGACAAAGCCTATTAAAAAAAAAAATGTGAGGAGGGGGAGGAGAACTGGAACTGTGCCAAGCAGTTATGGAGGGGTGAATGGACTAGAACAAGAGTGGTTTGGAGTAGAGGAAGCTGGGCATTGTGCAGGAGCAGACTGACGAAGTAGGTAACGTTACTCCAGTGTAAATATGTGCAATGTGCCTCTCCAACCCGGCTCTGCAAGATTCTTGTATGAACACAAGGTTCAGAGCATTACCATACAGTGATGTGCCCCAGCAGAGCCAAGCAAATAAAAGAAGCACCCTGTCAGTGTTAGTCACTGTGGCTCTATCTACGTGTGTATGTTGACGATTGCATATACAAGCTTTGTTTCAGATGTATTCAAGTCTGTGTTGTAACTGTCTTGAAATGTACTCTGAAGATTTTACTGTCATATTTAACTGTATAAAATTAGTAACAATGCAACTGTTCACTGCCAAAGTCATTCCACCTTAAACAAAACAAACTATTATCTTTCTCTGTCTACATTCTCTAACACAGGGTATAAACACAGGACTGCTTTTGCTGGCAGGAGAAGTGCTCTGGCTATTTATAGCATTACAACCATCTTTCCAGATTCTCATTACCTATTAACAGGCCCTTCTTTTGATATGGGACAAAATAAAAAGTCACGAGGATCTAGGAGCGGACAGATAGGGAAAGGCTAGGGAATCCTGAGGGATGAGAGATTTCTGTTGTCCTTTTTGTTTTTCGGCAGTTGCTCCCAAGTCACAGTGCTGATCTACAAGATACCCATGAACAATTCTCTTGTCTTATGAAAATACTCTCTGAAAAGCTTCATGATGCAGAGAAGAGGAAGATAAACACCTCTAGGGCTCTCACTGCTCCCTGATATCTTGTTTTACTGATGAATGCTGATTAGCTGGACCTGAGAAGTGGTGTTCTCAGTAAAACAAATGCAGGCAGAAGGAAATGTGTTATGTTGCTCTCATTTAATGTTTCCATTTTGTTTTCGATTTTTTAAAGTGCTTTCAAAGCCGTGTCTCTGTGTCTGCTTGCATAACATATGTAAAAAATACTGTACTTCAGTGTAAAGAAAACATAGCTGAACATCTGAAAATCTGTCTAAAAGTGAAATGAGACTTTCTGAAATAAAGTAGGAGAACTTCATATTTCAGCTTCATATTCCTGACCTCTGGCAGCTGTTTAAAGCATACCGAAGGAACGAACTTGTGGTGTTGGTGGCTCAGAGCTCTTCAAGAGTAACTTTCAAATAATGTTGTGTGTATATATATGCATATGCAAGTATACACACGTGTATTTGGGGGAATGTGTGTGTCGTGTGGCTGCCCCCCACCTTCTCTCTGCTCGAACCTTGCAAGCTGCAGCTGCCAAAGGCACGGAGGCAGGGCGGTTCCCGGTGCTGGCCCGGGTTTCTGTGGCCCTGCCGAGGTCCCTGCTGGGAGGAGGGAAGGTGTGTGTGGCTCCATTCACTCCTCCTGAATTGTGCAAGACGAGCGTCAGCATGAGGTCAAAGAAAGAGTCAAGTGCATTGATGCTATATAATGTTTTTTTTTCTTCCAACTGCTTTTTTTTTTTCCTTCTTCCTCCCTGACCTTCTCTAATGCTTTTTTTTTTTTTTTTTTTTTTTTTTTTTTTTTTTTTTAAATCCTGGCAGCGCCCCTTTCCTCTTCTGCTACGACAGCATGAAACAGGGCAAGTGTGGCCTTGGTGGGGTTTTGAAATCGAAGCGCGTTTCCTTTCCCACTGCATTGCGCTGAGTCAGAGCGGCCGAGGGCTGTTCCTGGCAGCTGCCTCACGGCCGGGCTCTCGGGGCCGCGCCCGCTGCCAGATAAACAGAACACTCTGTCTGCTTACGAGTTCTGTACTTCGGCCTGATCGTGGCATTTTTTCAGAGCTGTTCTATTGTCGCTTTTCCTTTGATGTGCAAGGCGGAGCAGGAGCGTGAGTGCCTGTTTCTGCAGCGAGGAGCTCGGGAGATAACATTGTTATCAGAGCATGAGATGAATATCCATGTAATGCTGTTAATATTCAGATAGCACCGGCTTTCAAGAGATAATGGAAGACTTTGAGACTTTCAGTCAGGCTCTCCTGCTTGTAACGTGTAGTCTGGACTAACCTACTGAGAAAAAGGGATGTATATGAAATTTCTGACCTTGATTTAGGGTAGTCCTTAAAACAACCCAAACCAACCCAAACTCAGCTGTGTTTATGTTTCTGTATGTAATTAGGCAGGTAATTAGAGGAAGCTCCACATCAAACAGATGTGTGTCACTGCCCACAGCTAGGCAAAACAAGGAGCGGGACTACAGCTAGTGCTCATCCTCGTGAACAGGGAAGCTGAGAAAACTCTGATGAGCTAAAAAAGCCTCGGAAGAGTAAACAGCACTACTGTTGATTTTCTTACAGGGGAGAGGTTATTTTCAAGCTTTTTTTCCTCAGTAGAATTGGGGTGAGGTGTACAGGCACAATGCCAGGTGGGAGTAGGACCAGTGCGTTAAATTTTAGGATAAACTTTTAAGGAGCACAGCTTTGTGCTCTTTGGGCAGATGCCACCCTAGAGAAGGACGCCTTTTAAGCCAGTGGGAGGTCAGTGGAAAGATCAGAGGACGTGTTCAGAGCTTGCTCTTCCTCTGAAGAACATGAAGCTCCAGCACTGCCTGCTGTCTTTGCAAACCACCCGTAACTCTGGTGGCAATCTTCAGACAGGGTATTTTTGATTTTGATGTTGTTTTCGGGGTTTATTTTTGTTTTTTTTCCCCTGGCTAAGGTGAGTCCAGTAGTCTTCCCTACTGTCCATTAATGTTACTTTTCAGTTACAGTTTGAGAGATAGGCAAACGTATTTTTTCAGATGTTAAGGAGGTACACTGCATAGATTTTTTTTTTACTGCAACTGCAAGGCTAACTGAAGCAAAAACCACATCCAAGATCTGTATTAGATGATATAGTAGACTACTGGTGCCTTTGTAGTTCCCTTGTCCTTTGGTTCATAGAGCAAGGGAGGGAAGTGGGAACCTGAAGTACACTTTCCTGTGCAGACTCCAGCTAGTGCTGAGACACTTGAGTCTCTGAAAAACCCGATCTAGACCTGCAGGATATTATTGTGTTATGTGTGCACAATAGTTTGATTAGATTTCTGAGAGGAAAACGGCTTTAGGACTATGCAGTCTCTAACAGCCATTATCATTAATAATGTATTAAAAAGAAGGTTTATAGCCCTGAGGCTATCATCTCAATGCATAATCTCAGAAATGTCAAGGTGACTCAGGATGATGTGATGGACCATGGCATCTCTGAACCACTCTGAAATATATAGTTCCAAGTAGCACACGTGGTGAAATGCGCATGGTGCTCAGACAAAAAGGCTTTGTTTTCCTCCAAATCACAAACACTCTTCTCCTTGGCAAGGATACATAGCAGCAACAGCGTGTATTGTCTTTGCCTTCTGGAAATGTGGGCTCATTTTTATGGTCCGCAGCTAATTTGGGATATGAAAGGTTCTGTGGGCAAATAATATTCAAATTCCCCTCTTTATTGGGATAGAAATACTTTTTGCTCATGTTCATAGTGGGGGAAGTTAAGTATGGCTCAAAAATATCGGGGCCAGTAGGGACATATTTGGCACATTGCTGCAGTCTAGCTGAAAGTTCGTACAATTGACAATGTCTGTCTGTGTTAGTTTTTGGCTGTGTCACCATACCTCTCAGATAACATTATTCTTTTGAGGACAGCAGCCTCTGCTAATGCACTGGGCTAACCAGCACCGTGTTCTTATTTGTAAATTGTATTAGAGCAGCTTTGAGATCTTTCCTGGGGTCAGTGCAAATCAAAGGTGAGCTCTGATGACAAAATCTCACATCTCTTCTTTGACCAGTGGTGTTTTTTCTTTTTTGTTTTAGTTGGATATTTTGGTGACACAATTCAATAAAACAAAAAAAAAAGAAAAAAAAAAAAGAAGCTGATCATGTGAAGAGAGTTGTAGGAAGAAATTAATTGGAATTATCCGGACTATAACAGAGTGTTATCTAAAAAGGGTAGTTCATCTGAATATCTTAATTTCGATTATATATTTGCAAATTCTTAGGAAATAGCATTCCTAGTAGGGACCAGGTGGTTGAGCCACTCCTCCCACCCCGTGACCTGATGCTTTAATTTTATTTTTATACAGAGACTTTTAACAATAGCCTTTTATTATGTTTAGTGGACTTTTTTTTTCTTTATAATGGGCTCAGCTTCCTGAGCAGCAGAACGTCTACCTCCCTTGATAATTACCCTGTTTCTCTCAGAAAGCTCTTCTCTTAGAAAGCTTTTCTCTTACAGCACATTATGTTTACTCAATAAATTTGATCTGCACTTTGCGTTCTAAATGGGTTAGTCCATTTTAGCACCAGTTGACTTTCTAAATTGAAATAGCCTTGCTAGTATAACAGTGCGGGTGCATATTTGTTGGGTCTGGGACAAAACTGAGATGGACCCTTGCCACTTCCAATTTTTTATGCTAGAGGGGTAACACCTAAGTTATTCTTGGGCTCTGGTGTGGCTGAGGCTGTGCCATGGGAAATTTGTCTCTGCCCATTGCGTGTTACAGCACAAAGTGACTTTGGGTAGTGTTAATGAGAGTCAGAGCTCTGTGGTAAACATCTGGCTTCTGCCAAGTTAGTAGCCAAGCTCTCATTAATTTCTAATTTCTATAGAGAGTCGGGCTTGTAAATCTCTCCTTTTTTCCCCCTTCCTCCTCCAGCATCTGACACAAAGGCACATATGAGCACATACCTGCTTATGCATTCTGTTTTAAAGCCAGGTGACCATGTTAGCTGAGGTAGTGCCATGCCTGAGGCTACAAAGTCATGGTGAAAGGCTTTCTCTGCTAGGTTGGGCTTGGTGCTGTCCTAACATGCTCAAGCAGGGACTTCTTTTCCAGCATGGCACACGAACTGAAAAAACTCATCTACTTGGCAGAAGCCTGCAGTATGCAATGCAAACAGATCCCTGTCTGCCATCCAAGTGAGTTATACCCCAAGTCTGCATTCCTCAGTTCTTCTCTGTAAAATGATGGTAATTCTTTCATCTTTTTGTAAGATGCTTTGGATGAAAGGTGTTTAATTGATGTAAAGTGTAACTGTTAGGAATGTACCTCATCGTTTCCAGCTGCTCATGCGGCTGAGATACAACCCAATTCTTTTCCTCTCAGGCATTACTCCAGTGAGAAAGAATGAGTTTTGTCTGCTCTTCAAGGAGTGTTATCCCAAGTTCATGACATTGCTGCTGTTTTACCACTCTAATGACTGGCCTTGGTTTTACTAATGCTTTTCCTAATCCTGACGAGAAAAGTAACTTTTGCTTCTGATGGTTGACTCTAAAGACGTTTGATTAACTACCAGTAAAACTGAGGATTTATCTTTAGTTAGGAGGCTTTCTTAGCAAGAAGCAGAGCTATTTGTATCTGAAACACTCAGGTTTGTTTTCCTACTGGCTTTGTCTCATTGAGACTCTGCTCACTGCATGTGGGGATAGCAACTTGTTCTAGAGGCCATTGATCCATCAGTAGAGTCTTGTGGTAACCAAATTGCCTCTGCTGCTCCTTTTCAAAATTTGTCTTCTTTTTTTGGCCAGGAAATGTTGCTGCAAGTGCAATAAGTGAAATCCTATCAGACAATGTGTTTAGAGCAGTTCTAAGTGTCTGTAAGGTTTAATTAGTTGGTTTTAGTCCATGGCACAGATAGCTCTAGGAGTTTTTATTTCCTATGGGTTCCTTTCTCAGAAAGGCGTGAGTGGTAAAGTCACAGGTCTTAGGAGTGGTAAGGAGGAGAGATGTTACCTTCTTCGGAAAAAAACTGTAAACCAACACCCCCCCCCCAAAAAATAAAACCCCAAACCAAACACCCATACAAAAGAACTTCATATATAGTCCCTTCTAGCTCTTTTCTTTTCTCCCCTGATCCTGTGCTGCTGTTGTGAGAGACCTGTTTGTATTGCAAAGTAGCAGTTTGCTCTTGGCAGGTCTTAAGAGCTTGATGAGAGAGAGGAGTCATTATCTAGTATCTGCCAGCAGCTCCGGGAAGAGAGAAATGGAATTTGGGTCTGAAGGTGTCTGAATTAAGAGAAATGCAGCCTTCAGGTGCTTATTATGTATAATCATATAACCGAGGGTTAATTAGGAAAGCCCCTGTGGTATTTCAAATGTTTGAGGGATCTCCTAAGGCTGAGCAAACCAGGCTTTGGGATGGAGACTGAAGTCTTAAGAGGTAGTCCCGTGGGACTTTTGCAACCCCACATGACTCTCACTTTCAGTGGCTGAGCTTGCTCTTTTCTAAGCTGTGAAGCAGGTGTTAGAGCAAGAATAGGGAAGTATTAATGCCTGATAAGCAGCATTTTGCAAAGTTGCTAAGTAATTGAATTTGAAGCAGATTACCCTATTCACGGTCTGAATGCTAGCACGTATGCTAGCACATACACTAGCACATCTTCAGTCTTGTATTAACAGTCACGATATTAACTAATTTACTAGTGTTTGTCATAGGGTGTGTATTGTTTTCTCACCAATGCCAAACTTCAGGCTAGCTCTAGCAGGATAGGATGTATTAAAAAAATGGCTGAGGCTATGAGAATCGGCGAGGTAAAACCTTTAGGTACCATTAATTCCCCATGAGGAGCCCACATGTACTGTACTGTATCCTCTGCATCTGGTATGAGTCAGGTTTTAGAGCATCGGCTTGATAAACACAGAAATCCTGGCTGCATCCTTGAAAGCAGCTGCATAAGAATAATCTGCATAAAATGAAACAGTCCCTTTTGTAGGAATGTACTTCAGACAGCTGTGGAACTCTACAGAAATAAGGCTCTGCTGTGGATTATTTGCCTTGTCAGATAATCTTGACAGAAAGTCCTCAATTCATTTGCCTAATGACATAAGATAATTCAAACACCATAAGGCACTCCAGTGATTTCTGCTTTGTCTCTAGCTGCTGTTCTAGGAGGGTACAGGTCCCACAATGTTTGGTTAAATACACAACCTTAGGCCTTGGATATGCCAACAAAAATATAAAGCATCTGGGAACTGATTTCCTCCACTAGTACAGTACTGTGAAAAACTGTAGAGTAAAAATGTTTATATTTCCTAAAATACAAGTTTCTCTAGCATCCTATCTGCTTGACCAGCTAAAACGTCTCTTCAGTAATGATATAGTGGCTTTGAAGGTGGAAAATGCTTTGTTTATTTTCTCAATGCCAGATACTTTTCAGTGTTTGTCTAGGATGTGATATTAGGTTTTGCGGAGTTTTATTTTTTAATAACTTACTCTGATTTCATAATTTGTTTCCTAAGTTTCAATCAGTAACGAGTTAGTTCTGTGTCACTCAATTCTCAGTTGAGATCTGTGTGCTAATAAAAATCAGCATCAAGTTGCAGCACAGATTCCCTTCCACAAGTGTGTTATGCAAGACAACAGCAGTAAGCTGTGCCCAGGAAAGCCTGTCTGAGAGCACGTAGCTGGGAGCACGGGGCTGTGCTCTCTTCTGCTTTGCACGGCTGCACAGACCATAGCAGGGCTCCAGCATCACAGAACTGCAAATCTAGGCAGATGTTTTTTAACAACGGGTTTCATGTGTGGTGTTTATGACAAGTAAACTCGTTTAATCTTGTGTTCAAGGTCAGTTGAACTTAGATCCTACAATTGAACCTTTCCTCACTGTACTCTGCTTAGTCTCATTACTGTCTTCACAGTAGGATATTACAGTAATATTAATTTCTAATATTACTAATGTGAACAGGGGACTTTCCCTGACTTTAACAGAGATTGGACTCGATAGATATGCTTATTTTATGTTGGTTTTTTTTAAACAATCTTAGCGTGGCAGAGTTTGTACAGTCAAGATTATCTTCAGAACTACATCACTTATGACCAACAAAGGATCTTACTGTTATCTCTTAATGTGGAATAAAATAAGAATACACACAACTTGCAATGATAGCAAAATATGTCCATGGAAGGCATAGGCACAGAAAACTAAGTATTTCTCTCTGTTTTGGCTCTTTGGCCAAAAATATGCTCTGCTCTTGAACCCAGCCCTGCCAGCTATTGTTCAGGTAAGTTGTAAAGACAGATTCTCAAACCTATCACTGCTGGGGGGAAACGTGGACAATGAAGGTGGCGAGGAAAGACTGTGAGTTAAAACTTAGCAAAATTGTGTGTCTTTGAAAGATGAAATTGTGAAGATTTTCTCTACGGATTAGCAGCTGTCAATTTTTCATTAGAACCGGTACTGAGACAGCTATTTGCAGTCAATTTTCTATGGGCAGGATTTACTTTGAGAAGGATGGCTCTGCTGTTCTGCAGCTGTTACGATGTTTACTAGGTTACTTATCCTTACAAGGTTGAAGCTGCAGCTAATTGGACTGTTATAAATTCAACATGAACTTCTTGTATACTGTCCTAATCCTTATCATACTATTCTATACTTAGAGTGAGCCAAGCAACAACAGGAGTGTGCTGTTCATCTTTTCTTTTGTTAAAAAAAAATCCAACAAAAAAACACGAACAAAAACAATCCAAAGACTGAAATAACAAATAGATAAGAAGGATACGGCAAACTCTATCTGTCAGTTGTGACAATGTACTCTTCAACAGCACTGGGTTGTATGTATTCAGTGATGGGACCTCTGGCTAAAAAAGGAGATTAGAGTATTGTAAAAGAAGTCTTCTATAGAGTTATGGATATAATAAAAGTGACCTCAGTTTTATGGGAGTGAAGAGCTGAGGTACGGATAGAACCCAAGAAAATGGTGGATCTGCCTCCATGGAGCAGACAGTGGGTGTTTCTTGGGAAAGTGATCCGTGCTTTCCTCCCAAAGACTGCCCTGTACGGCCCAATGCCACAGGCTGGGGTGGCAGTCAGGCAAAGCATTCCAGATGCAGGCTGTTGCCATAAAGTCTTTTTGTTTTGTTAACTGCTTGCAGGCAGGGAGGGGGCTCCAGGCTTCTACATCGGTGTACAAGTACCTGATCAGCTCTCATGCCTATTGCCTTGGGGCAGAACTTCTCTCTTTGGGAGACATGCCTTCAGAAGCTGTTGGCTGCTGTTTAGTGCTGCTGAATAACAGGTATTTACTTCTTTCTTCCTATTTTCTTTTGAAATTATCTCCTCTGTGACCCTCAGCCTTTCCACCCCACACACAGTCAGTTGCTATCTGTGTTTGAACCCTGTTCTCAAGGTCTCTTTCTGGTTTTGGTGAGGACTTCTTAGGATAAATCTGCTTACTTCTCTCCTATGTATTTTTGAGATGGGCAGTAGCCAATGTCCATCAGGGAAAATATAGACTCTTCTAATACTTCTTGTAGCTCTCGAGGAAAAAAAAATCATTGCTTTAATGTAAACCTCTGCTCATGAGTTCATTTTTCACTTTCCCCTGCTTTCTCATTGCCCTGTTTGCTTTCCTAAGGGCACTGCCTCCCACCTAATGCAGGTGTGAGGCAGGTGTCCCTTATGACTGAAGACGGTCTATCTGGGGCGAGCATGTGTCAGCCAAAGTCCCCACCTGCTTTCAGAGTGTGTTCTTCAATGTCAAGTTCAAAGGATGGTTTGAAGGTCAGAGGGGATTTTGTGACTGTTTGTTTTTGGTTACATGTCTGTATCCTTGTTGTAGTAACTAGGAAAGGAAAATTGAGGGAAGTACAGATAGCTGAATCCTTGACAGATTATACAGTTTGAATGTGTTTGTATATGTGTAGAGGGAGACAGTTTCATGAAAAGCATAAAAATGAGTCT
The DNA here is from genome assembly GCA_013398015.1 of Oreocharis arfaki. Taxonomy (NCBI): domain Eukaryota; kingdom Metazoa; phylum Chordata; class Aves; order Passeriformes; family Paramythiidae; genus Oreocharis; species Oreocharis arfaki. The sequence goes on from VZRR01007149.1 coordinate 1,092,094, forward strand.
ATCAGGCGAGATGGACTTAGCTGTTAATGTTGGATAGCTAGTGCTGGTTTTGGCTGGGGTAGAGTTAATTTTCCTCATAGTGGTTGGTATGGAGCTATTTGTCTTTAGCTGGTTAGTGTGGAGCAGTGCTGATTTTTCAGGGATCTGTCAGTTCCTGCTGAGCAGTGCCTACACTGAGCCAAGGCTGCTTCTGCTTCCCATCTCGGTGCTGAGCAGCCAGGGGTGTACAAGGACTTGGGAGGGGGCACGGCCAGGACAGCAGACCCCAAATGGCCACAGGGGTATCTCGTACCATCTGGCATCATGCTTGGCAATAAAACTGGGGGGAAGGTTGACTGGGGAGCTACTGCTGAGGGACTGGCTGGCTACTGGTGTGGGTGTAGTGACTGATTGTTTTCATTTGCATCTCTTTTCTTTCTTGGGCTTTATTTGTCTCTTTTTGCTATTTTTCTTTTATTATAATTTGTTGTAATTATTTTATTTTATTCCAGCTATTAATCTGTTCTTATGCCAACGCATGAGTTTTCTCACTTTTACCCTTCTAGTTCTTTCCTCCATCCCACTGATGGTATTGAGTGAGCAACTGTGGGGTGTCTAGTTGCCAGCTGTGGTTAAACCATGGCATAGCTGTACCTGATGATTTCACCTTCTCTTATACTGAAAGCCTTTTACTTACCTGCTCCAGATTTTCCTAGAGAAGGAGTTTGGATTTTCTTTAATCTTTTTTTCCTTTCTAGTTTTTTTGTGGCATGGAGGCTGTTCCCTTAATTTCATTTTTTTATGGGTATCAATAACAGTGCTTGCACCCTCTGAAATATCAAATTTAGGAATATTTTGATGAGAAAAATGAACAAACACACCAATTCAGTGGGTATATAAAATTGTATTGTAGCAAATTTTTTAGCCTTCATTCTAAGTCTGTCTCAAACTGACTGTAACACAGAAACATGTCCATTTCCAAACTCATTGGTTTCTTTTATTTTGCAGGATCTTGGCATGCATTATTTCGCATATGCAAACATACTACCAAGTGTCTGAATACATATTACATTTTGGTTAATTTTCCATGGAAAGTCAAGGTCTCTGAAGAAAATTTATTATTAGAGCTGAACGGAATTAGAAACTGAAACACAGCAGTGCTACAACAAGGACAAATTTATACCAAGGGCAGCTCCAAAATGATTTGCACAGCTTCAGTTGTTTTCTGCTACCTAGAGAACCTCAAGAGGCTGAATATATTCTTACATACTTGCAATTAATAAGGGCCATAGGTATCTCTAATCCTCAGTTTTCTCTTCATAGAGCTATGTTTTCTATTTCTGAGTCTGGCCTCCTGCTATGTTTGTGGAGATAAGTAAGGGTTTTTTTCTGCAATATCTTCGGGCGTGCCTGAAAAATGTTTTCTTTTGATAAAGAATTCGTGGTTTTTTTTTCAGAGCAGCCCTCGCCATAGAAACATGTTTTCAATTTAATACTAATAGGAAGCTATTTATTTTTTAAAAAGTTACAAAAAAACCCCCCCTCTTTTTCTTCCATAGCCACGTCAAGATAGTGATTTGCTAACTTGCCTGAGTAGGACGACAGGGTCAGGATGACAGTACTCAAAGTCTGGAGGTCACTGTGCTCCCTTTGTGAGGCCACTGCTGGTAGTGCCACTCCAGCAGGGTTTTGCTGAAAGCCTTTCTCTATGTTCAAGCCAAACATCCTGCTGGGGAAATCACGGTGGTCAGACATGCTGGTGCGACTGAAGGGCTCTGTGTACAGCACTTTTGGACACTGCAGTTGAGTGAGCTTCCTGATGCAGCTCCAGTAGCTCATCCCCTTTCTGCCCGGTGCTGGAGCACACTACCTCTTGTAGCCATCCCTGCAGTAAGGAGAGAGCTCACTTGCATAATCCTCCTGTCCCTTTCTTACACAGGGAAAGAGAAGAGGGGGTGGGGAGGAATACACAGATGAAAATCCTGGCAGGAGCACCTGAGCAGGGCTGTGCTGCAGCATTGTGATTCAACTTCCATGTCTCATCTCTCTCACCTGGTCCTTAAAACTGCTCCAGCTGGTGGTCTGGCCCCAGACAACAGTAATTGTTGCCATGAAAGTCCTTCCTGTGTCACTGGTTTTGATCTGCTTCTGGCTGCATGGAACCAAGGCTGCAAGCCTCAAAGTGTGGGGCTCTTTCTTTGGGATAGTCCCCTGAGCAGCTTTCCAGAGAAAAGATCATTTATTCTCAAAGGTATTTTCTCTGATTTTATAGAAAAGGCCTTGGTCTGCTGCTGCTGCTTCCCTAAGAATGATTTGAAAGCCTTTGATATTTGAAAGCTGAGCTGTTATGATCAGGCAGATAAATCACACGGGTAGCTGGGCAAGAGTGTTCAGTGTTAGATAATACTCCAGAAAAACCCTTCACTTCCTTTCACTGTCCTTTTCAGCAGGGCTGTTCATGTAGTGTGTGACTTCAGTTTTGGATAAGGTAACTGTGGGAAGCCCTATATATATTGGGATTACTGCATCAAAATTTGCTTTTTCTAAATGATCTTCAATGTTTGCTTTTAATTTACTTTGAATGTCCACCTTGGCAAACTTACTCTGCCAACTATTTATAAAATATGCCTGCAAACAAACAAACCCCTGAGGCTCAAACTGAAAAGTTTTTTCAGACTTCATTGAATTGTGTTTACTTTCTATTTGCCTTATATTGGTTTATTCCATTTTATTAAGGGGCTGAGGTGGTAGCTTGGAGCATTTTTGGTTTATTTTCCCCCTCCTTTTTGCTCTTCATCTCAGTAACACAGGGTTGAATATATAGGAACTGTGGCCAAAGACATTATTTTCCTTTGCTTTGTGTCCAGAGAAACTGAGTCGTGAATTTCATAAAATTATGAAGTCTGAGCTGTACTGTGCTTTCTCCCAGTCCAAAATATCCCATATCCCACACTGATATGGGATCCACAGACTCTGTACATGGCCATACTCTCCAGAGTGCTACCATGAGAGTAGTTGCTTGAGTAAGAATTGATGAATTAACTTTGTTTCACGAAAAGAAAATCAAGACAGGTGTAATGAGAAGACAGTTGCGAACAAATAACCTCAATTCTTTGTCTTGAAGATTGAATAATTCTGTGTGTATTAGCAAAATAAATTACAAAGCAAATGTGCTCAGGCCCTGCATCCGGAGGGACTTCATTTTGCAGCTAATTTATTACTTGTTTTCATGTCAGTTGGCCTGTCAGAAGATCCACTTATCTCCTGTATGAAGTGCTGTCATTCTTGCTAGGTGCTGTTCTCTGCTAACAAAAGAATGTTTTCTAAGTTAAAGAATAAGATCCTGTAAAGCTCATGAATGAACAGCCTAGCATTGGGCAAACACCATTTACCCAGCAAACAAATGTGCCTTTTCATTTGAATGTGATTGGCTTAGGTTAAGCTTTTCCCCGATGGTTCATGAGCAGAACACTTCAGCGTTTAAGATGAAGGGACAGGACCATTTAAAGCACAGGGTGCTGAGGAAGACTGGCTTCTCGGGTGCTGGGCAGGAGGCAGATGCTTGTCCTGCTGAGTCATTGGCTGTTTGGGTTTTGTCCTTAAAGCTTCAACTTCCCGAGTCAGGGAATATGTAATTAGCATAAGGTTTGTCTTTTGTCTTGTAATTGAACTGCTGGAAACCCAAGAGCGTTGCACTGTTTCAGTGCACCTCCCTGCCTTAAATGATGCAGTAAACCTGAAATACACTGTCAGAGGGTTGGAGTTTTTTTCCTCCCACCACGTATAGTGGCCGGGGCTTAAAGGAAAATATGGTATGTTCCTCAACATGCTGCAGAACCATCAGAGCTGGCTTGCTGGGTGTAAGCAGCCCTGCACAAAGTGCAGCAGGCTGTGCTGGATGGCCTCCTGCTCAGCCTCAAGGCAGCACCCTGCTGGCACTGAAGCAGAAGCCCGCAGCTTGTTGTACCCCATGCTGGAAATGCAACAGAGCTTCGTTTCTGAAATGGGGTTTAAGTCTTGTGCTTGGTGGCAGCTCTGTTAAGGCATTTTCTTTTAAATGATCAATACTGTGGCCATGTTAGCTTGTTCAGGCATCGGGGTCCCTTCTAGAAGTGCCAAGCAGGAGGGGAGATGGAGCTAAGGTCTCCCTTAAGACCTACATGTGAAATTGAGTTTAGTTTGCATAGCAAAACTCTTAAACTCTTCATAGGTGAAACTGATGTTTAATTCAAAAGGTACTATCTGGCAGCAGTGCAGACTCAGAAGGCCATCCAACTGTTATTCTGTTTTGTTGTTTTTTTTTTTTTTTTTTTTTTTTTTTTTTTTTTTTTTTTTGCCTTATTTGTATTCATTGCTGGCACAGTAAAGGAATGTGAATTCTTTCTTTTGTTTTTGCTATGAAGCCTTGCAAGCCTCTTTGCCCAAAGAGGGTTTGCTGATTTCAAGTGAAGCAGTGCTCATTTAAGTGATAATCTCTTATTTGCTTCCAGAGAGGTGTGGATGTAAATAAATTAGTCCTGAATTACTGTTGGCAACCCTCTGCTCAAGTTCAGGCATGCTCCTGGCACTCATGCCTGCATGCCAAAGAGTTCTTGGCTAATACTTGTCAACAGAAACCCTCACTCAGTGCAGGCATCGTGAGCTACCAGTTCCTAGACTGGCTCAGATGGAAAGGGTAGTCTTTCACCTCTTTTCCCTAATAATTACAGGGCCAGGTATTGAATTATCCAGAGCCCTGTTAGGAGAGGTGGCCGCTCCCCTAGGAATGGAATGCTGTTTGCCCATCACTCTGAAAGCATCCCTTGTCACCTGAGGCTTATGGTTAAAAATAAAAACCTTATACATCCGGTGTATTGACAACAGATACGTGCTGGAGACAGGTGTGCAGAAACAAAGTAATTCTTTCCTATTTCCAATTGAATAAATTTTAATACATCTCCCTCTGTGTTTTATTGACCTACAGACTTTTTGAGGATACTCATGAGAAATACGAATGCTTCATTCTAAAACTTTATTGAAGGGGGCTTGCAATTAAGATGCTGCATGTCCCCCTTCACATGGGAACTGGATAATTTGAGTGTGTACTTGACATTCTTCACTACTCTCCTGTAAATTTCTTGATCAATTAATTATTCATGACATTTGATTTAGCATTCTTTCTACCAGGTCACTGACCTCTCCACTTTTTAAGGCTGGAACAGATTGATGCCATTTGGATTAGAGTAGAGTTGTTCCTGTCAGAGTAATGACTTCCCTGATGCTTACTGAACTGAAAACAAACCACAGAACGGATCTTCTACCTAGCAGGGCCATGTTTACAGCAGTGTAGAAGCCTAGCTTGGCACAGGTGTTTTACCATATACACCTATAAAAGGAATGTTTTAGTATTATGATGAGTTTAGGTGATTTGACTCATATATGAAAAATCTCCAATGTTAATAAATTTCTTAAAACACAAATATTGGAAGTTAAGAATCTCGGAAGTAGGTGGGTTCTTTCATATGTGTAGTTTTCTTATTGCAGAGAAGACCTTAAAAAATATTAATTACTCTAGAACTTTTAAAATTACTAGAAACCAAGAAGAGCAAGTTAAATTATAAAAGTTTGCCTCTGTAATATATTTAAAGCTCACATTTCATATATAGATGTCTGGGTTGCTGTGATTTCTGTACTTGAACGTGTTTTGTATGCTTTGTGCCCGTGGTGGGAAAGACGTGGGATTGAAATGAAGATGTAGTAGGACATGGAAGGTGGGAAAAGGAAGGCTGACTCCTAGCATAAGGAAGGGAGCTGGCCCAGAGCTGAAACTCCAAAAGAAATGCACACCAGCTGTGAGTGACAGGGCAGGAGGTCAGTGCAAAGGGAAAACAGCAGGAAAAGGCATGAAATCAACAGGTGTAACACTTGTTATTCAGGAAATTTCTGGGAGCTCTGCTTGCAGCAACTGTGCAAAAAGGAAAAGCAAATGCTCTTGGTGATCCTGATATATGCAACAAGGAATGTGCAAGTTTTGCTGAATAACTTTAGGCATGTTTGATCTTAAGTCCTGTTGGAAGAATAATTTGAAAGGTCTGGTTTGGATGAGACAGAAAATGAGTTTCGTAATGAAGTAGTGATTTGGAATTCTATGCGCGTACTAAGAGATCCACAGGATAACTCTGAACTCAGGCCAAAGGGTATGTGTAACTTCAAAATGAAGTGTGTAAAAGAGGCAGAAAGGGACTGACTTAGGTCACTTTTTATGCTTATAAATAATGAGCTTAGAATAGAACTGTTTATCTTCACGATGGACCTGAACATTTCCCTCCCAAATACAGTTAGTCAAGATAGTATAAACTATTTCTGTTACTCCTTCCTTGATGCTCACAGGACAAACACTGTTATTGTTATTTTCTAATAAAGTGTAGGTTTGTGACTAGCTTCATGAAAGAAAGCTAAAATTACTGAATTTTTTGTGGGCATGGTCTTCCCCCTGCCAAGTTTAGCTTTCATATCTGTCTCCTCAGAGAAGAAGCTCCAGTCCTTGGGGCAGCTGCAGTTTCTATTGTGCCAATGCTGGTATACAGTGGAGCAAGACTGAAATTTACTGATTCTTTTTTATTATTTCTTTTGCTGAACTTGCAAATGAGACACACCTTAAGACAAACTACTTGATGATTTCACAAGGTTTCTTCATGAAGTTTGCAAAAAGGAGTTGAAATTTATGGTACAAGTGTGCACTGAAGCTCTTTGTTGATTAATGAGGGGGAGCGTGTGGTAGAAAATTACTTCAAATCATAGCAGAGATTTCCGTTCCCTTCTTCAGCAACAATGTTGAAAGTAGCTGTAGTTTGCTGACTGCTTTAAAAGATATCCTGATAGCAGAGACAGGCATATTGTGTTCCTTGAAGAAAAGGAAGAACAGAAACTTACTTTGTTCTTTAGATAAGACAGTTTCTATTCTGTCTTTTCTACAAAGTCTGGAGCTTTGTACTGGGGTTAATGCCAGGGACCAATTAATCTGTGCCTCTGTGCTGGTGTGAGGTCAAGTGTACCCAGCTCTCCTTGAAACATGTTCTGCCTGTGTCTGCTCTCGAAAACCTTCAGGAATGATTTTCTGTTCTCCCTAGCCTAGTCTTAACTTTGTGTTTCTCGGTGCCTTCAGAATTCACTCTAGTATTTAATTTGAGTGCTAGTTATTGGAAATTAAGCCAATGTTCTTGTTTTCGTGTTCCTAGTGGCTATGAAAAATTATTGCTTGCTGTCTTATTTTGAAAACTGATTTTTTTATCTGCCTCTGGCATGATTTTTTTTTTTTTCCAAATTAAATATGGCAGTTGTTTGGTGGTTTTTATTGCTTCTGTTTGCCTCTGAATTTTCTACATGAAATTTTGTTGCAGAAGAAATGGGGTCTAACAGATCAGGTCACCTTTGCTGAGGTTTTATTAGAGCTGTGGACTGAGGAAATACATTTGTAATTATAGTATGCTTACAGCTTCCATTTTTGAATTTCCATTCTAGATATCCAAATGCTATTTCATTTCACTCTGTCCTTTCCAGAGCCCTCTTGTATCCTCTCACTTGGTTTTCCTATACCCCTCTCAAGGGTGTGAATTTTACTGTAGTGTTCCTCTGGTTTAACATGAACAGCTGCTCAATCAAGAAGGCAGAGGGAGAGCCTGCTAATGCTAAAGGGAAACTAAATTCCTTAGCAGCCTTTTGACTCCTGCATAAGGGTAAACAAAAGAAAGTACACCAGACTTTCCTGTGGGATTCAGGAGGGGCTCAGAGGTGTGAACACCAGTCAGACCATTATGATCATCTTTAAAATTTCAGCCTGCATTTCCTACACACATCTTGGTTCTCATGGCTGAGATAGGGCAGGAATATTTTACTTAATGCCAGATGTCTCTTTCTAATTACAGATGATATCTTATTACATGTGTCGATTTCTTGATTAAATATGACTGTGGAAAAACAGTGTAAATGTTATTTCTTGTTTGGGATTCCCCATCAGTCCCTGCCTTTGTTCAGCTACTTTACACTCCCTTTCAATCCAATATCCTGTGGTCCTTATTAGCATTTGGCAGCAAACATTTGCTTTTTCCCACCACAGGTATTTATTAAATTATCCAAAATCTAGGAAATCCCCCACCACATCTATGATCAAAGTTTATAGTAAAGGTTTAACATTTGTAAAAGATAGACCTCAAAACATTCCAAGGGATGTCTGTTGTAAGGAAAGAAAATTGACTGAAATAATGCTCTTTTAAGTGTCTCTCTCTTCAAAACAGGATCTCTTGCTTGTTTATCCCTGTAGGTGTGAACAGTGGCTGTAAGCAAGAGCAGAACAATTTCAAAATTTTGGTTGCACTCCAAAGTGTTGAACGGACAAAAGTATTTCACTTGTGCTATGTGAGTGGAACAGCCGGTTTCTCTCCCAAGGAGAATGAGCACAAAGCTGAACTGAAATTAGTCATTGTTTGTTGCATTTGCATTCAGCAGGAGTGCTGTGCATGGAGGGCTTGTGTTGCTGATTCACTGACTGTGGTTTGCTTTCCTACAATAGTGAGAGGTGATGGGTATGAATAATGCTCAGGTCTGAATGTGTATAATTCTTATGCTGTCTTTATTCTCATGGATATGTGGGACCTTGCCATGTCAACAGCAATTCCTCTCTTCCCTGCTTCATCCCCATCAGTCATTTCTAGGGGTATTTGCATGTGAATCCCCATGGGCACCTCTGGCAACACTGGGGCTGACCTATTAAACGTAGGTCTCCTAGCCTTTCAATCATCTTGCCACCCATAATAGCTACATAATCCTGCCTGCCTGCGAGAAAATTACCTGTACACTGAAGCAAAGGGCAGACGAAGGTTCTTACTCCGAGTAACTGCTCAAATAACCCATGCTGGTGGTGAGCAACAGATCACACAAGCTATGAAGATCAACTTCCTGGTGTGCTAATACCATCCACCAAGTTGCTCAAGGTATTGACTGCACTCATGGAGTTAAGAAAGGGTCTATATTCCCCTATCTACTCCCCTGGAACTCCTCTGCATTACCCTGCTTTTGAACTTGTAGCTCTGCTGGTATTCACAGCTGCTTAATGGAGTCCATTCTTCCCCCTAAGGAAGATGTGTTATTAGGTGTTGGACATAAGATTACATCACCTGACAGCTAAGCCAAAGTTTGGCTGCAGAAACCGTGTCTGAGGGTCGGTTCGTAGCACAGCACACTGCAGTGTGGCAGGTGCAGGTTTCAGAAAGGTAACATCAGAAACTGTCATGCTAAACACTGCTGAGGATTTGGAGCTCTTATTTCTGCAGAAGTGGAGTTTCACTCGCAGTCTTTTGTAACTATTTCACCACAGATGAGAAAGCAGAATGAGAAAGCAGAATTGGGGCATTGTAAAGCTGTTTTCACGTAGAGGAGGGTGCTGTGAGTGCAGCTGTTGCTGGCAGCTAGAATGGCTTGGAATTAGGTTAGGCAAAGTGTCATTCACATAAGGAGTGTGTGTGGGGGAAAGACTTGTGAAAAACAAGTTGTAGGAAATTGTAGGAAATACTATTTGGAAGAGTGTCTCCAGGTTCATTAACATGCAACATAATTAATACTCTGCCTGTGCTGAAGCACTTGTGGTTATATAACAAATAAAGGCTTAATGGGACAAAATGTAGTGCTATCTCAGCAGGGTAACTCCCCACCATGGAGCAAAGAAGCTAAGTATGAGCTGATAGTTTTATATACTACCCTTGTCAAACTTTCTAGGCATTGCATGATGCAACCCAGTGCATAGCGTAAGAAGTTAGGAGCGGTAGCAGTTGTGGTTTTTTCACTTTTAACTATATTGTTAATGAGTTCTTGGAAGTTTTAGTGAATGGAATGTGCTCCTGGTCATTTTCCAGTTGAGCAGTGAAAGTCAACAAAGCTTATTTTCCAAGGTGTTCACTTGGCATTTTTTGAAATATCGCGAGAGGATGCTCCAGAACATTGTTTGTCTGGGTGCAAATGAAAATATGATGAATTGATAAAAATAAAGCATCAAATGATCGATTTTACTTTTTCTGGAAGCATTTATTCTTGGTCTCCTCATGGAAGAGTCTTTGCCTCTACAAAACTGTGGGGAGAAAAAAGGCTAACACCTAAACTTTGAGCTTATGAAGCCTGCTACCACTCCACCTCCTGATACTAAGTTTTTCCAGGTCCTGGATGTTGACCACTTTCTTCTGATCCCCTCTTTTCTGGTAGGGTTTCTAGAGATTTTCTTTTTTTTCATGACACAATTTTGGTCAGATCTATCTACAGCTATAACTGGGGATTTTCTTTTCTCTTCTCCTAGCTCACCTATTTAAGAAAAAAATTTGAGGGAATTTTAACCTTATTAGGAACCAAACTGACTTTATTCTAGAGTTCCTGTACTGGTTGTAGAGAAGCATTTTCTTCTGTGACTTGGGAGATGTTTGATAAATTGTTTATTCATGTCAGCTTAAGCTCTGAAAATAAGAGTCTAACTGATGTCTTTGGTTTCAGCATGGAAAACCTTGTAATTTTCTTGTAAAAGAATATTCTGTTCCTGAAACAACTTCCTCAGTATTTTTGAGTGGGTTTCCTGGGATTTTTTTTTTCCATCATCACAGGAGTGTGAGGCTAGCTGTTCTACTCTTCTAAAAGTAGGACTTCTGAACAACAAAGTAAAATAATTGGAATATATGAAATTAGTAATAAAGTTGCTGATTTTTAGACTTTTTTTTTTGCTAAAATGTATTACAACACACATGTAAGTAAATGGTAATAGTTTAGGGTTTTTTCTATGGTTTAAATACATAATTTGGACTGCTGATTTTTTGTCTGCTCTAGGCATGGCTTGGGAGTATAGAGACTATTTTTTTAAGGATGCTTCAACTTTTGCATACAAATATTCTCATTTACCTCAAAGATAGTAACAACCTGTGAAAGTTATAGTTCCGTTTAAGTCTTTGCAGAAGCACGGTTATTGTTTCTGTTCTTTGAATCCTTGGAGGATGCAAGTTCCACATCCTCCTTGAACAGATTGTTCTGAAGCTGTTCTATGCTTGCAGGTAGATGTCAAAGCTTATGTTGTTTGCAGTGGTCCAAGCTCCTCTTGCTATTCATGTCAGAAACAACAAACAGGTTGCAATAACCACTGTATTTCAAGAATGCCACAATTTTTCAAGTTCACGATTCTATTCTATGTTCCCTGCTCTCAGCCCCACAGTTTTTTTGAAAATTAAGGAATTGAGTGCCTGTCAGGCTACATGTGCTATATCCTGTTTGAGACAGGAAGGCGTACTGGGTGTTAGCTTGTGTCAATTATCATCCCTTTCCCTGCCGTCAGAACAGCAAACTTCATGTCTCAAGTTCATGTGTGCATTTTGTTTGTATGTTTAGAAGCTATTTTTTTTTAGCCAACAGGGAACAATGAAGTTTATAATTGTTAATTCTAGAAGTAGCTGACAAAAATTAGCATGAATTTACAATGCGTTCCAACAACCAAGACTCAGTCCTTGGAATATCTTATTGAAATTCTTCTCGGGACTTATATTTATGGAGAAAAGTAATGGGAGAGTAGATGAATTCTTTATAACTTTGTAAACAAGAAAATTCCTATATTGTAAATTTTGTAGTAAAAAGGGGAAAAACCCTCAAAAAACAAACCAGTCTGAGAGAAAGAATAAGCAATGAATGGCAAAACCTGATATTCTTTAACAGTCAGCAAATCATCTTCCTTCTGGTCATCTTTAAAGAAGACAATATTGTTCTAAAAATACTGGAAATGTACCTTACTATCATCTCGTGAAAGGAGGATGTTGAAAAAGAACAAGTAGAAGAAGAGTTTTTCTGTTTTGTGCATATTCTGCTACTTACTGCATAATGTCAATCTTTAAGACGAAGCCTAGGTGGTATAAAAAGACAATTGGAAAGCATAAAGGACCTTTATGCTTTCTGCTTTGAGCATGTTCTTTCCTGAACTTTAACAAAATAAGGTAAAAACTAATGAAATTTTTTTTTTCTTTTTACTTCCTGGTAGAAAAAAGAGTATTTATAACATCAAAGACTACCACAAAAAAAAAAAAAAAATCTGCTGGTTCCCTCATACAATCCCAAGGAACTAAATCGAGTGCTGAGTATTTTTTGGGCTGTGCTATTTCTCTGTGGATAGTACCTGGCATCTTTTTTACAGACGATTTTAATTCCTCAGGTTGTATGGTAGAAGTGGTGAATCCATTTTGCAGTCCAAGGCAAAATGGATGCTTTTTCAAATATGGTACAAATACGGAGGCGTTTTTTTTTTTTATCACCTAAGTTATCAAAACCTACCCAAATTACTGAACAAAGTTAATTTTAGTCAGAACCTTTCAGGCTTTGTATTTCTCTTGTGAATAACAAGTTTTCTTTTACTGGAAAAACCTGTTTGTGCAAGGATTCTCCTGGGACTCTGTGCTTTCTCCTGGAAGAGATGGGTCTGACTGTTGTGAGAGACATAGGAGACAGTGAAATGCAGGATTTCTTCTGTGAGAAAGCACAACCTTTCTTTGTGATTGGATGAAGTGATTCTTCTTTCCATGTTATTTTACATGCTGTGACAATGGATAAATCCGTTAATTTGTATACTTTATACTAGACTAAAGGGAGAGAATAGTGGTAACAACCAGGCTGTGCTTTCTGAAAGTCCAGGCTGTGCTTTCTGAAAGTCCAATAAAAAAACTTCTAAACCTTTAAAACAACTAAAAAAATTAAAGGCTGTATGCCAGAATTCTTCGAATGCTTTTGTTCTTCTGGAAAATCTACCTTTACCAGTAAATGTTTTAATTTATTAAGAATGATCTGACTATTTCTCTTTTACTCTGAGAACTAGTTGGTGTTTTTTCTCTTTGTTATTGGCTCTAAGTTCTCCTTCATTCTTACTGAATATTCTGTCCTTTAAAGTGACAGTAATTCACAGACATATTTAAGCCATTACTCTCTTTCTTAATGAAATATCATTTACGCAGACTCTCCTTGAACAAGTGTCACAAAATGTGCATTTTTCTCTTTACCTATAACTCTGAGCACTCTTTGATTTTTTCAAACTTTTCTTCACCACTATAAAGTCATAAAACTAGAACTAATTATTTTCAAATCAAAACTAAATGAAAGCTGAAGCATTATTGTAGATATTCTGAAAACAAAATTTTACTCCCCAACAAACTCTAGTTTATAGGGTTTGCAATAAAATGTTAGCGAGAAGACATTTAAGGATGATTTCAAGGATTTGTCATGAGTTGGCATCCAATCCAAGCTATTAGTTACCCTAAAGAATTCCTCCAATAGATTCCTGTAATAAATACACTTCAATACAATAGATAAACCTAACTTAAGATAATGCTTGTTCAATCTATATGGACACACAGGACTTGACGACCTAGTCCTACATTTTAAATTAGGGGTAGCATTTTTTTGTTACATTTAATTATTTTTCCTAAATATTGCTGGTGGTAGTGTTCAGCACCTCTTGTATGGTTCCTTTCCAAATCTCTGGTGCCTTGTGTAGATATATAACAGAATAGCAGACTGTGGCTGTATCCCGAAGGACTGTTTACTCTTGGTAGTTCTTTGGAACTCTGAAGTTGGACTCTTTTTGAAAAGCAAGACCTGAAAGGGAAATGCATAATGTATGTCCTCTGGTTAGCATATATTTCCTGTGATGAATAGACTGAGAAGGTGGTGAATTTTAGTCAAAAGCTTGATGCCACAGGACCATGCTGTGCTGGTTGTGGGTGGGATAATTTTCTTCTTGGTGGCTAGGACGCGGCTATGTTTCGGATTTGTGCTGAACCCAGGGCTGGTAATATAGAGGTGGTTTTGTTATTGCTGAGCAGGGCTTACACAGAGCCAAGGCCTTTTCTGCTTTTTTACTGCCCTGCTGGCAAGGGGACTGGGGGTGCATGGGAGGTTGGGAGGAGACAGAGCTGGGACAGCTGACCTCAACTGACCAAAGGGATACTCCAGACTATATGACATCATATAAAATGAAGGGAAGAAGTTTGAAATGATGCCATTTGTCTTCCCAAATACCCATTACATATGATGGAGCCCTGCTCTCCTGGAGGTGGCTGAACACCTGCCTGCCATTGGGAAGCAGTGAATTAATTCCTTGTTTTGTCTTGCTTTGCCTGTGTGTGTGGCTTTTGATTTCCCTATTAAAGTATCTTTATCTCAACCCATGATTTCTCCATCTTTTACCTTTCCAGTTTTCTCCCCAGTTCTGTTTTGGGGGGAGTGAGTGAGCGGCCCTGTGGGGTTTGGTGGCTGCCTGGGGTTAAACCACTGCATATTCAGAGGTAAAAGTAAGTAACTGATCCAATCCTCAAAAAGAGAATAAGTAAGAGAAGGATCTACTGTTGCTGTTGAAAACTTCTCTTTTTAAAGGCTATGATTCTAATAATTCAAAGAAAAAACAGCTGGTGCTTCTCTTGAATATCCTCTGTCATCTAAACCCTGACTCCAGCTTTGTATGTCCTTTCCCAAGCATGCTCTAGGACAAAAATGTTTGTTCTGAAATATAACAATAATCTTGCCCTGACTTTAAGAATTATTTTCATTCAGCTGCCGCTAATGAGGTTATGTGCCATTTTTATCCACTGACTGATGTCATCTCATCAGTCTCCTGATACAGAAAAATCTAAGATCGGGTTAGGTCTCTCTCTTCCTTGGTGTTCAATTATCTAGTTGATATGGAGTCATTATTAAATTGTTTTATGAAAGAAAAGTGGGGAGCAAATAAATGCAACACAATGAAATCTCTTGTCCTAAAGATGTAGTGTGTGGGTGCATTTCCCCTCTCCCCTTGTAGTGCAATGTGGAAGTATGCCTGGAAACTGCAGTTACGGGATGCAACAAAAGAACCCCAACAACTTGGAGTAACAGAAACTTGTTCTCCTCTGTCAAAGGAACAAAAGCAGGAGAAAGTCTGCTAAAGCAAACATCTTGGATTATTGCAGCAGAACTTGAAAGACTGGACCTGCCTAACGACAGTCTGCAAGTCCTTGCTGAATGAATTTGTACAAAGCGCTAATGAAGACAAACAGTCTATTTAGGCATGCTGGAAGGCTCCCATTCAGCCAGCAGCTGGCATGAATGCTGTCAGTCAGAAGACACAAGCAGATGACAAATAACTGAATATGTGGAAAAAATGAGATGACAATGAGCTGATTTCTCATTAACACTTCCTTTCTTCTTCTTTAGATATTATAAACACATTATTCAGGGTTGGTTGTAATGGCCTCCTAAATGCCAATAAGTCACGCTGAAGCAGTGTGCAGATGGGAAGCTGCTGCTGGATGGGAGGACAGTCCCCCTCCACTGGAGCTGGGCACTTTGCATCCCAAGGTATTTACAACTCCCTGTTCTCCCAAAATAACTTCTATGGAGTACAAGAAAAGAAAGTCTCACGTAAGCAGGGTTGCTGTGAAGCACTCACAGACTTTTCTTGCTCCGATTACAAGAAAAGCACCATATTTATGAAAACTAGGGGAAGGTTTACTATCAAGAGTAGAGCTGGCAGAATACTTTAAAGTGCATTATCAAAGTAAAACAGCTTACTATTTTTTTTCTTCAGTCTTCACAGATTTTTGCATGCTCTTTTCTTAGAATAATAGAAACTGTCAAATAACTGAGAATTAAAAGCAATTCAAAATGTTGAAGAATTGCCTGGAGAGGTCTTCTGCTGTATACCAGCAGTATAAATGGACCTGGATGGCAGTGCTTTGGATTCAGCCTCACATCCAGTGAGACAAACAGGACTGTTGGACACAATGGTCAATTATTCCTTCTAGAAACTGGAATCCAATACAAACAGAATATGTGCAGTGGAACTATGATGTCTTCAAATGCCGGAGAGCTGTCTGAGATTGGATGTTTGGTTCCAGTATCTTTCCTTTTTCCTTCTGCTTGATCCCCGTATCTGTCAGACCTGCCTTGCACAGTCACAGTTCCTTTTACATTTTGGTCCTTGATATAAATTCAGGAGGTACAAAGCAGATAAGTCCCACACTGACGTGTTGAGCTGCTTATGGGTTTCATAACTTCTTCAATTCAGGCAAGAGATCATATTGGGCTACACTTGCCCATGATATCCATATCTGATGTTTTACTTACCTGAAAATTCAAATCCTAAGGCAGAATACAAGAGTTTCTGCTTCCTAAACTCAAATGGTCAGTCCAGCTGAATGTGACATTTTTTCAATATTTACAGATCAAATGTTTATTTTATAAGTGGGACTTCTTTTTGTTTCATTCTTTTGCTCCTCCTCTATCCCCCAAATCACTGGACAAGTGCTCTCAAATTGTTTTTCTTGTTATATTGTAGGTTCTCCAGTTTAAGAGGACTGAAAGATGTGTGTGTGTCTGTTCATACTCATAGATAGATATATCCCTGCATTGTCAAAATGTTGCTTATGCTTCCCTGTGGAGAGCATTGCAGTGGTCATCTGACAGATCCAGTTCTTTCACAAGCTTCAAATCCACCACAACAGATTCAAATTATTAGTTATCCAGGATTTATAGTACTATTTTCTCTCCTTTCCCTTTCTATGTAGTCATCAGTAGTCTGAAGTTACCTACAGGCATTTGAAAATCCTGCCTGGGGCTTATTTACTCTTATGAAACCATGTTGAAAATGTCTCCCTTAGCCATTTTACATCCATGAAGGATGATGATACTTTCTTTAATGAAGGA
This sequence comes from Oreocharis arfaki, assembly GCA_013398015.1. Taxonomy (NCBI): domain Eukaryota; kingdom Metazoa; phylum Chordata; class Aves; order Passeriformes; family Paramythiidae; genus Oreocharis; species Oreocharis arfaki. The sequence goes on from VZRR01007149.1 coordinate 1,108,792, forward strand.
ATTTTTCACTGCTGGGGGAACCTTGTCGGCCTCAGTAATAGCCAGCATGAGGTTAAAAACCAACAATCCAACCAAAAGATCAATTTACTGGGCCTCCTTTTAGTGCACTCAGCTGTGCTTGAGTGTTGAGTCTCTTTCCCCATGCGATGGGAGGCACCTGCATTGGCTGCACAGTCATGCTGTGGAGGTGTTTATGTTTTTCTGACTCTGAGAAGTTCAAATTTTACAGTGCACGAGAGATGATGTAACTTCAGCCTGCTGCCAATAGGCTCCTTTTGTGTGTCTCCTTCCCCCTCTCCTTGTAGGCTGAGTACTGAGCCAGCTGTGCTCTGGCCGGGACTCAGGGCTCAAGCTCCAAAAGGGTGCATTTCTGCTGCCTCTCTCTGCACTCATTGCTGCTTATAATATTTCCACATGCCTGCACAGAGGCTATCAACAGGAGAGAGGAACTTGGGCACACTTATTCACAGTACCTCATCAGCAGGTACCTCTGCCAGGCTCCACTTCCATTTCGGTAGGTGCTGGTGTGGTCAGACCCCTGGTCATTGAAACTTCCCTTTCTCCTTTTCAAGTTGAATTTTTGATGTGTTGTGACCTTTATATACCCTGAATGACCAGTGATAAATAAAGCAAAGAACCCAAATAAACAGAAAAAAACACTCACACCCCCCACATCCCCCCTCCTCCTTAGACATAATGGGTTTTCCTCCGAAAAAGCCCAGTGTTCCTGAGGGATGAAAACTGGTGCTCTATTATGTGCTGGATTAGGTGGGGATTTAGATCTCTGCATATTTTAGCAGTGTCTGTGTCCATGAAGGCACACTGAATCAGCCCTTTTTTCCTCTGTGTCAAAATACATGGTGATGGTTTGTGAAAATAACATCTGCCCTTAAGAAGTACACCAGGCAGTGAAACAAGAGCTACACTGCAGGTACTGAACTGGGCCTGGTTCAGCCTTTTGCAGGATGGCATATTTTTTTTCTACAGTGAATGTGTAACATCTTCATAATAAGTAATGGCTGTTGCAGTGTTACCTTTTTTTAAAGTTTTTAAAGTTGGTTCTGTGTAATTTGTAACAAAACAGATGCGGGCCTTCAGTACCTGTGCTGTTAAAACACCTTCCTTTGCCTTCTTGATTTTTTATTAATCATAAAACCAGTTTAATTATTGTTCAGTATTTTTGTACCTTGAAACCCAAGACATCTTGGCACCATAAAAAATAAGCTTGAAGTAACATCCCATCCTCAGATAACTTGTACTGAATTCTGCAAAAACTGTAGTTAATTTTATTTCTATTTAAGTGATGTTTCTCATTGATTTTAGTGTTGCACTCTGACTAGCAATTACATGGTTAAATAAGTATATTGAAATTATATTAATCAAGAAAATGAGCAAATGACAGAAATAATGAGCAAAGAAGGATGAAGAGAGAGAAGGACACATATGGGGTTAAATCCCTGCCTTGGATGAGCTTTCTTTGCTTCCTGTTTCTGCCATCAACTGCCTGTGTGCCCACCTTTTAAGCAAAACAAATGTGAAATGGTCTGTTTGGTTTTTGTTTTTATTTTTTTATGGTTGGTTGGGTTTTTATCTGATTTATCTGGTTGCAAGTTCTTCAGCTAGAATATCTTCGTGTTGATGTGTATGCCGGGGAGTACGTCCTGGGGTCCTAATTTGGCTACATACTCAAAATAGTACTGTAATAGTGTTTAATGATGATCATGACGGGAAGATGTAAGTTTAGCACTACACATAGCAGAAATATTTTGGGAATGCTGTTGCTTTCATGATATGGGTGATGTTGATGGCATTCCATCATTCTGGCTATCCATAGCCACTTTTGCTCTCATTTTGTTTAGAGGCATGTTTTTTGTATTCATTTTTTCCCAAAGGAAAAATGGTTGTGCAGTCCTGGACAATTACACTGAGGGGGAATTAGCTGAAGCTGGTCTCATCTGAAACATGCCTGCAGCATCATGAATTCTGTGGGTTGTGCCAGTGTGTGGTTGAGACTATCGGGAATTTCCCAGGTTAGACTTGTAATTTGCAAGCAATTTTTTGAGTGATGATCCTGTACATTTAAATATCTCTAGGGTACAAGCACTAGAATAATATAAAATTATTGCTATGAGTGTGAGGACAAAAAGCATACACGAAACAAAGAAAAATTCTGTGAAGTGGCTAATTTTGGTGGTGAAAGAATAGCCAAACGGGCACATAAGACTGTTGTTGGAAATAAAGCAGAAGCAGCAAATTTGAAATTTTAATATATAAACTCACTATAGCCCATCAACAGGAATAGTGCCATGAAGAATTTAAAATAAAATCTTTTCCATTGCAAGACCTCTGTCTGTCTGTCTGCAGTGCATGTGATGTGATAAAGGATTTTCTTTTCTCTGTGTGGTCCCATTTGATTACAATGCTAGGAGAGCCTAGCTGCATTCCATATATAATTAATTGCAGCTTTGGTTTTAGATTGCAGTGGGGCCAGGCTGCCTCTGCCCCTTGCGCTTGTTCACATCTTTAGATGTCTTTCCACCATGCCAGCTGGTGAATGAATGGAGCCTTTCACAGCGAGCCTAATAGGCTTGAATGGTTGAGTCATTGTCCTTGCTGGCTCTCTAGTTAATCTAGTGACAAACAAGGTTGGAGCTGCTGCAGTTGACATTCTCTTTATTGCCTGCGTTTTCAGCGTAAACACTGTGTGTAAAGGGATTTCATCTTTTTGCCAACTCGTTTCTGTTTCTTGCTGGTTTTGGAAGGAATGTGCTCTTTATGAAGAGGTAGCAGTAAAAACTAGTATGTGTTAGGTTCATTTGTTTACTCCTGGTTTCCAGCAAAGCAGACACTTGAATGCCTTGGGTTGTGTGTTTAGATTCCAAGTTTTACAATTTTTTTTTTATTCCTTCTGAGGTTCAATTCTTTCTGCATGGTATGTGAAGTTAAGGTACATCAAGCTATCACTTCGGTTCTTGCCTGATCGCAGGGATGTGTTTCTGAACTCTTATTTTTTTTTGCAGTACACAAGCTTAAATAAAATGTAAAATGTAGGTTTATTTTCTTACAGATAAATGTTATAGATGTGAAAAAAGATTAATTTTTAATACCCTCCTGATAGATGTGAAAAGCAGAAAATGTAATCTGACTAGGAAATTCTATAATAGAAAGTGTCCTTTCTATAGTATTTTCAGTTAATTTGAAATTTTTTTTCTGAAATACTTCTGATACTCCTCTTATTAAATACTAAAAGTTAAACTAACTTTAGACAGCATGTAGTAACAAAAGTTGTCAGAAATGCCAATAAGTTCCATGTGGTGTTTGAAAGCCACACGTATTTTCATAAATGCTTTTGCTTTATCATGATATCTAAAAAGTTGGGGGCTTTTTAAAAGCCTTTTCTGAGGTCAAGAAGAAAAGGGAATGTGTGTGAACTTCTCATTTCCCTATTTTCTAGTTCTGTCAAAATCATAGAAGGGAAAGTGAGTCAAAAGGGGAAAACCAACATCCAGCAAAACTGTTCACGGAGGGTCTTGTCATTTATGGTGCCAGGAAACAAAAATGCAGCTCTTGGCAGTTGCTTTTCTTCCATAATGAATTGTGTGTAGTACAAAACCAACCAAACAAAAAAATCCTCAAATAAAGAAAACAACTCGATGACCTCTTCCTAGCTGTCCTACAGGAGAAAACTGTTTTGCAATGAGGAATGCTGTCACTGTAGTAAAGTCCTTCCACGTTACCCGGGTGTAATGCAGGCATGCAGCGAGTGGCCTTGGCACTGTCAGGGGCCTTTAATGTGCCTGGCCTGATCAGTACCCCCACCAACATTGCTGGGGGGTCATTGTGTGCTCTGCTCTCCTCTAATCTGGAGAAGCCTGGAGGGGAGGGGGAGCATCCTGAGCAGCAGCATGGGGGTATCTGGGCTGCCAGGGTGAAGCAGGATGTGTTCCAGAGCCTTTTGGATAGAGGAGCCATGCTCTTTGTCTGTCTGGGCTTTACGAGATTATCTTCAATTGCAGTTCTTGTACACTTGCTTCCTTGTTTTAACAATATACTCCCAACTTTCTGGAATCTCCCTTTATCTATCTCTGCAGTTATAAACGAACAATACGTGTGTGTCACAGTCCTTAAGAGGCCCAATCTCGATTCAAACAACTGCAAGTTGAAGGGTTTGTCTGGAGTAGGCACTGTCAGGACTGTACTGTAGAGGAACTGGGACCAAAACTCTCATTAATGCTAAAGGAGAAGTTTGCCTAATTCTTTGCTAACCATGCTGAAAATCTTTCCCAAGAGACACAGTTTAATAGTAATAATTTAATTTGATTTGCATTAGCCCTCTTTGCCTAATTAAAAATGTATATAAAGAAGTGGAAGGCACAGAGAAAAGAACTGTTAAACTCTTCAGTATTTGGGGCTTGTTATGGCATTTCACCAGTGCAGCAAAGCAGGAAGAAAACAGCCCACGTTGACTTTCCTATCCATTAATCTGAACATTAATTTGAACATTAATCTCTCTCCAAAAGATTTGAAATGTGATGTTCCAGAGTAAAATGGGGAGTGGGGTGCAAGGGAGCATGGAGAAGGATTCATTCCTTGCTTCATTCTGTGTGGGAGCTTCCTCAAGAGCTACACACGTGATGTAGCCTGCGTCCTTCAATCTTGCTGTGCACCACTGATATTAGCTGTCTGTTCCAGGAGTCTCTGTGGCTAAAGGTCACAGGCTAAATATTATTTTGTTCTGTATCAGGAAAGTATAATTTGAAAGCTGACTAAAAGAAAAATCTGAAATCCAAAGCTGAATGATACTCATAGAGATTGCTAAAATCTCAGCATATGAAAGAAGTATTTTTTTTTTAAATTCTGCCTTTTCTGCAATAAATAGCTACTTGAGTAGGCATTACGTTCTTCACAGGAGTTTCCTGGAGAGGGTTCAGTGCAGATTTGTTAGCATTAAGGAATACCTTGGAAGGATTAGGATAAGACTCTTAGCAGGCTAAGTCCCTAGAGGACATTCTTGATAACATGTGACTGGCTTCTGACTTTCGACCTTCCCCTTTAAAGTGTTGGCATCAAGATACTTATCACAAGTGACACCTTAGGTTTTAACTTTTATGTTTTTCAAATCCTGTGCTGCCTAGTGTGTAACTCTGAAGTTTCGTGTGGTCTGTTAGCGACTGTTCTCTCATGATGGCTAGACGCAACAAACCTCTCTAGGTTTGCTTTTCAAGGACACCTAGATTTTCTCAGGCTCAAAAATATGTAAACTAAAAGCCTTTGAAAAGGAGGGGCAAACTTGGGGTAATTACATCATGAACTGAGGTTATAATTGGACAATTAACCCTGATATGCAAATGAACCAAATTTATAAAAGTGTGAAAAAGCTATGACCCAGCATCCATCTTGGGTGTAGCCTTTTTGACTGCCCAGGGTGTACCTTTGAAGGCCCTTCAAATAAATACCTACTTTTATTCTCTTATTTTTGTCTAGCCTCTGTTTTTAGGTGGCCACCTCAAGGCATCACAACATTCCATGGAATATCAAAAATTTAAAATATTCCCTCCAGTTGAGATTTTGTTAACATAGAAATGAAATATAACATAAGTAGAAGTCCTTATTGCTGGTGATACTTCATGATGACATAAAAATAGTGCTTTCCAAACCTTGTATCTTGATCCAAAAAATTACCTTAACTCAATTGAAAGATTATTAATCAAAAAAGATTACAATGAAAGCAGAAATGAAGAGAGTTCTGAATCTGACTATTTGCAGTCCTCTTCTGATTTCCCTATCTTACCCATCACCCTTTTATTTACACTAAGGAGGGGATCTAAAAGATGGTTGCCTTGCATTCATGCTGCAAGACATCCCTTTTTCTTCACTGTGAGCACTGACACATCTGTGCATGCACAGTCCACTCTGAGGCACTTTACTGTCACCTTTGTGGAGATGAGCCAAAAATGTTTACATGAGGCTTAGAATTAAAGTCTAGCAGGCACCTGACATGCTCCCACTTGTTTCACTCAGGGCTGTTCCTGAGGTAGTAGCAGCTGGCATCTTTTCAGGAGAAAAAAAAATACTGGTCACACCCCAACTACCCTTAGAAATAGACCTTCAGAAGCAAATACAGAGCAATTCTGCATTTACTATTCTTATGCTGTTTTAAACAGAACTAGTAAGTTTTTGTTGGACTTTGATATTTTTCTTTTTTTTTTCCTACTGAAAACAATCAAGTTTGTTCTGCCTAAATAGAAGATTTTTGTTAAATCCCCTTGCAAATGGTCCTTGATCTCTGTTTATATTTCCAAATCTTTCTTCCTTCCCAGCAGAGTGAGTTTGAGGGAGGAGCAGAATCACTATGGCAGCAGGCTGCTTCCCAGACGTGTCAGAGAAACCTGTCAAGTTTCTTGGGTTCATTGTGAGTGGTGCTGAGATTTGCTTTTGTGTTTGTCACGTAATCAGTTGAAAATAGCAGTATTTGAATGAAGATTTCACACTCCCTTGTTCTGTCCCTGGCAGGGCCACTTGTGTTCCCTCGTCCATGTCAGTCTCGTGCTTGGTCTTGGGAGGATGGAAAGGAAACAGTCGGGCAAAAGCTTTCTTAATTTGCTCCTGAAGACAAAGGTCTCATCATGCCTCTTGTACTGGAGCACTGGTACAAATCGAAATAGCAGCCCCCTGAGAGTGTTCAAATGGGGTTTTCTGGAACTGTGACTTGTTTGTTTTCTCATTGGAAGGTCAGAAGGGCTCAGGGAAATTGGTAGCAGCAGATCAGTCCTGTTGACGCGGCAAGACCCAGCTGTTTTTATAAATTGTGCCTATGGTCAGCACCCCCAGCAGAGCAGCTATTGCTGTTCAGCCAGCTGGTCCTCCTGGGAGCAGAGAAACTCACAGTGATAGAAGCTCCTCTTGTAGGTTGTGTTACTGCCATTGGGAAGAGCAGGATGTGCTTACTTCAATCTGTCAGATTTATTTCCAAGCTCTGTTTTAGGGTCATTCTTTCAAATTTTATCTGGGAGATGCTGGGATGCCATACCTGGTCTTGGGTTATGTACTCTTACAGGCTGAGGGAGTGTGATTATACTCCTGAAACACCTGCCCCTCAGTGCTGTGCATCCATGGAGAATACCCTTGTGTCTGATTTTTGTGGCATCCTCACAAGTATTCAGCTCTGCAGTGTGGACAAGTCCTTAGCCTCCAGCTGTGTCGGCTGTTTCTTGTAGTGACGACACCAAGACAAGAGAATGATGTAGCACCTTTTCTCATAAGTGTGTGTGCTTTGTTTTTGGGATATCCACTGGAGAATATACATGGTGCTCCATGCCTGTGCACCAGGTTTTCATGTGTGCCTGTGTTTTAATTACTCGATGTACCTTACAGGCTACTCTCTTGATTCCCTGTGAAATGGCTGAGTTTGGAACTGAAGCTGCCTCGGTTATATGCTTTAGATTTATTCTTCAGAGGTATCCATTTCTTTCTACTGACTGTAGGGGAAACCTAAATTCCTAGCATAATTTCATTGAATCACCCTGTTGGTCTGTATACCTTTGCAGTGCTGAAATAAGGAATCTGATCTCACCCCTCAGTCTTTGAAGTGCCTAATTTAGAGGCTTTTGTTGCATTGCTCATTTGTTACTTGCCATTTTTCTCCCTTTTGCAGCGATAGCAACAAAGAAACCAATTCCATCAGTTGTGTATAGAAATAGAACAAATACTTGGGAAATCAGAACAAATCCCAGAAGGGCCTTGTGGCAATTTCTATTCCAATGTCAAAAGGTACCATTTACATAATGCAATATCTCTACTGAAATGAATAAACTGTGATTTAATGGAAGATCTTTTGTCTTTTATATCTTACATTTAAATAATAGATCCATAAAATTAAAATAAAAATATTTAAAAGAATGATGTTTGGTTAATGAAGCTGTGAAATTGAGGCCAGTTTCTGATGCACAGCATCAAAAGTTTTCACTCTTCTTTTAGCAAGAAGTAACAGGCAGGTTCATATTAGATGATCTGATCCAGTCCAAGCTTATATTGTTTTAATCCCAGCTGCTCCCCATGCTCAGTTTCAATATACGTATTACTGGGCTCCTCCTGGTCTCCTTTCCTCCTTCCCTCTGTCTAAGGCTGTAGACAGCTCAGGAAGGGTCACTATCTGCTGAGACAAGCATGGTCTGGTAAGGTAAGTATCTGTTTGTACTTTTCTTGCCTTAGACTCATACCACTGCTTTGTAAGAAGCTCTCTAGGACCTCTAGTTATTATAAGACAACAGTACTTTTTTTCCATTTAAAAGTACTTTCCATGTTGTTTTTCTTTTCTTTACCATGATTAGATAATTCTCTGGAAGTTGGAGGGGTCTCCCTTTGTTCTAACCAAAGGCGTTAGCCACACTACAAAAGCTTCTCTGTGTAGGATTTTTACAGCCTGTAAGCTCATATAGGTTTCTTTCTTTATGCAGGTTTTCCAAGGAGTTATTCTGCTTTTATTCACGGCTGTGGGGCTGTTGGGGCTTCCCACCCCCCCCCCACCCCCGCAAAGCTTTTGAGACATCTACCTGCATTAGCTTCCACCCCATGCTCCCTCATTCTCAATTCCCTCCTAATCCTTCCTCACTGGAGAGTGTTTTCTTCATAAGAAAGGAGCAGCCCAGAAATGCAGCCCTGCAGCTTTTACGCACTACAACTGTCACATGTACCTCCCTGATCAGCCAGATTAAAGGAAGCCAGTTTCCAGAATGTTAAATGTTAGCAAAGATCACCCAGCACATGCTTGATGTGCCATCTGTTACAAACAGGAATGAGGCTTCAATGGAGGAGGAAAGAGAATAAATCCTGTTTCTTACTCTGTGCTCTGCATATCCTGCCACAACATGCTTTTTCAAACTACTTCAGGTTTCCTTTGCAGATTTGACTTTCAGCCTTTTCCTAACACATACAAACAGACTTTGCAGCTCCTTCTGTACCACATCTCAGGGATTGGGCACCTCTACTGTCTTTCTAGCTGGAAGTGTGGTGCTAGGAAGTCCCAGCTGCTCTTAGAGTAGATGAAGTTAAGACTCTTGTAGGAAGAAGCAAAAAGTCTCTTCTACCTTCCCAAGGCTCATTATGTCCTGGGCTTCAGGTATATCTTTGCAATTTTAAACTGGTCCTCCTCTTGTTATTTCCTTTTGGTCTTATTTTTCCTAATTAGATGATGGAGGACAGACAGTGTCACCACTATTCAATTCTATTTACAATGCCTTATATACCCCAATTGCAATAAATCTCAGACTACACTGCTCTTTGGCATCCAGGCATATTGTGTTGATGCTATGAAGAAGGCCAAAACACCCTGCAGTGAATCTAAGTCTGTTCTTCACAGAAAGATATTTCTTTGGCCCTTGCAGTTGCTGTCAAGTAGGTAGCTGCAGCCTGACTTCCTATTTTCACCCTCTCTCTCGCTCTCTTTTTTTTTTTTTACTGAGTACGTTCTTAACAAAAGAGAACATGGCCAGCATTCACATGGGAAGCAGAAGTTCACGGTCTGGGTGCTGTTTTACAGTCCCTAGGACTAGTGATTTTGTTTTTTGTCCTCATCTCAACCCACAGGTGTTGAGATGAGGATTTTCAACAGGTTCCCCCTTTGTTTTACAGATTATTTTATGTTCTTCTAAGGTAAGCATTCTTCTAGAGGGTAAGCATTTCACAAGAAATGCCCTTTCAGTAAAGGACTTTTCTATCTTCCTGTGCCTCCCTGCTCTCTAAGCCTGAGGTGTGGTGCCTATAAGAACAGGGTCCTGTAAAATAGAAAGTGTGAAACCGTGTGTAACTGCAGTGCATGTTTTTGACAAATCTGAGGAAAAATGCTTAAAAACACAGAAAGATCAACGGCTCTATGCATGGCCTCACTGAATCCTGATAATACGGGACCCCTTTGCACAGAGAGTGTGCTCTTTACATCAGCAGTTACTCAGGAATCTCTGCTAAGGGTTTTGAGAGAGTCTAAACAAACTTTTTCAAAGTTGTTAATCTGAAATCAAGATTTTTGATTCGGAGTGTGGGGTTTTTTGTTTTGTTTTTTTTTTTTTTTGCCTTTCCTTTTGTTGTTGTTTTGGTTTGGTTTTCCTTTTTGTTCAGGTCAGCTGGCTAGGATGTATGCCAGAAATCAAGAGGCTACTGGAGCATGATAGCAGTGTCTATGATGTTGTTTATGACCCTGATAATAGCCAGCTTTCAGACTACTTCTACTGTCAGGAATGCTATGTATGCCACTGGAATATAAGTATTTGTGAATAGAACACAACTACTTGCTTTTTCCATGTTTATATAAGAAGAGATTTATCATTCTTGATTGTGAAGCTGCCTTTCTTTGGATGCAGAATTTTACTTTGCTGTAACTTGGAGACCTTCAGACATGCTCTTACAAAAGCTTTAGGCTTGTCACAGTTAGTAGATACACGAAATGTAGATGAGAGGAAAACCCAGGTTGCGCTAAGTATTGCACCTTACTGTCAGCGTAAGGGAAATTATAATGCCTTCCTATCTGGTTGCAGTAAGACTTGTACGTCATTAGGAGTTTTGCCAGGGGAAATCCGTATGTCTGACACTTTAAGAGATCAGAACTACATTAGAAACTCTTCAGTGGCAAAAAAGCTGTTGAATCTTATTGATGCAGACACAGGGACAAAAGATTTTTGGTAGCATAACCAAATGTACTTCTGAAGGTTAGAAATGTGCAGCACTGCAGTTCAATGCACCTGCAGAATTCCTGGAGTCTGCAACACTTCAGACGTTTCTGTAAGAAATAGATTACAGAGCAGCTCCAAATAAGGGGGAACTGGAAGATTCTTTTTCCGCTGTTTAGCATAGAGTCAAAGCAGGCTGCAAAAGTGAAGAATTTTTCATACCACTTCTGAATTCACAGCTCTCTTGTTTCTTTCTAGTATGTAACATAAACTGACAAATTAATTTATTTTTAAGTGGTTTATTGTTTTTTAATGTCTCTTTTAGATGTGGATTGTCTGTCCTGGAAGGGATTGCTGCAGAACTTGAAAATAAGTCCCATAGGATAAGAATTCAGCAAGGGAAAAGGATATTTCATCAGGATGATACAATATGAGACTGCTCCCTACACTAGTTTCAAATGTTGTGTAAAAATGTGACACCTTCTTCAGGATTTTCATAAATCTGTATTATGGCACAACATAATTGCTCATTTACGTTGCTGGCTGACTGTAGAATGTGAGAGGTGCTGGGTCAGCAAGAGGAAAAAAGAATGGTGGGAAGGAAAACTTTTTCAGTTTGATTCTTTTCTGTATGATTGCTGCTCCCAAGTGGATTAGATGAGTCCTACTAGAGGAAGAGAGGGTGGGCAGGAGGGGAATTTCCAACTAGAGATATCCCCATTCTTGTTTGTAAACAAAATTAATAACAAAGCAATTCTGATCTGGCTGAACAAAAAACCCCACTCTGGCATTTCCCCCTACTTATCTCCTTAGATGCTCTTCATAAAATCAAATATTTAACTTCAAAATGTAGAATAAAACTTATTTCGTAATTTCCTTGAAATATCAAACTGCTATTGGGAAGGACTGGTGAAAATAAATTGTATTTGCAGCTCTCATAGGGATCACACATGGCAGCCAAAGTACTGTCACTGTTTCAATATTAAAAGATTACCAAAGTTTTGCCCCTGGAACTGAATGTTTATGTCCCTGGTGTTGATGTGGCTGGTTGTGCCATAATACAGATTTATGAAAATCCTGAAGAAGGTGTCACATTTTTACACAACATTTGAAACTGGTGTAGGGAGCAATTGTTGTTGTGTTGATATTTGGTTTTGATAAAAATGACAGCCATATCTAGACAGAGATGTTGAGTGAGTCACAAAATGGCAGGTTCTGATATAACACTTCTGACAGGGAGTGTTTTCTGAGTGCCCAAGGTGAATGTGCATGGTGTTGCCACTTTTACAAGAAGTCGAGCAGTGCACCAGTATCCACTCCCTCCTAGAGCTGGAAAATCTGTTCTGTAAGGAGGAAAAAACACTCAACTATTGCTAAGTCAGACAGTTCCATGAGACAAAGGGTCTAGCTGCTATATTGTGGCTTCTTAAGGTTTGTGTCTCTCAATGATTTTTCTGATTAAAGTAGTTTGAGTTTGAGGGAACCTTTTTGCTGGTTTTGAGGTGTTTGTCTTCCTCCTATAAGGATTTCTGGATTATAATGAGGTTTTCTTTTCTGTTCTCTGAAACGTGTGGGACTTTTCACCTTCTGGTACATTTGGTTGAAACTGGTCAACATGTCCTGGAATGTGAATACACATGAAAAATCAGACAGCTTGGAAAGATGTAAAACTTCCAGGCCAGTGACAAGAATAGGAACATTTGCATTACATTTCATTTCACCAGGCTTGAAAAAAAGCCATTGTCAAGATTGGCTGGTAGCTTTAGCCCTCATTGAAACAGTTGAGCCTCTGCATCTGAACCAATTACTATGGTTTTAGTGAGATTGGGCAAAAAAGGCAGCTCAATTCAAACTGCTTTATTGGCATGACTAGCGTTGAAAGTGTTGCCAAAAGGCATGGTGCCACTAGGGATTTGGGAGATTCAACATGTCAAAATGATTTTGGTCTTAAAATAAGTGCTATTTGATACTTGATTCTGCAATGACTAGAGCCGGAGAAAGTTTAGATCTTTTCTGATCTTAGGGGTTTGGATAAATGGTCTTAGTACTAGCCCTGTAACACCGTTTTAGTCTTTTCATCTAAAACCTGACAAAGGCCAAACAACAAGGCACTTTCCAGTGTCTAGAGAGAGTCTAGAAAACAGAATCGGATTGAGGACACAAGGCACAAATCCCCTAACAGGGTCTTTTCTAAAACTGAAAGAAAGGCCAAATCCTTACAAATCGTTAGTTTGCAAGTAATTGCTGTAATAGTTAAATGCTCAGTTAGCTGTGATACTTGGGCACGATTTAGAATGACAGTACAAAGAGTTAAATTCTAGTTACTTTCAGTCCAATATTAAGGCAACATTAAACAATGCCCCAGAATATGCATGTCACTTGTAACCAGGCTGGTTTGTACTTCTGGGAGTCTAGTGTTGTGTAGTGGAAAATGCTAAGCTGATAAAGAGTAAAGAGCTGCACTATTTTAGGCGCTCTTATCCAGTTAGCTGACTAAAACTGTTTTATAGCTAGAACAGAGCATCTGGGCTGGTACACACAGCATTCATCAGAGACTCTAAATCTATGAAAAAGAGCAGGGAAACAACAAGCTTGGGTAAGTTCTGTCAAGCCCACAACATGTGAACAATTTGTAGTTAGAAAACCCCACTGCTGCTCAGAAGTCACAAGTATCTGCCAGTCCTCTGAGATTTTTTTTTCACTGTGAGCATGTGCTGTTTTTCTGAAGTTCCTATGTGCTTTCTAAAAAAAAGTGGAAGATGGAACATACTGTACTGAGCAGCAAGGAAACGAAGCCAGCATTCAAAGAAGAAAAACAATTCAGACTGGGATGCTTTTGCTATCTCCCAATTTACCATAGTTTGCATTTTAAAAGGATGATAATTGAGGCTGCTTTCTTCGTTCCCTTTAAAGTTTTAATGTTAATACTAGGTGACTGCCTAGTGCCCTGTCGGTCTCATCTATAACCTCCAAAGAGGTCATGGAGTTTATAAAGGATTGTCAGCCTGGGGCAGGTCATTTACTAACTGTGGTACTGGTGTAGGCCTTAATCTCATCTGTGGCTTTTAACCCGAGCTGTCTTCCAGTCCCTGTAAAAGGCTCAGTCGTGTGATAACATGAGCATTGGTTTCCAGATTCTTAGTAAAGCAAAAATCCAGAAATTTATCACTTCAATATCCTTTCCTTCAGAGACCCCTCGTGAAGCACTTAAATTTCTGCTTTTGGTCTTATCAGAAGAGTTTTAACTTCATTGATGTTTACAAGAATGGAGGAATCCTGAAACTAACTCTGCATTTGTCAAGTTTAAACAGACCTAATTTTAACTAAAAATACTTCATTTATTAACTCCAAAAGTACAACAAAACGACATCTTTTTTTTTTCCTTTTCAACACCTAAATATGTTATAAACTGCTCAGTTACATTCATAAGAAAACTGTAAAGAAAGTAATACGAATTTCTGCTTTGGGATGGCTGTGTAATTTTGGGTCCCAGCTGATATGGGTTTTATTTTCAGATTCCAAATACTTTTACAACTAAACTTGTATATAGCACTCTTGAGGCAGTAAAACATAGATTTTCAGAGAAAGAGAAAAGGATTTTCAGGGAAAGAGAGTGGAAGATGTTGAAATAAAAAGGCGCTGTAAGTGATAATACAGTGGGCTGATGGCACTGTGACATTTCTGGTTTTGGTCTTGAAAGCAGCGAGACTATGTGGAGGGGAAACATAGTGTTGGATAGAAAGTGCAAAAGTCGCCTTTGGAGGTTCTTTATAGATTTTCTTCTGCTTCTTTATAGATTTTCACTGCAGACATTTTTTCTGACCTTTGCTTTCTGAGCACTCCAGTATACCAAACTTGTGAGAAACCCCTTGATTTAAGAAAATATTATTGTTCCACTCTTCAGCCTCTTCCCACTGCCTGGCTGCATGGGTGAGATGGGGAGAGGCTGCAGAGCTTCAGTTTTGCATGACCCCGAAGTCATGTGCAGCCTTGGTGGCCTACTATAATCAAATAGTAGTTATCAATTGGTTAAGCATCTCCAGTAACTGCTGTAGGCTGTGGCTATGTGTCGTGGTTTAACCCCAGCCAGCCACCAAACCCAACAGGGCTGCTCACTCACTCCCCCAAAAACAGAAGTGGGGAGAGAACTGAAGGGTAAAAAATGAAGAACCCATGTGTTGAGATAAAGATACTTTAGCAGGGAAATCAAAAGACACATGCACAAGCAAAGCAAAACAAGGAATTAATTCACTGCTTCCCATGGGCAGGCAGGTGTTCAGTCATCTCCAGGAGAGCAGGGCCCCATCACACATAATGGTTCCTTGGGAAGAAAAATGCCATCACTTCAAACATCCCCCCTTGCTCCTTCTCCCCTCACTTTATATGCTGAGCGTGATGTCATACAGTCTGGAACATCCCTTTGGTCAGCTGAGGTCAGCTGTCTTGGCTATGTCTCCGCCCAACCTCTCATGCACCCCCAGTCCCCTTGACACCAGGGCAGTTGAAAAAGCAAAAAAAGGCCTTAATTCAGCAATAACAAAATCATCTCTATATTACCAACCCTGGGTTCAGCACAAATCCAAAACACAGCCCCCTACTGGCCTCTGCAAAGGAAACTACCTCTGCCCCCGCCCAACCAGCACATTGGGGCTGACCCAGCTTCCCAGAGCAGCCTGGGGTCTGGGAGTTTCCTGAAACCCCGCCTATCCAGGAAGCCTTTTCAGCTAAGGACTGCGCCTCTGGAGGTTTGCCACCTCTGCTTCCCCATCTGTCTGAGAGCAGAGCTGGTCTCTGAGTGGTTCCTCATGAATACATAAATACAGATGTGTTGGGTTTCCCTCACTCAGCTGTCCTGCACGGGCTGTGTAGATTAGGCAGCAAAATACTGGTAAGGAGGGCTTTATTCCAAATATACAGTGTAGGCACTGTGAGTTCGCAGGTTGACCTTCATTTATAAGAGCACCACCGACAGTGACATCAGGCTGTGGAAGGTCATTTTCCTCTCTGTGGAAAAAAGTGAAAAAATCTGTCACTTCAGATGCCGAGTCTGCCATGGATGGCATAACAGTGGTAATAAATGTTTTTCTTGGACATGGCAGTAGTGGTTCTACCTCAGCCTAATGAACTGGGTGTATCTGGGGGTATGTCTGAGTTTTCCCTTTGTTCCTGGATCAGTTCAGCTCTGACACTTTTCCTGGTGTGGGTTGGTACCAAGTGACCCATCCAGGCTCTGCTTCCCCTCCAATACCAACAGTGAGGTTGCTGTCAGGTAGGTGCCCTGCTGCACTCCCACTTTTACCAGCTGTGGCAGGGCAACACTTGGGGCAGTGTATGGCACCTGAGAGCAAGAGATGTAAGGCTGTAAGGATGAGTGCTTCCCTGAACGCCCCAGCAGCATCCCTGCATGGCAAGGTGGCCCTGTCAGCGAGTGTAGGATGGCTTTTCACCCTGGTGGGAGGGGAAAGGTATTGCAACTCACTTCTGTGGGTCTTCAGAGCCCAGCCCGAGCCAGGGGCTTTCCTTACTCCTGTTGTCTGCATGTTTGCTCTGGGCTTGGCAAGATAATTAGCCTTTTCCTGGGCAATTTTTTTCTGATTTAAGTGCTGTGATAAGGAGTTACAGTGAGTGCCCTTCATAACAATGTGATGGTGATTGCTAAGGAACTCAAGTGTGTTTTAGCCAAGTGTAGCTGGAAAGTGTCCATCTGCACTGCCAGCACCTCACTGCCGGTGGCCATGGCACTGCAGGCGAGTGGATCTGGTTGGGAGGAGCAGGCTGTCCTGGGGTGAAAATCAGGAACCATGCAAAACTGATAGAGGCTCCTTGCCTATGTGCTTACCCATGGGGATTTGCTTTTAAAGCTGGCATGCAGTGAGCTATTCTATTTTCCCCAGCCTATTGTAGTAGCTGCTGCCAACCTCATTTAACAAGTACCTCCTATCTTTGGCCTGCTGCAGAGTAGGAGGGAGGACTGGCTCCCACTGTGTCTGATCTGGTTAGTTATTAATCCTGGTTCTTGCCTGATCTCTGCTTGTTACAGAAATAGCACAGGCTTTGAGATCACTTATCAAAACTGCTTATTATTATTTTTTTAGTGCAGAACTAAGCGTTCCAAGTAGAGTAACAGCAGGTGCTTGGGAGAGATAGAGGATGAAGTTTAAGGGGAGAGGGAAACTATTTATGGAATTAAGTTATGTATTAAAGAGCTTGCTCTTATGGTTGGAACAGAGACAGGTGATGCCACCCCAAACTTAGGCACCTGTTCCTGCCAACGGGGGATTTTGCTGTTTGCCTATGATCCTGTTTGGATTTTGTACCTGCCTTGTTGTGAACTTCTAAAAGGCCATTCTTTGCTCACCTTCTACAAACTCCCAGTCTTGTTCAGTGCTGGAGGTGGGAAGATTTTCTGCTTTCTGTAGCTCTCCAGGAGCTTTTCTTAAGCAACAATCCCCAGCCACAGGATTTTGTCTGAGGTGGGATAGAAGGTTAAATTTGGGAACTGTAGTTGAAGGTAAACTTCAAACTGGACTGGAGAAGCTTGGAGGATCTCTTCCATTAAGATTTCAAGCTGAGACCATGGTATGGGTTTTATCATGATTATCAGATGCAAAGCACACTGAGGTGTTACATTTGTCTTTTCTTGTGTTGAATAAGGATTTGTTGACTAAGAACGAGACAAAGCAAACAGTTATAAGACTGAAATATGTAATAGTTACTTGGTCAAGGCGTGTACTTGGATTTTGTTGTTGTTTTCAGCGCTACTAGGACATGTCTTGCAGCATGTTGACCAGAATAACTCACTGTAGGAGGAAAATAACTTGTCTGTGCTATGTGGAAACTGGGATGTGATTTCTACTGCATTTGAAGAAAGGGGAATGAATCTCCTTGTGACACAGCTATTAATTTTTTTGCCTGTTGTGCCGTTTTGTTGGGGACTAATTGCACCTGGCATCAACACAGTGTAGTAAGGGTTGTAGAAAGCTGAATTTTGTTAACTGGAAATATCTGAGGGTATTTCATTAAAGCACTCTTTGCCAGCCAAATTCCATGATGTACATGACTTTGTCTAGTTTTGCTCTTAAGTAGTTGAGACTTGGAGTCAATGTAATTCATTGTACTCCATGTAAATGAGGCTGTACCAAATGACTAAGGGGTG
This sequence comes from Oreocharis arfaki, assembly GCA_013398015.1. Classification (NCBI taxonomy): domain Eukaryota; kingdom Metazoa; phylum Chordata; class Aves; order Passeriformes; family Paramythiidae; genus Oreocharis; species Oreocharis arfaki. Next base: position 1,126,609 of record VZRR01007149.1, read on the forward strand.
TTAACCATGCAGGTCTGAGATGAGGAGTCTGGGGGAAAATGATAGTGTCTGACTGATAACATCTACCCACCAGGGACGTCCCAGGCCTTCATTTCTGTAAAGATATGAGCATAAATGTATTATTACACTACTAAAAAGCCAGAAGAAGGAAATCTTCTCCCTGCCCTTTTTTGAGGGCATTTGGGTCTTTATCCTTCAGCCAAGAGCAATTTTTGCAACAATTTGTCTTCTTGAGGAATTAAGTCGGTGTCAAAGAGAGGGGAAGCAGAACTGTTAATTGCAGGCAAATCAGTTGGGGTAAAAATCCAATTAGAAGAGACATTGTGGGAATTGCAAATCCCAGGCACTGTTTCTTTATACCAAGATTTTCTGTATTCTGATTCATGAGTTCACACCTGCCAAACTACCCACTTGGCAAAGCCTGTAGCAAAAATGGGAATTTATCAGCAATTTATGGTGAAGAAAAGGTAAATCTCTCAGGCATCTTATGTCAAATTTCACCTGCTAATGCACTCGTTTAAGTTGTGCAGACCTACCTATACCTTTATTTTTAAAGATATGCACTTTCAAGCAGTTGACAAGAACTATTCTATGAAAATGTCCGTATAAAAAGAAAGCTTTCAGGTAAGAATACTTCATGGCTGAAAGATAGATCACTGAGTAGAATTAATCACTTGTTCACCTAAAACAAAATACGATACCTGAAAGGGTAGGGTCTGTTATTAGAATAGATGTTTTGTTAGTACTATTCTTTTATGAAGAACTTGATTCAGAAGGGTTCCTGTACAACTCCGTTCGAATTAGGTTTTGTGCAGTTACAATTTCAGCTCAGATCTGGACCTCTGCATCTCATCACTGCTGCCATCTTTTAGAATTCATCTAATGCAAAATTTAAAAAAAAACAACTCAAAACATTAAAATTCATGGAGAGAGAACTCTGAAATGAAATGCATATAAAGAAACATCTCTTAGCATATGCGAACATTAACTCATGCAGTTGAAGTAGTGAAGCTCCTACATCTCTCAGATCCTTCCCCTTCCTTTCTAGCATTCAAAAAGATTTGGGTTTGGTTTTTTTTGTTTGTTTGTTTGCTTGGTTTATTTTGTTGGGGTTTTTTTGTTGTTGTTTGGTTTGTTTTTTTTTTTTTTTTTTGTTCTTTGTGGAGGTTGAAGAGAGAATTTCTGTTTTGGGGAAAGTAATGAAAGAAATTTGCCTGTACCAAGACTCTTGGGACTCTGGCTCTTGGGATTCTGGCTCCCTCAAATACAAATACCTTATAATTCAGGATGGGATATACAAAATTTTGAAACTGAGTTCAGTATTTATGTGACTAGAGCTCTACATCTGGTCTGAAGAAAAACTTGAATGTTCACAAGCTGTTCATACCTTACTAATGTTTCCTCTGATAGGGTAAATGCCATGGCATTTGCAGTCTATCGCCTCTAGGAATACTGTTTAGGATTGTTGAAAAACAAACCAACAAAGGGACCTGGGAAGGTAAGAGTACTTGAGAGTTGATCTGTGACTGAGGGTGAAAAATGTGAATTGGCTGGAATATAATTAACATCATGTTATATGGAACAGATTCGCCGATGAGGAGTGTCAGTTCTGATCTCCAGTCTTTGCCTGAATCTTGGTAAAAACTGAATGGGACACTGACAAATCATGTCCATCTCATTTTGTATGAAATGCCGGAGCATGATGAAGAGATTTGTGAAGAAGCTGAGATACTCTAAACAAAAAGAACAAAAACAACGTTTGGGATTGAAAATTACTGCTGACCAGTACCTGCCCTGGACTCTGCAAGAGGGATTGTTTTTCAGGGGGTTGTTTTTGATGGTTTTTTCGGTTGTTTTGTTTTTTGTTCTTTTAGTTTGCTTTAAAATATACAATAGGTGACGTGGTGTCTCTAACTTGGGTTGTGGCATTTGAACTCCATCTAGTCACACTGTAGCCAGAAGAGGGCTGCAGCTTGTCCAGGTACACCTGGGCTAGACAAACTAGTTAAGAAATAAAGATTTTTCAGATAAAGCGTCTTTAGCTTCAGAAGGCTTTTTATCCGTTTCCTCATGAAAGCTGCTGTAGCTGAAGCATTGCTAGTGCTTGTTGGTATGATTTCCTGCTTGGCTGACACTGACGCAAGTCAGTGCTCCTGGAAGCCAGAGGTCCGTTGACTCACCAAGAAAAGTTTGAGCTAGTCCTATCCTTTTTCTTGAGCCAACGATGGAGTTGCACAGATGCCTGCTGAGTTGAATTGCTTGCTGATGCAGATAAAGGGTAGTTAAAAGTTTGGATTGAAAGCAGGGAGGGTGGCTTGCCACTTCTCATAGCAGCGTTGTGTTAAAGCATCAGAAAAACAGTGCCCTGATCTAGTCTCAAGCTGGCTCAGAAAAGCCTGTGCAGGGTGTAGTTACAGCTTTGCTGTTTGTGTGTAAAAACCCTAAATATTAGGGGTGTCATGGCATGGCAAGAGAAAAATTCACACTCAAGTAGTATTAATCATGCTGGATTCTGGTCTGTGCTGCTCCTACAATCAAGTTGAAAAGAAGAAATCCATTTCTCTGCTGCTATAGCAACTGAGATTTAAATGTGTCTTCTCTTGAATGCAATCCAAAGCATCATGTATCATGTGCCTAGGATTGATTCATAGGAGACAAAGGGTACAGCAAATGATTTTGAAGAATGTGCTGTGGCAGTTTAAGAAGTTACTACTTGCACTTTATCTTCTGCTCTTCTGTAGGAATTTCTGGTGTCCACACTGGACCTGGCAAAGGCAAGATGTAACCACGCCAAAACTACGTCAAATCATAATCTGGAATGTCATCTTAGACTCATCATAATGGCTCTCTCATGTTTGCAGGGAGATTTGGCTGCTGATGCCCAACAGAGTCTGTCCTGTCCCCGTGCAAAAAGGTTGAGAGGGAGAGCTGAACAAGACTCTTGGTTCTGAACTGTCACACTTTACACTGAACGTTTACAGACTCTGGTAGCTGAGGTGTGGATTCCCACCCTCTGTGGCTGCCCCTGTAACAAGGTGCAGCCATTGCAGAGGGAAGTGTGGGACAATGGGAGATATTCCCAGTAGCTGGTCCAGCTATACTTGCCTAAGAAAGGAAACTGGAGCTGTGCACTGTCAGACCATGTGGCATTGTGCCTGTGGTGCAGGCACACCTTCCTGTCTGCCAGTGCTGCCTGGGGAAGGTAACCTTTCTGCGGAGGTGTAGAACAAACAAGGTTTGCAAGATCCACGTAATTTAACTGTGACAGCAAGAGCCAGATAGTGTTTGTGGCATCTCTGGATGTCTCAGAAGGCTGAACTTACTGGGGGTGTGGAGCATGCAGTTGTCTCCAGTCACCAGTGCTGAACTGCTTAAAACTCACCAACATGTAATGCTGAGGAAAACTCCTACATGTCTGCTCAGGGTAAGAGGTATTAAGGTACAATCGGGCATCCTACAACCTTAATTCTGCTGAACTCCTTCAGTTTGGAGTTGTTTTCCTTCAAGGCCTCGGGGGAGGCCTTACCTTCTTGAATAATCCACTCAGCTGTCCTGAGTAGTATACTTAGGCTATTAGATCACACCAGAGCAGCATGGATTGGTGCTATCTGGCAAAATACGTGTTCAAAGCTGGGATATGTGCTTGAGACACTTATTAACCATTACAGAAAAATCTTTGGTTTGCTTGCATTGTAATGAAAGACTTTCTGTGGTCAAGACTAAGAAAACCAGTGACACTGGTTTTGTACCTCTCTGTGTTAATGGTCTGGTTCTTTTGATTAGCACTTAATTTTGCATCAAAACCTGACTAAATTGATTTCGTGATTTAAAAAATAATGAGCAATCAAAATTTTATCCCTAGAAAACCTCTTTGAACTGAAGGTCTGAAAAAGGTGTTACACGATATTCTCAACCCTATGGTCTTATATTTGCCAGTGGAAATAAGGCCCAAGAGCAAATTTTGCAATAAAAAAGAACACATTCAATCATTCATTTTAGAAGTAACTAAAAAAAGACTAGGCTCTTCTTCTGAAGGGAGACCATTTTGAGAGAAGATAACTTTTCCCAACATGCATAAATATTTAAGTTTTATAGCATAAAATATTAACAACGGGAGGAAAAAAGATACTATCTCCGTTTTGTTTTTTTCCCCATAAATAAGAGAAAAAGAAGGTTTGAGTAATCAAGTAATTCTATTAAAACAATTGCAATGTTAACGTCATGCCTGGTAAGTATCATACGGATCCTTACATATCATATGTGGGGGTAAGAACTGTAAACTCATTCTGCCTTGTTGGAAACACTTATGATCAAGGATTGTTGAACAGCCTTGCAAGGGTCAGTGCATAATGGATTGCCAGGTCTGACAGTTCTTACAGATATGTTTGGCACTGTTTTAAGTCTTAATTTGGTTCCATTAAACTTTCTTATACAAGGGTTGGATGATGATGACTGTGTCTTGTGGCCGGGAATAAATGTGTAGGGGCTTAAGAGAGCTGCAGTCCCCTTGCCCTTCCCCCTCTGATTATCCAAGAGAGAAATGCACTTCTGCCTTATCTTGACCTGAAATTTAGGAACCAAATGGCTTAGTTGTTTTAGCCAATGACTGTGAAAACCATATAAAACTCATATACTCTTTTAGGAACAAAGAAATGTTGGGCAGGAACCTCCTTTCTTCCTCATGAGTGTCTGATGACCATTTGCAGGATTAGTCCTCTCCTCCTGTTAGAAAAGCACTCTCCTTAGAGATATGTACGTGGGTGTTAGCTCCTCTGATCGTCTGTTGGCATGCAAGTCCCTAACCTCAAAGTTCCCCAAGTAAAGCATGGAATTGTTGAAAGATTGGGGTTGTAGCAGACCTTAAAGATCATGTAGTTCCAACCCTCCTGCCAGGGGCAGGGACACCTTCCACTGGAACACGTTCCAAAGCCCCATCCAACCTGACATCTATAAGTTGATTTTTAATTTTTTTTTTAAGGGAAATTTCAATCTGTCAAAAAGAAATAAACACACTCTGAGTTTACTTACTGGGCCAGGTGCTTTGGGAGTTTATGGAGAGGAGCTGTAGACTCTTGTGCATCTGGAGTGGGAGCCTGGTGCTTGAGGCCTTAGCCCAGAGTGGTTCTGCACCTGGTGAGGTCATGCAGAGGCTGGATTGGGTTGGGTTATGTTCTAGTTTAAACCTCAGAATTTTTTCCACCAAAATTCTTTATGCAACTTATGCCAATAACTCTAAGAACTTTTTAGAAATATTTCTTCAGATTAAGGCAACACCTGTGTATCTAGCTTAATTTGAGCAAATATAAATTTAGTATGCTGTAAGTAATTCTCACATTTTTCAGTTCAAAATTCAGGCTGCTGTTTTTAAAATCTTTATTCTTATTCTGTTAATATGTTTTGCTGACTCTTCTAAACCAGCAAAATTCCAATTTTCTAGTTCTCTTGATTAATGCAAGTAGAATTGTACATTTTCCAAATTCCCTCTAGAAATGCTACACTTTTGCAGACAGACTAATTTTAAAGGCTCTTCAATATAAGGTGGAGGTTTTTTCCAATAATATTCAGGTTATTAAGCTACATTTATTTTTTGCCTCAAGTACTTCCATTACAGCTATTCCCTGAGTGCCAGAGACTACAGCTAGCTGGAGGGAAATCAGATACAGTTTAAAATCCCTTCATGAATTATTTTGTCACATCAGTGACAAGAATAACCTGATAAGTAGTGGCAGTTTGTTTGTCAAATGAATTCCAGCATGAGGCCTTCTAGACAAACACAATGGACACTTACAGACTGAATGGTTGACCATAAAGATCCTCTAATACCAACCCCCAAACTTCAAGGCTCTGTGGTGCATCCCTTTAATTAAGGAACCCAGGCTGACCTTTTTCCAGGCTCCTCATCTGGCATCTGTCAGGTGTTTTGTCGTCAAGTCCTCCCCTCCCCACACTGTTAAGATATTGAAGAAAAAAGTGAGAAACCTCTAAGGGTAGAAGAATTATAAGCCCTGTTTTTAAAATTTGCAATAATGCAGACAATTGCCTTCCTTATTGCATGGAGGGAGAGCCAAGAACTGTGTTATAAGAAAGTAGTTCACTGAATTATTATAAAGTGCCTAATGGCAGATCTCCCCTGATGTGATCATAAAATCATAGGCTTGGAGGGGACCTTAGAGATTATTCAGTTCCAACCCCCCAGACATGAACAGGAGCACCTTTCACTAGGCCAGGTTGCTCAGAGCTCCATCCAACCTGGTGTTGAACACTTCCAGGGATGGGGCAGCCACAACTTCTTGGCAGTAAAGAATTAATTTTGTGGTACTTCCAGGATCAGCTGTAGCTCTGTTTTGCTGAAACTGTTTGGGATTATTTTAATGCAACTAGAAGCAAACTAGTGGTATAATACCTGGGGACTACAATGAAGATTACTGCCTTATCCCCTTCCTCCCTGCCCCACAGAAGATCAGAATCCACATGGGAAAGAAAACCTGTCTGGCATTTCATTGCATGGAAGCTCAGTGGGAAGCACTGTCGTATCAGTAAGATTACTGTAGAAGGAACAAGAAAGGCCAGTTACTCCTAAAATATTTTAATCATTTTTAGAGTTGTAGAAATGATGACTCAGAGATTTGAACAGAAATCTGATTGGTTTGTTCTGAAAAACAGATCCTCCAAGGCACTTACGTTTTCTGAAATCATCTGAAAGTTGTGAAATGCTTTTGTGAGCAATTGGTAGTGGATCAATGAATATCCCGTGATGTAAATCATGGCCTCACGGGTGGTTTTGCCAGAGGGTTTAGCTGGGAAATGCTGTAGTATAGGGTGGGAGATGAGCAGAGTGGGTGGCTCCATGCTTCAGCTGGGTCATGGACCCTGGTGTTGTATGAAAGACTGCTGTAGGCCAGCAATACTTGAGTGTTAGCCAAGGTATATCATATGGCAAAGCTGAAAGTGGCAGCACTATGCAGACTTTACGTTGTTGAGTGTTTGACTCATTGATCCCTCTCCTCTCATTTGACACCTCTGGGCTATTTGCATCCCATAGAAATGGTGTGTGCTGGGCTTGTACGGATGGCTGCTACCTCTGTTCCAGGCAATTTACTGCTTCATGGTGTCACTAGATGAACAATCTGCCTAATTTATGGAAAATACAATGGTTATTCTTCAAAATCCTGTTAAACATTAACCAAGAAGAAGAACTCAGTATGCATGATAGGAGGAATTATCTCCTGTGCGTCCAGTGCTGAATAAATAATGCCTGATTCTTAATGCTACATTGGTGTTAAGGAGTTTTTCTAACAATTGTGGTAACAATAGGACAAATTTAAGAAGAAAAAAAATGCCATCTGCTATTGCGTCTTCTAGTCGTCCATGGTGCACTCAATCTGGTCCTTAGCTTTGAGCCCTCTGGACAATTAGAGCATTGACCATTATTTTAAAAGGCTTTTCAGGTGCAACAGAATGATTTTGACTAAATGTGACTCTCAGAGTGAAGTGAGTCTAGCTCTGCTCTGCTTGAAAACAGGCGAAACAATGATGCTTTGACAAATATTTCTCTTGGCTATAAAAGTGGGGAGATGGGAAAAATACTTGTCTAGTCTAGGTAGTGCCTCCATTATGGATGCAGATGTACACATGGATCTTGCACGTACTTGTGTATCAAAGTGGCACTAGAAACACTGAAGCGGAATTAATTTTGACTGAAGGAGGTAATGTTATTTTCAGTGTAATGTCTACTCTTGCAGATTACCTTTCTACCTGTCACGCAAACAGGACACCATACAAAATGGTTTGCTTGGATGAGAATGCATGTCTCTAAATATTTTAGAAGCTTATTTCCTGGAAATGTCTTGTAAGTGAACATCTATTAAATATTTGCTAGGGTGACTACATTGCAGGTGTATGCATAAGCGAAAAGACTGCGCTCCTGTTTGATACGATGGGGAAGATGATATTGGCATTAAGCCAGTTCATTTGCTGTCACTAAAAGGTTGTCCTTACTTCTCCCCTTTTTCCCTAACTGTCTCCTGTGCCCAGCCCCAAGGGCCTGTCGTCTTCTTCTTCTTCTGCATTGCTCTTGCTCTGTGACTCACCAGAATGGTTGGTGCTTAAATTCACTACCCCAACAAAAAGCTGTTAAAAAAACTATGAATATTTGGGTTTGCTTTTTTAAATTATTTTTTTGACAGGACTAGTGAGTTGAAGCAGTTTGTTGTAAGGATGGGTGTATTTATGTCCATGCAGGGAACATGAAGCTGGAAATGAATGAAAGAAAATGTGAAGGAAGGACATTCATCTTTCTGCAGCTTTGAGATGTTAGACTTGTTCAGTCTGGTATTGTGTAATAGCCGTATGATGCCCTAGGACAAAAATAACTGACTAATGCTTAGTTTCAGCTTTAGACAGAAAAAAATGAGAGGATCATAGAAGGATCACCTATTATCTCGTTTCATGGGTTTAATCTCTTTTCTGTCTATAATTCAGCCTCTGTCTTATAAATAGCATCTGGTAGTTACTCTAGAAAGCATTTGCAAATATATTCCACGTAAATTGAATTTGTTCTATGAGTAATCATGGTAATCAGATTAGTTTTCAGTAGAATTTGTTATGTAATAAAGCTTTTTCAATAAAACTGGTTGTGAAAATTCTGGTTGGTACAACCTCATCATGCAAGTATTTGCACAAACCTCTACCTGTATGAGTGCTTGGACTAAAATTGTTCAAGTCCCATTCCTGAAAGCAATCCCACTGGGAAATAGAAAAATCTGCTCCTCTCTTGTGGTCATTTAGTAGCTAGTATAAAAAATAATATTGGTGTTGTATATTCAGTGGAAAATCTACCAGCTGAAACCTGTTTGTCATTATTAAAAGACTGGCTAAAGGAAAAAGATAGAAACAGAAGAAAGGTTGTAAATAAGTCTGAACTCTACAAAGATTCCTGGCTTGGATAAGTCAGTGATGCTTCAAGTGTTTGAAGGGAGCTAAACCAATTTCCGTCAACTGGATGTCTTCCGTTTGTACTGGGGAGTTGTATTTGTTCAGCTGTAGTTCTAATAATTGTACAACTCGTTAACATTCTCCAAAATTATATATTCAAGTGGCATTTCGCCAGTTTTGTAAATAGCAAATTAATGTGAGCATTTAGAAGTGTGTTCACAGAATTCGTATAATATGGGGAAAAAGAAAGTGCTTTCCGCAAGTTTGGATTTAGGCCTTGTTCAGCAATTTTAGGCAGCCTGCTTTTTGCTTAACTGCACAGACTATCTTGGCTTTCAAGTTATGGCTGTTTGAGTGCAGTCTTTGGGGTTTCACAGTCAATTGGCACAACCCTTTTCCCCCTCACTCTGAAAAGGCTTGTCTGAGATCGCTCACAGTCCATTTAACTGTCCCCAGTTCCCATTGCAAAAGTAAAAGCAGGGTAAAGCTTTGGCCAGATCTGGGTTATGAAAGCATTTAGATTGACATGGAGCTTTGTTAGCTGACGTGTTTGAGGTGAGACGCTATTAACTTGTGGAGGGTGGGGAGGGAGTGTGGTTTCACCTGAAGCTTACAGAGAAGTAATAAATGCTAGTTAGTCCTATCTTAATCTCTAACAGTTTCTGTTCTTCCATCAGCTGCTTCATAACCCGATTGATTATTTCAGTAGAGGTGTCTGAGAGTTGGTCTCTGGGTGTTTACCTATAGAAGTGGAAGATGTCACTCCTTCCCCCAGCTAGATTTAGTGGGGGGGAAAGGAAAGTGTGTGCATGGCTCCCGCAATGCTGCTGGTCCCTGACTGGCTGGTGGCTGTGCACTGCCAGCAAGGCAGCCTTGCAGTGACACCACAAGGAGTGAGCAGCGACCCAAGCATGTGTCCTGTTTTGCCTGCTCCCCTCTGAAAAGGATACACTCTGGAGAATGTCAAAGTCCACTCTCCATCATGTTCCTCTTCTCTTCTAGTTATCATTTCAGATTGCAATTATCAATTAAAGGCATATTATTAAAATAAATAATAAGAATACGTGTCAAGCAACATTTAATAACTCTGAGGATCCCAAATTCAACACGAAAATGAAACATAACTTGAAATATAATCTCATCAAGTGGTACTAAATTGGACAAATTTCTTAGGCAAACACCTGCTGCTTTTTCTTCTTGGCACATTGTTTTTGTTCTTCACTGGCTGTGTTCCTGCAAGGTCTGTGGTGGAGACGATGTAAGACATAGTTCATGCGTGATTAAATTCTAATTGTATTTGATTTTTATTGTTAACATATTTTCCAGTTAATCATCTGCCTTTCTGTAGAGAAGAAAGATCAAGAAAGTTTCAAATATTGGATTAATTCCAATATTGAGTTTTTTATTGTCTTGATGCCTTATATGGCTACCTAGAAACAGAGACTAGACAGGAATAAAGGAATAAAGGTAGATATTTATTTGAAAGGCCTTCAAAGGTACACTCTGGAGAGCCAAAGGCTGCTGGCAAGACGGACTGCAAGATCGACGACAAGTCATGAGTTCTTCACACTTTTATAGGTTTGGTTCATTTGCGTATCAGGGTTGATTCTCCAATTAAACTGCAGTAAATTATGTAATTTCTCCAAGCTCACCCGCCTTCTAAAGATGTTGGTTTACACATTTTGGGCCTAGGATAGTTTGGGTGTCCTTGGAGAGCAGGCTTGGAGAGGCTTTGTAATGACTACCTGGCATGAGAGAACAGCAGCTAGCAGGCTGCAAGAAACTTCAGGTTTACACACTGGGCAATACAGGATTTAAAAAATATAAAAGTTAAAACGTAAGGCATCAGTCTCAATGTGTAGTGTTAATATTGTGGGCAATTGAGAAGATCAGTCCATAGCTCACCTAGGCCTATGTTTGCCACAAGAAGATACTGCAAGTGGAGTACACTTGTTTTTTAACAGAATATTTATGTAAAATGCAAGCACCTGCTCTTTTAGCCATTGAGGAAAGTATAAGAGGATGTGACCTGAGATATGAGGGAAGAAAGTTCTGCGTAAGGCCTGAAGGAAGTATAATGCTGTTGATGCGGGTACTTATATGTACTTGGCCCTTTGAGGCAGCTAAAGTGAGCAGCGCTGAGACAGGAAGGCATCTTAATTTAGTTCTTCCTCATGCTCCCATTCCTCCAGCTCTTCATAAGCAGCACAGCTTTATTTGCAATCCTGGCTGGTTTCTCATACCACGCTGGTGTGCTCATTGTGCGTGTACCTCTGGCTATCAGTACTCCAGTGCTACTGGAGGCAAGCTAATCTCTCTCTACCAATAATAACTCTGCTTAAAAGATTGCCTTCTAGTTGAAATAGTAGCCCTTGGGTTTCTGCTGGAGAAATTGTACAGTGTACTTCATTGGATTCTGTTAATTAGCACAGCCTAAAAAGAAGAAAAAAAGCCCAAACTGTTCAGCAATAAAAATGAGTGATGCAGAGCTGTGAGGCTGGGACTGATAAGGGTATGATTGGTGTGTTTGCTCTGCAATTTCTCTGGTATAAACAGCTTTGAGTTGGAATGACAGAGTTCAGAAGCTTTGCATAAACCCAGACCTTTAGAGGTTAAGGGAATGCATTCAACCCTCTGGTAAGATAGTTGTGTGCACGAAGATAGGCACATTTAGAAAAAACCCAGCCAACCTTGCCCTCCTTCCCCTTGGAGCATGTCCACAGATAAGAACCTCATTCTTCTCAAAAATTCATAAGAATCTCACTCTTCTCAGAAATGAGGATTAATGTCCAGCCTGAGGGATGGATAATATTCTAAATTGTCTGGTTTTCAGTAAGCAAATCATGCCGTATACTTGTTGCTTTCTATGCTTGGTCTCTGTGACTTGTGAAGTTCTCAGGCCCAACCCTTTTCAGGAAAAGTACGTTTAAAGCACACACTGTTGATTAATGGAGTCACAAGTTAAGCCTTTTGTTTTGTCAGAGCACTTGATAAAGTAGAAAGGCTCATCAGAAATATTTACCAGAGATTCAGTACAAATCTTTAAAAATGATCCAAGAAATTTATCTGTCTCTACTAAGGCTGGGCATGGGAGGAAGCATCTTTAAACTTTGCACTCAGATGATGGATTTTCCAGAAACATTAACTTCCTAAAATTCTCTTTTCTCATTATGTTGTCCTGCTGCTTTCCTTTAACTAATCTTGCCTAATCTCTGACGAGTAGCTACAGCTTGTAGATGTAAACAGAGAAAAAAACTAGCTGCTATTTTCTTATGTGTTTTTAAGTGAAATTAGTGACATCTGTGCAATATAAATTAATTTCTATTCACAGTGGGCATTCTTTGCTACTCTGTTTTGGGATAATTATCTAAATGTGTGTAAAATGTCATCCTTGTCTGATGAAACACTGCCATGTTTAAGCCGGTTCCTTGAGGAACCACTGTAGTTCTTCCCCTTTACTTCCTTCTTCTGCCTACTTCCTTCTTCAGTGTTAGAGAAAGGATTGATAAAGGTTAGGAACTAAAAGATGTGTAAGTTAGAGCTGGTTTTTATGAGTTTAGGCCTGGATTGTGTAAACCCATGGTGCTGCTGGTCTGGAAGTGTTGGGGTGAGTCTGGCTCCCTCGGCACTATGGAGCATGATTCAGACCAGAGCAGTATTCAGTTCAGTAAGCAAAGAGCTCGTGCAGTCTGCTCAGTGACCATGGGAGACCAGACTAAATGTGCCAGCCAAGGTGTCCTTTCTTAGAGGGGTTAATTCATCTCCATTTAACTGTTTCATGAGACAAATCCCAATGTCTTGGCAGTGACTGGTTTTTTTTGTGGCATTTTTTCTGCAGCTGGATTCAGGTTGCAGCAGCCCTGCTAATGCACAGAGTTGGATGTTTTGGACTTTCATAGATATTAGGAGTGATTTAAGATATCTGTGGGCACTTGGTAAGATAATACTTCCAGTCCCTTTTAGTGGTCATCTTGGAGGTGGTAATAGATTTTCATCCAAATTGCCGTAGTCCCAAATTAGTACCTCTCTTTAAGAAAGGAAGGAAGAGAAAAAAGAAAAAAAGAAGCTATTGAAATATTTTAAATCACAAAAAATTCCCTTTTAAAAAGTTTTTAAAATGTGCTTTAAGCTATGAATATTCACTAATGAGGCACTGAGTATTTGCTGATAATGTACATCTCTTCTTTGAAAGAGAAAGTAATAACATCACTTTGCGAACACTCCTGAATATCCAAAGAATATCTCCATTCTGTCTATCTTTATAAACATGTTTTTAGAAGGAGAAAATTGTAACCAGGCCCAGCATGAGTTTTCAAATGTGGCTCATTGCATGGCTGCCTGAATGCTGGCAGGAGGGAGGGAATGAGCAAGGCATCAACCTGCTTTTGGCATCAACCCGCAACTCCATCTCATTTGAAATAGTTGTGAAACTAAAGATACAGTTTTAGGATGGCACTAAGGAGGCAGAACCACAGGCTATTGTTGAAAGAAGCAGTCCTGCTTCCCTGCTCATTCTTGGTATGCTGTGTGCTCAGCTTCTTCCCGTGTTCCAGCACTCGCGCTTAACTGTGGACCTCAGGCATCTCCTGGTTCAGGCATCTCACCCAGCAAAGACACATAACACTGGCAAGGAAATGAATGGTCTCGTGCTTTGATTTCCTGAACCAGTGTGTTATGAGTGCAAGGAAACCAGGGAGTATGAACATACAGCGTGGGACACATGGATTAATTACAGGCAGCGGAAAACTCCGGGAGATTTAGCTGTAGAGTAAAATGCAGACAGAGGGGATTTGAGTCAAATCTGTGGATTTGAGTCAAAGCAAGGAATTCAATTTGGGTGTCCCACTTGCTATTAAAGAACAGAGCTACGGTACTATTGGGTCATTTGAAGAATGCGTTGGTATACATGTGGCTGAAAACTAGTGTAAAATAATTTAACTGTGCTAGATTTTTGGCAGTGAATCTCAGTTATATAACATTTAAGTGGTTATGGTGTTTTATTATTTATATCCCTCCTTCTTGATACATGACTTCTTTTTATGGACTTAAATTTAAGCACACTGCATGTGTAGGACTCAAATGATGCTCACACACATTATTTCAGTATACATGCTAGTTTCAGGTTGATTCCTACTTTTAAAATTTTCCTGAATATCCCTTTAGCTACTACAGTCAAAATGGAAGAGATGTCAGATTTGAGGATCAAATTCTGCAGTTCACAGTGGAGCTGAAAAATTTGTCTGTTCTTTATTGCTGCAAAAGATGAAAAAATTAGGCACTTCTGTTAGTGTTTTGCTAGAGTTCTTTTGTACAGGCTTTTTGCTTTGCTTTTTTGCTTTTTTACAGGCTTTTTTTATACAGCAGAAGTTTTTGCTGGACATTTGGTCTTCAGCATGTAGTGTAAGGTTTTCTCTGTAGTCATTATTATCACCTTTTTACACTCTGTCTGTATTAACTGTACAAACAGATGGACAATTTTGTCTGTTTTAATTGTATTTAATTTAGCCTAAGTTTGGTTTCTGGCCAAATACTCATCACCTGTGGATCAGACTTGGCAGCCCTTTTGTCTCTCAGCCAGATATTTTGTTCAGAGGATTATTTCCTTTTGAAAGGCCACACCAAAGTAAAGCTGAAAAGCAAATAAAATACACTACTGGATTTCAAATAACAAGAACTGCTGAACATGTAATTTCTCTTGTTTTGATCCTTTCAGGATCATTATTCAGTGCTTTTATTGGCATAGCTGCCAAAGACTAGGACATAAACAATTAGCTGGAAATTATCTTTTTTATTTCTTTCCCGTTCCCTGCACACAGGAAGTTTAACACGGTACATCCTGTTCTTTTAGGATGGACCTCTGCTTATTTTTAATTACTTAAACAATTTCTGAAATACTTAAGTAATTGCTTAAATAATAATTATTAATATGTCACAGACTAGTAACAGTTGTGTGAGACAAAAAATCAGCTTGTGCTATTGACTGTAAGGCGCCCTGGCTTAAATCCAGCTCCACTGTTCCTTACAGCAGTCTAATTTTGATGGAGTGACGTCTCTCTATCTCTTGTTTGGAATCACTGAAGCTGAGTGAGAGGTCTCATATTTTCCAGGACGATTGTCATAGAGGGTGTTTTTTCTCTCCCTCTCCACTGCAGGGCAGTTGCCAGTGTGTCTGGAAGTAATGATTAGGAAATAGGGAGAGCCTAATGTAGCATTCACTCACCTAAATTACAGCTACATTGACTGATGTGACCACTTCCTGTCATCAGAAGATCACTCGATGCAAGACTGAGTCTCAAAGGTTCTGTCGCCCTTGTGTTAGATCAATCAGCCTCGGTGATATAGTGTAGTTGATTGAAACAGGGAAGAGGATCTGGGCTTAACAATGAAGGAAATTAGCTACTGATATTACGGCATAAGCATGATATCTGCATGATACGCAGCAAGACAGGGACAAAAGGTTTATTCCAAGAAGCCTTGGCTATCCAAAGAAAATTACTCTTTTAGGTGTCTATGATTAATTTTATTATCTGAAACAGGTCTTTCGAAAGAACAGGTTAAACAAGTAAAGGATATTCTGTTTTTTTCTTTAATAAATATAGCTTGTAACCTACAACATTAAAAGTGTAAAATGTCTCTCTGAGTGTGACTCATATCTACTACAGTGGTGGTTTTAAGCCCATAAAAGGATTTTTTACCGATTTGTCTTGGGAAATTCTTTGTCTATTTAAGACATAACTCTGGAAAGGAAGTTGTCACATGTAACTGTTCTAGCCAGCATTTTCCTCAGATGGTACTAAACAAGGCTTCCATCCTAGAGCCCATTTTGTATGGCAGTTTTTATGCTGGTCAGTGTGCTTCACTTCTATAACATGTTTGTCTGTTTCACTCCTTTTCCAACTAGACCTGGAAAAATATCATTATTCTCATCATTTTACTAATCTAATTCCTTCTACCTGTCACTTTTACTTTGCCCCAGTAATGACACCCCTCTCTTACTACACTCTTGTAACCTAATGACACAAGACACTTTCCTGGGGTCTCCTTTTCTGTCACCTGGCAGAGGGGCTGCCTCCAGGATAGGGGTGTCCCCTCCTTGCTTTTCCTGGCTCTGACAAAAGGTTTATGAAGCTTTTTAAATATCTCTAAGAGAGGCTACCTAGTCTACTGTTTTCCTGAAATCATGGAAAGGGTGGCTAGAAGGGCTGGCTTGAAGCCCAGCCTTTTCCTTAAAAAGGGATTATTGCCACCACTTGTTCCGATTGTGGAAACTGCCAAGAAACTGCCAAGGATGGAGTCCCCCTGAGTATGCTGGGTAACCTGTCCCAGTGCTGCACAGCCCTCCTAGATTTTTTTCATTGTAGTCTCTTTTGGTGATGAGTTTTGTGGGTGGGTGTGGGTCTCAATGCTCAACGTGTGGCTCTGGTCCGTGTTTAGCTTGCTTACCACTACTCACAAGAGTTTGACTGTGTTGTCATCGGTATCTGCCCTTCAAGCCATAGCAGAAGCTCCAGTTAGGTCTAACTCTTCATGAAGCATGCAAAGGTGCAGCTAGCCTCATTTATTTGATTTACCTATTTTGGCTGAGACCTGGTCATGCCTCTACTTCAAGGCGTCTTGTCTTTGTGTTACAAACAACACTTAAAAATTTTCGGTTTGTGTAGCTTACTTGCAGGCCAGTAATGACCTTGGACCATTCAAGACTTGTCTTTGCCATAGAAAACAAAGATTTATGGAGACGGGAATATTAGGCAGGGATATTTAATGACTAAATTGCTAACTACTATGGTTTCTTCAGGTGAAAGAACCTAGGGCAGATAAAACTATTTTGTCAAGATGACTGTTGTGGATTTATTTTTTTTGCCCAAAAAATAAGCCTTGGAAAGGCAAGATTACCCACCACACAGAGGAACCTAACCCTGGCTGCAGATTTCTGGTGTTAGGTGTATTCACACTGTAATTCTTGGAGTTGTACAACAAAATCACTGTCGAAGTAGTTCTGTGGTCTCAAGATGTATAAACCCTTCCTTTCACTGACTTGTGCATTTGCTCTTACTAGCAAAGGGCCACTTTTTGACAGGTTGTATTGTGCTTTGCTGTAGTTCTTCTCCCAGTGGGGTCAATGAGTTAGGTCATCTGAGAAAGCAGCAAGGTGCTTTTGCTGCTGGCCCAAGCCCCTGCTGTTACAAAAGCATCAATATATGGCAACTGTCATAAAAGTCCATTGTAACTGTAAAAGCTTCTCTGATTAGTTAATCTTTTCTCCATTTATCCTAGAAGATGGACTTAGGCACAATGGAAGAGAAAGCCTGAAATGGGTCAGTTACTTACAGTGCATTCAGCCTTCTTTTGTGTCTGAAAAGATTTTTATTTAGTTTTTGTGTGATTAAAATAAAAGACACAGGAAGCTGCCAGGGAGAAAAGCTCAAAATTTTTAGTGACTGCTTTTAGCAACATAAAAATAGTATTGCAGCAAAGCTACTAGATATAAGTCTTGCTGAAAAAACCACAATTTTAAAAACACATTTCTAAGCTGTTTAATAATCTACACTTTCCACAGATTCCTGTTTTCACACTTCCTTATTGACATAAGGATATGGCTGGGGTCAGTAGCAATTTGGGAAAGAAAGCAGAACAAATTTCCTGATTGCCATGTGATAGTACATCTGCCATTTCAGTTTAAGCCAGCATCTGAAGCTACTCCATTTGTAGGCATCAGGCCAGATTCTGATCTAACTGGCATCAGTGTTAGCCTTGTAAAACTTTTCTGTAAATCAGGGTGACTCCAGAGTAGTCAGCTGTGTAAGAGAAAAGAAAGGCCTATTTTTACCATTTGGTATGATGTTTGCAGAGTCTTAGCTGTTCAGCTTACTCTTGTGGTTATTTCTTACCTGTTACAATCAATCTACTTGAACTCTTTTCTGTGGTGTCCTGGTTTACTCAAATGTTGGGTGTAGAAGACAGGATGCTATCTCCTGTGTTCTGTATCTTGATGCAACCACTGTAATCTGCATTTTGAAGATGGTCTTTGTGGGGTTCAAGCAAAATTCTAATGTAAGGAGGCATTAGTGCAAGCCATTACAAGCTGTAGGTGGAGTGTCCATATTCAGTAAAAGAAATGCTCTAATACAATGCTGTAGTAAATGATGAGTACCATTTCAATGAGTAGTTGGGGTGCATAATCCCCACAAATTTGCTATTAGCCCATGATCTGGGACATCTGTTCTGACTGTGACTAGATGTGTTTGGGAAGGGTGGGGGGGTAGCAGTGTTGTCTGGTCATAGGGAGATGTGTGCTCTGACATCGTTCAGCTGAGTGTAACCACAACAGGAAACTGAGGCTAAGAACCAGGCTTTCTGTATTGAAACTTCAGTAAATCCAGTTGAGGAGATGAGATATAGCCTGGGCACAGTGGAAATAAGCTATGTTCTGTCTGAATAACTCTTGTGGTATAATTTACTTAATCCCAAATAATTTGGTTCAATAAATTGATTACTGAAATAAATAAGAAGGTGTAAGTACTCTGAAAATGAAGCACTTGAGAATAAACAGACCTACAATGCCACAAAATATCCCAAAGGGATTAACACTGCCATTTATTACATTTCTCTGGGAGTATTTGGACCAACAGCTCTTTCAGAGATATTGGCCAGGTCAGTGACATTGCTTGTGCTGATCAGTACAGCATGACCGTCATTACAGGCAATCCTTTTTTGGCACAACTGTCTGGATCCTAAACATCAAATGATAAAATTTGGCAAAATCTGATAATGCAAATGTTTCTAAAGACACACAATAGAACATGAAAGAAACTATCATGTCAGAAGATGGTAAATTACAGAGCAGTCCACTGTTACCTTTCACTGTGACATCATTTCAGTTTAATCTTGGTTTAGGCAGGTTTTATTTTGTCTCCTTAGCGTATATTTATACTTCTGTAGCTAGGATAGGCCCATGCAAATATCTGAGAGTTTTGCTAGGGTTTTGTGCAGATGCAGTTCATTGTTATGTGTTGCATGAGTGGGAGAGACCACAGAAACTGATTATTATCACTGATCCCCTTGTTATCTCCTCACTGTGCTTTTTGTACCCAACTATTTTATCATTCCTAGAAAGTAATTTTATAGGCTTTTAGGATAAGCAACAATAGCAAATGAGACTTTCTATTACTTCGGAAATTTCTTTTCCAGGTTATTTTATGTGCTATTGGTGCTATTACACTTGCTGTATTTTATGAAGTCTTCTATATAGACAGAACCACAACCTTACTTGTTTTTTTCAGGGGATAGGAAAGCTATATGACTATCTTCATTATAAGTGATGCTACATATTAAAAAAATATTGAGGTAGTTGTCAAGGGCAAAGCTGTCTTGTTTCTGTATTTTAATTTTTTTATTGTTATTTTTAGTTTCAGATTTCTTACATGCTTTCTGGTGTCTGAACCTTTATTAGTTCAAATTCTACGTCTTTTCTTTGCAGTCAAGTGACCAAGTGTATATCTCTTAAATAACAAAGAAAGCTTTCACATAATCTAATCTCAGGAACTGGCACCCTAATGAAAAAGTGTAGCTGAAAGTTTCAATATTTGACATTCCTATTTTTCTGTAATTAGTTCCAATTTTTATTCTTGAGGTGCTTTCATTTAAACACAAACACATTCAGACTGTTCATAGGAAATTCTGTTTAATATTGAATGTAATTTTGAATGTATTTTTGACAATTAAATAATGTTCGGAGTGCTGTATTCAAAAATCAAACTGCTCGTTGGAAGGTTTTTCTTGCCTTTCCATTTTTCGAATTTCCCATCCAGATTACACTAATAGTTAGCCCCAAACAGTATACCAAATGACTCTAGTAGATAAAATCACAAAGGAAGTCCAAAGGATGTCATGATCTTTGAAATATATATGTCTTGGAGATGTTTATCTTGCTCAAGGCATGAGCTGAGTGTCTGCAGAAAATGTCTTAATGACATGGAAAAATTCCTCCTGTAGGAGGGGAAGAGCAGCTCTATCCATGCTCATAAAGGGAGTGACTTGGGTAATTTCCTGAAACAGAGATCGGCAATTAGCATCGATAGCTTTGAGCCTTTTCGCTAAATGCTCCAAAGCTAATCCCATGAGGAGTCAGAGGCTGTATCAGTAGCAAATATTTGACTGAATGTTCTTTCCTCAAATGCAGGGTCCTGGGTCTGTTTGTGTCAGGGGTATCTTTATAATTTGTTTATTTTCTTTGGCTGAAACAATTATACAACAGTGATTTTGTTTTTCAGTGTTCAGAGAAAGTTAATTTGTAGTAGCAGTAAAACTAAAAATTAAAAGATCACTCAAATAGAAGAAAATTACTTTTAGTATTTCTTTTATGAGATTGACAAGAAACTTCTACACGGCTAGCTGGGATAATTTTGTTGTTATCATTTTTCAACCATGTGATGTGTGACTGAAATGTAAAACTTAATTAAAACTATTAAAAAAAGGAACCAAAACCCTGCTACTTCTGTTTGGAAATGTATTTGTCTCAAGGTGTGAAGTTGATAGATGAGGACTGTATGATAATGAATTTGGTAGAAGTCAGTGGACAAGAACAAGAAAGTTTTGCTTTTTAAGTTTTTAGGTATTTTTCCTTTTGCCAATTCAAATTTAATTTTTTCATTTATATTCTTGATCAAATCACTTCTATGTGAATAGCAGTCAAAATGGTTTATTAGCGGAGGAGGTTAATCTACAGCATGTGGCCATTAATGTTGTTTTACCACTGTGAGTAAAGGAATTGTGAGGTTTAATGTTTTCTTTTCAAAAATGTACCATGTGGTCATGCTACAACTCAGTGGAGAAGGGTCTTTTGTTCATGGTTTGATAATTCCTCATGGTGTGCTACTCATATCTGAGTTGGTCCATAGATCTAAATTCCACAAAGATCCAGCTCAGAGACTTTCGAAGGGGGTAGAAGTCTTGTTAGTGTTGAAGGCCCATTTCTCAGTCTGGACAATTCAGTTTGTAGAAAGGAGATGATGACGAAGACAAAAATAATTGCCCTCTAGAGCTGGAGTTCAGTCATCCTGCAGGCAAATGCTTCAGCCTTGTGCTCAGGAACACCGTCATGGATGTTGCACATGTGACAGTACTAGGTCTAGTGAAGGAAAATGAAAAAGTAATTAATTACTTAAAAATATCTGTATATGTGATATTTTGTTTTCATCTTAGTTCTTCAGGAAATGCCGATGCTGCTGGATAGCGCAGATATTTGAAAGGATGTGTTGTTACTCACAGTCTGATTTCTTTTGTGTGGTAGAAGAGATAATCTTATGTTTAAGGGTGTATTATCCAGAGGTTCCCTACAAAAGACCTAAATTATGCAATCATATTTTTATTGTCTCCTCTTCCTTTTTCCTGATATTTGGATTAAATTAAACCAGAAGTGTTTTGAATATTTCAGTTACCTCGGATTTCTGGCCAAAATATTAGAAATCACCGTGTTTTATATGCGTGCCTTTTACAAATGGTAAATAAGCATGTCTCATGTGAAATTCTGTCCAGACCCAGGTAATGGCTATTTCAACAATCTAGCTGAGCCATAAGGGAGGAGTGAACCTCTGAGAAATCATTATACTGATTCTAGTCATTATGAACGCTTTCATCCTGATTATGCATCATTTGAAGTAATACCATAAAACTAATGTACCTTCACTTCTTCCATGAAAAATGTAATGGAGAATATGCTACTTAGATGTTTTAACTTTTTTTTCCCAGCTGTTTCCCATTACCTGGTGTTCTTTCTGTTCCTCTCCCTGATTCCCAGCTCTGTTGGCCTCACTAGTTTTCTTCTCTGAAGATTTCCAGATCCTTTTGTGGTCTGCTTTAACTCAGTTAAAGAGTAGTGAAATGTCTTATTGCTTGGTGTTTGTGGTTTTATTTCTTTTCCTTTTTTTTGATTTGTTCTGATTTTTTCCCGTGGAATTTAACCCGGTTCTCAAAGATTGTCTAGTGAGCCGATAGAAAGTTAGTGGAGGAGATGAGAAAGGTGGGAAGGAACTGTACTTTTCAGTGGTCTGAGCTGTTACACTGCACAGTGTGACCTCATACTTCTGCATTGCTTCTTCCCTTATGGGGGGCACATATTTACAACAGCAAAAGCATCAATAAACAGCATATGTTGATGTTAATGGACATGTTTTACTTCCTTTCTTCTGTTTTTTAAAGATCCCTCTCTTTCTATATTTGATTAATAAAGGGACTATTTTATTTTTCTGTGAATGTTCCTGTATGTCACAATGTCTTTCTTGAAAATCAACTATAACTGTAATGGCTTTATTCTCATTAATGTCTCCAAAAACATCTCTACAGAGAAAACCCTGTGGATCTCTCTCAGCTTCTGCTCCAAAAAACCCCAATGTTATGTATAAGGCTCACTTTCAGACCAGGCTCGACTTTTTTCCCTTCGTTCATTTCACCATTAATATGGTATCCATGCACATTGGTTAACCCTTGAATTCACAATTTTAATGAAAACAGTGTAGAAACAAAACAAATGTATCATCATTGATTGTTGTTTGGGAAGTTCTTTTGGATGCTATATTTGAAAGAGAACCAAGTGCATAAAATACTTGTCTATTGACAGGAGGAGATTACCCATCTTTATCCTCTTCTGCTTTCTATAAGTGAAGTAATTTGAGGGGAATCTCAAAATATGTGATACATTGTTGTTCATCTAAGCAACCAAATGTTTGGCTTGCTAATCTTCAGCTTAGGTGAACTAACCAAAGTTTTGTTTTGAAAATTAAATACAAATCTCATAAGAGCTGGCATCCCACTGAGGTTTCTGGTATTCTATCTTGGCAGAAACATGAAAAGAAAAGTCTTATCCAAAAATGTCCATCTTCCAAAAAAATTAGTTCTGGAATCTGTTCTTGGTTTTGAGCATGCAAAATTTTGCCCATCGTCATTCGGCCCAACAAGACCGTTTTGGCCTATAGGCTGCCGTGCTGATTCTAATGGGTAGACTCCCCAGCAAAAGTCTTAAACGTTGCAAGGAGGATGATAAAATAATATTTATTTCCTAAAGGTAACTTACTGACTATTTCTGGCCATAGCATATCCTGAAATATTGATGGTTTATTGAAACTGCAATGTTGAGTGAAGAAGGATAAATATGCCTGTGGAAAGTAGTTTACACCACTTTGTCTTTTGCCAGCAAAAGTGAGGTTCACTAGAACCATTTATAAGTTAAATGAAAGTAATTGTTTAATCTTAACAGCTCATTTTCTTGCTCAGAAGTAGTGCAAGCATTTATTTTTAGGAGTTATAGGCTCCTAGGAGCTACTATTTTTTTTTTTTTTATTCCTTTGTAAGCAAGAAACCTTTAAAAGTATTTTGAAGTATCTGTGACACCAATAAAGTTTATTTTCTTGTGAAGAGGTACCAGAAACTATTTGAATAATTTCAGAAATAAAACCAAATGTAGCAGGTGACAGGGTATGTTTATTTATTTACTATTCTAAATAAATCTAGAAGTGGTGAAAAACCAATTTAAGAAATCACATTAGATAGAGACTTGCTTTTCTAAGGCCACAGCTTACATCTGGGAGATGCAAATCTAGAGCACCTGATGTCCTCCAGAAGACCCAGCCTTCCTTGTCTCCAAATTCCCTCAAGATCTTCAGGCACTTTAGAGGGCTTCCAAAGTGTTGCTTTGTTTACTCTCATTACAAGATGCCAGTCATTGGTGAATCAGGTCCCTCTTCTGTTTACACCTTATTGCTCATGAAATCGTGTGTATTTAACTGTGTTTTCATTACCTGCACCTGTGTATCATGGCAAAACATCTTTCAGCTGGCAGTAATCTAGGGAGCCATTGTGCCACTGCACTAATTTATAAAGGTCAAGACCTGGTGCTATTTGTCCACAGAACAAGTGTTTGCCAAGCAAATTGGTACAGATTGAGTGACCTGAACTTTAGGTGGCATCATTAATTTTGGTACGCATTACTCATCAAACTAATAAAGTAAAATTGCTTTCCCTTTGAGCATGGAATACCGTGGCCATTATTCCTATGATGAACTTTAAAGAGTCTTTATTCTTCATAGAAATATGAAAGCTATTTAAAAAAATAGCTTTTTATCATGCTGCTGCTGAAGGATAGGTCCAAATAAATTTGGATGCATTTCTCAATTGGAAATGAAGAAGGTTATGGCCCAATGTAGAGAAGAAACACTAACAGCTCATTTTGTACATGATGAAAGACACTTCTCGACTTGATGGTTACTTAGTGAAACTACATGACCTTATAAAAATAAGCAGGTAGTAAATGTGTCATCACTGCCTCAGTTTCAGGATGTGTAGCCATTATTGTTAATACTGCTTGGAACAGTACAGCTTCACTTGGAGTACCATGTCTGGGCCAAAATATCACCATCTACACACATCTTTAGTATGTGCACCTTTAAAAGGATCTTTGAAATGTTTTAGCAGCTGACATAATTCTATGTCTTATAGACACTCCAACTGCATCTAATAACACCAGAGACTCAAGCCCAGAAATTACATTTCTTTAGGGCTATCAAGAGTTTTATCTAGGTGATGCAAAGAAACTTTTGAGTAAAATCCCTAGTCCTTGAAGTCTTTATACCGCAGTCCTTTTCTACACTTGAGACCAGGAGGCAAGAAATGCCTAGTTTGTGCATAGCCCTGGTGTGTGTTGTCTGCAGAGATGTCACACTGCCAGCAAATTATTTGATATAGTGTGCAGTATTTCTTTAAGGACCCTTAAGAAAAGAGTTCTTAAGAACAGTGTTTCAGCTAAAATGTAGAAAAAGTGCTAGAGCACACTGAATTTTCTACAAGGATGTTATTTCATTATCAAACAGTTTTGTTTCCCCAGATTCCCAAGTTTCAAACATGCTCAATGAATCAAAAGGAAGCTTCGATGCTGAGTTTATGACATAATTTTCCTCCAGAAGGTACCACAGCACTCACAAGCCCTTCCTTGTGTCCCACGTAGCCAGACATCCTTACAGCAACATAACATGCTGTCAACTGCCTTGGGCTATAGATGAAAATACTGCTTAAATTTTTTTTGAGATCAGGTTTGTTTGAATTTGGCTCTGGGATTCAGTAAATGCCCAGATATCTGGGCCTTGGTGCATAAACTGAGAAGGCAAAATGAGGAAAACAAAGTGGGTGATAGCTTATTATTTTTTATTTGCTCTGATCTTTTGAAATATCAAGTTAACAGCCTGGAAGTTACAGGATCTAATCGTTTCTGAGAGAGGTTTTGCCACCCCAAAAGAAAATACGTTCTCAAAGTAGTGAGGGAAATGTACATTATCAATTTTCTGTGCTCTGTGGGTAACTGGGAGATTCAATTTACCAACTCTTCACTCTAAGAGGATATGATTTATTTAAAATTCAGGTCTGATTTTTAAAACCAAACCAAAAAGCTACCTTTTTTGCAGAATGTGGCTGTGAATCTCAGAACATATTTTATTCAGCTCTACCTGATATAGCTTTTGCTACATATAATTCTGTAACAGAAACAGATTACCCAGAGAGGTAGTAGATGCCCCATGCCTGGAAACATTCAAGGTCAAGCTGGATGGGACTCTAAAGTACCTGATTTACTGAAGATGTATGTCTCTGATCAAAGTAGAGGGGTAGGACAGAATGAGCTTTAAGGATTCCTTCCAACCCGAACTGTTCTATTATTCTAATTATAAAAAGATATATCTTAAGTGATTGCACAAGGTTTGTAGAGTTTTCAGAGTGTCACCTTGCATTTCAACTGTTCAGTGCACCAAGAGTCTCCTATGAGTGTACTTACAGCCTGTGGGAACCAGAGCAACATTTTGCTGAAACTTGTTGGTTTCAATGGTTTGTAAATTGTTGCTTTAGGATGTATGAATGACCAGGAACAGACTGTCCCAAGCCTGGAAGCCTTCTGCCTATGTTAGTGCACAAATTTTACACCCTGAAGTGATAAGCTTGGAGATCTGCTTTGTCCCAGGGGTTGCTGGTTTGATTACAAAGTTGTGCTCTTCTGAAAGTTACATTGATTTCTAGCTCCAATATATGAGATTATCTCAAATGAACATATATGTAAATGCATATATTTATAAAACTATGCAAATATGCACGTGTGAAAGAGATAGGATGTGAAAAATTGTAAGAGTAGAATAAGTTGTAAGATTAGAATACTATTTGTTGAATCACAAGTATGATATAAGAAAACCTTACTATTTTAAAAAGGAGCAGCTGCAGAGTTTTTTCATTAACAGATGCACCCCATACTGGTAGGAGATTTTCCGTCAGAATAATGTGTCAAGAGTGGGGAAAAAATGTATTATCTGTACTAGAAGTTCTTTCTTAATTCTGTGTGCTACAATTTAATTGAATAAGGACAGAAAAGCAACTTAAAGCACTGTATACATGAGGATAGTTTGTTCCCCAAAAGAAATTTCAGGCGTACTTTTCTAGGTTTTGGTTTGTGTATCACATCTTTGAATTCAAATTTAACAGGGAATAAACTGGCTTTGATAATGAGGATTTGATGAACACATTAGTGTTGCTGCATAAGTGTATAGGGATCTTTGACCTTGGATACCACTAAGAGCTGCTCTTTAGATTAAGCCCCCCAGAGTTGATTCCTTGTTTAAAATGCTTCTAAAGGTATTTAGGGGCTGCAACATTGCAGTTTTTGGGAGAAAAGTCCTACTATTTAATTATGTCTAGTGTATATTCATGTTAGCAGTTAATTTGGTGCAACACATTAATTTGGTGTAGACCTGTACATCAAAGCAGTCAGTTGTGAGGAACTGATTGTGCAGTGCATATTTTTACAGTTTCATTTTGGGTAGCTGTAGCCTGGTCCCTTAGGCTGAATGTCTAGTAGAGGATGGAGCATACTGGATGCCCTCCTGGAAGACATCTTCCAGCTTATTTTGTCAGAAAGATATCCAGTTCATGGATTTTGCAACACAAAAGAGAATTTGAGGAATGGACATTACTAGGAGATCTACTTCTGTAGTACCATCCTGATTTAAGTAATTATTGTGGGTATATCTGTACTCCTGCTTAGCTCTGTCTTCACATTGCAAGTGGATCTATGCGATAATGGTTGTTTTCTTTTTTTTTGTATTTGTATTTTCCCTGTTCAAAATGCATCAAAGGAGCTGGGCAGGAAGTGGTTTCTGATTCTACAAAGTACTTTGTGATTACACTTTTCCTGTTTCACCACCCAGGATGAGATTGGCGGCTTTTAAGTGTCTTCATGAGAAACTAGGTTAAGGGAGAGAAACTCTCTAAAAACTGATAATAGCGTATTTTCTTCTGAGAAAGGTTGGTCTCCTGAGAAAACTTTTAGTTCCAGTGAGTGAATTTGGCAATTTCAACAAAAAATGCTATATCAGCTTAACTTTTCATTGCAGGCTAATGATGTTGATACATGAACTTTGTGAACTAAACAGTTTTTTGTTGCAATTCTGAGTTTTACTTTACAATTAAGAACCAAAGCAGCACAAAGCAGCTGGCTTTAGGAGAACATTTATCTCAGTAAATACAGATGTAAAGATGCAAGCTAGTTGCCTCCAGTACTCTGCCTAGCATTGTCTGGTGCTATGGAAAGACTTGCAAAGATAAAAATGGAAAGGACAGTCACATGAAATACTAATGTAATTTCAACTTGCTTGCAATAAAACTTGTTACTGAAATCCAGTATCTATTGAAATAGTGTTAGTACTGGCCTAACTTGTCAGCCATACATTAAATATATAATATATGAGAATGATTAAGTATTCAATAGTCCATAATAATATATAACAATATAGTATTACTATCTCTGATGAGCACAAAGACTTTAATTAAGAAATGGATGTGTCTAACCAGTATTAAATTTATTTGTAAGTTTTCTCCTAAAGAATGTATCATGAAATAGAACGAGAAGAGAACATCTGTACTCTCTGGATGATCTTTCAGAGAGGGTTATGCCATTTTTAACTGTCTTTGTATTGATCTTTCTCAGTACATGCAGACGTCTTAATGTTTTGTATGTGGAAAGACTGGTGATTCTTTAGCTTGTTATATATGAGAATCAATAAGTGCAGAGCTGAACATATTCAACAAGGAAATTTATTAAATACTGTTAGATGTTGTTGGTTATTTGTTTTTTGCTGTTTTGTTGGTGCTTTTTTCCTTGCTAAATTAATGTTGTTAAAGATACCCACCATTGAAGACAATTTGTTTAGTAGTTCGGTTACTAAGGGCCATCTATAAATAGAGGTGTAAATTCACAGGACTAACTGCCCCCTTATAGAGGAAAAGTGTTGAAGATTTAACATTTGGAGTTTTATTACTTCTCGTTCTTGGTTTTGCTCTTGTCTGTGCTTACCATAGAGTTTACCAGAGAACCCCTACTGTTAAGGATTACTTCAAAGGAGATGGGAATGCACCACATAAAATTCCCAGAGATGCCCTGCTCCTGGAAGTGCTCAAGGCCAGGTTGGATGGGGCTCTGAGCAACCTGGTCAAATGGAAGGAGTGCCTGCCCTTTGCAGGGGGTCTAGGTGACGTTTAAGGTCCTTTCCAATCCAAACCCTTCTATGATGCTATAATATATTTGAACTCTTAATTAAAACTAGTAGTTCATGTTTTTTTGGATTGATTCTGCTTAAGGTATTTCCCTAATAACAAGCAAAACATTTTCTCTGTTCCCTGACATGTTGGTGAGTATTTTATTTCAGCAAGGTACTTGTGCTGTACGAGTGGTGAAGAGATGATACTCATAAGGTTTTCTGTTACAGCACTAAATATTTTTTAAAAATATATGCAATATTTAAATAGTACTGCCTAGAACCGTAATCAAAAAGCAGTTGTGCCTTGGCTTTCAAGTGCTTTGCCATGCTGTATTTGAGTATATGAGCTTCTGTATCCGTGGCATCTCCTGAGGTCTCCAGTAGGGCACAATGGATTGGTGGTCCCTACTTTTCCTGATGTGCAGATGCAGATCAAAATTGCTACATATCTAGATTAAGAGACATGTACTCACATGCTCTCAAACAGGATTATTCTGAGTTGATACCTTTTGATTCAAGAGTTGTCTGCTTTTTAAAGCAGATGTCCAGGTGGTGATCTGAAAGAATGTTCTAAAACATAGCCTCATTGAGTTAGAAAATGGCAACTTCTCCTTTTTTGGGAAATATGACAGTGATTGTGGATTTATGGAGGAGGAATATCAATACAAAAGCCCCAAAACAGCCACAGGCTGCCAAGATGTTAAGTGTGTGTGCATGTTTGTGTTTTTCTCACAAGTTTCTTTGTGTTGCACAGCAGAAAATGTGTTGGTACGCAATGGAACTGAAAACATCTGGTAATGTGCTTTATTTTAAGACAGTTTTGTTGCATGGTCTTGGAATGAACTGATAAGACAAATAGTAGAAGTTGCAACATTTTAGGTTATTTTGAACAAGAATCTGTTTAGGTAAACTAAACAGAAAAGATACAGTTCTGTGAGAGTATCCCATGATTTCTTTTTGCTAATGAGACTTGTGTACTCAGACAAATCCAGTGATATGTTTGGGGCCTCTCGGTTTTCTTTTGGCAAAGCCCCTTGTAGCGGTTCAACCGGAAATCAATCTCAACTCAGCAAGGAAAGTTTAAAAGGCTGCTATTAAGTGCTTTATTGACTCTGAGCATCTTTGAGACATATCAAGATAACCAGAGTAACCTTTGGTTACTTGCTTGTTGTCATTGCTGGGCAAGCCTTGTTTAAGAGAAAATGTTTTGTATTTTTCTTTGATTTCAACTGGTTCGTTGGTATATCTCCCATCCCTTCTGCCTTCATTAGCACCCGTGCTGTGAAGTGATTATTGTAGGTGAGGAGATTAAAATCTTGCTTGTTAGGTTTCAAGTGCACCCTCACACTTCTGAAATATTTTTAATTAAAGCCTCTGAAAACTGTATTTACTCTTTAAATTCAACACTTAGCAGCTGTTGTGAGAAGCAGGCCTCTTCACAGAACAGCTGAACTACCTGAGAGAAGACAGAGCTTTGAAGAGATTACATATGCCCTAAGAGGTCAATGGGTAATTTGCTTCTGATAGAGCTTTCTAAAGCAGTACAAGCCACTTGTTTTAACAGCTCTAATGTGACTAAATCTCCTGTACTGCTGCGGGGATAATCAAACAATGGTTGTAACATTGAAAGTCCTTGTTATGGCACATTCAGTGGAGAAGACATTCACTTCAGACATAAAGCATGCTGCGGATCAGTTCTTGTATCAAGATGATTAGGTCCTGAAAGTTGTAAAAGAATAGCTCAAAGATGCGCTGGCAGATCATGTTAGATTCTGCTTGAAGTGCCTGTATTTAAGCTGCCAGCACATGAATGATACTACCTAGGCCCTTTACATGAATAGATAAAATTGCTGTCTTCTGCAGTGGACCCAGAAAAATGTTCTCTCTTTTCTAAGCTGAGATAAATTGTATTAGTACAGAATATAGTTTACTATGTGCTTGTATCAAGGCTGTAAACTAGCTGTTATTTGGCACTATATTGACATCCTTGCTGTAGAGAAATCCTGGAGCTCATCTGAGAGAGACAGTCACCTCCACACTCCACTTCAGTATTACCTTGCCTGGAGAGCAGTGCTTGTATTCCAGAGATGGTGCACTGACAGTGAGGAGAGGCACGAAAGGGGGGTAGTGGGAAGAGTGTCAGACATCAGTAGCCCTCTACCTCCTCCACTTCTTTATGTGTGGGGCAAAGACTTTCAGAGCATGACAACATTATTTCTGGTGCTTCAGAAAGTGGTGACCCTGTGGACTGTTTTTCAGTGTCTTGTGGAGAAATGTGTCAGTCGCCTCTTTGTGCAAATGGCATGAGCTACGTAACCTGGTAGGTAAATCAGTTCCAGCATGGCATGTGTTGGGCTGTTGCCTGGTAGCTCTATGATAGCGTGGAAACTACACGTAAAATTGGAATAAAGAGACAGCTGGTGCAGTTTTTCATGTCTGAGGGAAATCTTTATTGTTGACCAGCTTGTATTGCATCTGTCGTTTTATTTTTTGCCTCTAAAGGATAAAAAATGCTGCAGCATGTCTGTAGCTACTCTACTGTCTTATTTATAACAAGCCAAAGAACTTTGTGGCATTTCACTGTATTAAGTACACAGATTAATCTGTTTACAAAAATTATTTTCCACTTTTTCCTTGCTGTAGTGGTCCATGCTTTACTCTCTTCAGAATACATACCAAATTCCATTATAAATGTGGATTTTTTAAAATTGCTGTAGTTTTAGGCAAAAAAAAAAAAAAAAAGATTTCTCTGCTAGTTTCCTTAAAATATGTTACTCACAAATTTTTAAAAATCCTGAAACAGTCCTTTGAATGGTCATCTGACCTCATTCATATAGGAAAAGGAAGAATTTCCTAATGTAAAATGTACATCATCAGAATTGGCTGTCAGTGGCAGAAGTCAGCTATAATATACATTCTCTATTTGCAGCATTCAGAGCAGCTTCTTTTCACAGTTGCTACCTCACAACCACTCAGTTTCATACACTTTCTGGCATATCATTAAAAATCTATCATTTTTAGTAATCTGTCATCAAAGAAATCAATGGATAAGCTTTGCTGAGGCTGCATTCCTCCTGCAGAGCAAGACCATGTAACAAAACAACAACCCAAAGGAAAACCTGTATTGTGCATCATAATTATTAATTTCAAACAGACTATTGGAGAAAAATTGCCAGTTAGAAATGAAGCTGGTAAATTGTGCAGTCTGAATTCTGAATTGTTCTTGTTTTGAAGTGTCAGGACTGCATCATATAGGAAATTCTTTTCATCTGTTTGAATGTTTGGTCTTGGTTCTCTGATTTGAGCCAAAGGTATTCTAAATACTAGCTGTTTTTTGTGATTGTTGGGAGGAAGATTCTTTGGAACACACCATTTAAAATCTATGGTTTGGGATGTTATTCTGCAGATTTCATTTGTTCTGTGGGAGAAGAAATTACTGACTTGCTAAAAATTTATTGCATTTTCTGCCATGTAGCCCCTGAAAAAATTTCTGCTCTAAATCTATCCAGTATGAAGGCAGAAGAAAAGTTCAATATGAAAATTCATATGTGTAAGATGATAAAGATACAAAAGGAGTAAAGGGGGTAATACACTATAAATTAGCAGCAGGTATGCATCTATCAAAAATTTATAGAAAAGAACTGCTTTATACAGAAGGTAACTCCAGGAATACAAATCACCTCCTTGAAAAAAGGTCTCAGGGATTTCCCAGAGAAAAGATGATGACTAGTGACTGTGTTTTCCTTAGTGTATCCAATCTGTTGTAGTTGATTAATAGTAAATACTATGTACTAGAAATCAGAAACCTGTTAGTATCTATTTTAACAGCATTTATTCTGGGCTTTTCGCTTGCTCTGCTGTAAGAAATAGTGTCTCTTTGATACTGAAACAAAAACCGAGGCGCAAGGATAGGGCAACAAGGTATAGGTAATATAATAAAGATCATTATTTTTGTGAAGGGATGAAGGACATCTCCAATGAAACTCTGACACTGCAGATCTTCCAGGAATTAAAATGGGCGATCTGCTTGACTTAGTTTCATTTGTGGCAGAGCAGTGGGATGTAAAGTATTTAGAGAACTAATGCATCTTGTGCTGGCCTTTAGACAGGCTTATTATATGATGGTAAGTAATAACTCAGCTGATCTTTTCCCTCAGAGACCTCAGGATAAGAAATGTCTCATTTTGCTTTCCAAAGCAATCCTTATGGAAGGCCAAAAATTAGTCAGATTCAATTAGTCAGATTCAACAAGAATACCACTCATAGTTCCTTACTGTGAGTACCATGTAGAAACCCATTAAAAGAGGGTTGGCCATTCCTCTTTGGTCAGGCCCCAATTTAAAAAAAACCACCTAGGCAGTTCATGCCCAAGCCTCTGGGTACAGGCAAGCAGAGATTTTTGCATATCAGAAAAATCTGAAGAGACCTTGCTACAAAAAAGTGGTGTGGGAATCCTAAATCTGTGGGGAAGCTAAAAGAATTGGTAGGATCATTGAGTGTGATTCTTTCTGTATCTCTGTGCTGAGGTTCTCAGTGTGTTCCTGTCGAGGGTCAGCACAGACGGCTCATGCTTCCACAACAGGGGTGCACGTATGACCTGTGTTGACTCTACCCAACTCTGAGAGGCATTGTACTTGAGGCTTCTATTTCAGCTGTAAGACCTAAACACGTCTTTGGACAAGGCACCAAGAGTCTCAGTTTGGATTTGGCTGCCCAAATTTGGGAATTATTATTATCTTGAATTGTATCCATGTATAG
Organism: Oreocharis arfaki; assembly: GCA_013398015.1. Classification (NCBI taxonomy): domain Eukaryota; kingdom Metazoa; phylum Chordata; class Aves; order Passeriformes; family Paramythiidae; genus Oreocharis; species Oreocharis arfaki. The sequence goes on from VZRR01007149.1 coordinate 1,159,860, forward strand.
TAACATGGTTTGATTGTCATTTCCAATATTTAAAAGTGAATGAAAGCTGTCACAAAAGGTAAGTGAAATGTCTTTAATGTGTTTTACTTTATAGATTTATCTTAAAAATATAACAACCCAAATTGGCATTTCTCAATCAGAAACTAAATGGCCATCACTTAAAAAGAGACATGAAGCAAGAAAGAGCACAAATATTTAGCGCTGTAATCAAATACGTGGTTTAACTGTGCACGTTAGCTGGATGTTACAGTATCTATATTTCCATTTACTCCTACATCTGCTATTTTTTTCCTGAAAAATATAAGAAATAGAAAGCTACTTATTCATCAGTAACACTTCTCTATCTCTTTAGGAGATAATGTAGGATAGATGATCTGCTCCAATGTTCCAAATTGAATTTAGTGAAGGAAATAAACAGGAGAGAAATGTACAGCTGGGGAAAGGAATAAAATACAATAAAAAACTTAAGAGCATGCAATGTGCAAATCAAATTTAGTGAGGATGGTGAGAAGAGGAAAGGAGAAATGAGAATAGTAATGAAATTTGAAAAGAGCAATGTAGAACAATTTGAGGCATGAAAACAACTAGACAAGAGAGAAAAATAGTAAGGAAGCATGAGAAACGTAAAAGCAGTATGCCCCAAAGGTGAGATTTTCAAAGGAAAGATGTGCAATTAACCAGAGTAATAGAAGTTGGGCTATTAGCAGTTTGTTCAGTTTCTTAACATCTCCCTCATCTTTGTCATGGTGGTTATTTCATCATAAGAGAAAGATCTTGTTCGAAAGTCTCTGGTTAAAATTGTACTGGTTTTGAAACAAGTTGTCAAAACTTTTATTTTTACTGAAAGGGATAAAATCTGACAAAATGTTGTTTGGAATTAGGGTAGGAAAGAGAAAAAGAGAGTGCGCTGCCCTTAGCCAAATGGTGAAAGCATGACCTGCTAGCATGTCAAGACCTGACCTGCAGACCGAGAATTTAAAACTGTCTGCCACAGACTGAGTGTGTTCCTTTACTGCTGAGCTGCTGGTTTTTTTGTTTTTTGGTTTTTTTCTGGGAATGGCCTTTTTTCTTGTCTTTGTTTCGTGCCATTTTGCCTTTTGCACAGAACATTTGAAAAGTTTGGATTCCACACCGAATTCCCAAATCTGAATTGACTTTTTTCTTTTTTGGACGGATGTATTTGCATTTTCTTATGTGAGAAAGAATGAGTACTCCCATTGTTCCATCTATTGTATATAGAGCGTCATTGGGTTCTGTTTTTAAGTGTGTATACTTCACCACAATTTAACTCTTTGTTAATGCTTTGTTTATGTGCTCTGTTTGGAAGCCATGAGGTACTTCACGCACTGGGCTGGGTTGAAACACCTTTGGCATTGGTAGCTGCATTTGGAAACCTGTGTTTTCTTTCTCCTTTAAAGATAGCCTCCTTCTGTTTTCAATTACACTGTATTTAAATGTAATTTCTTGTGTTAGGCCTGTTCTGGTTTTTGCCTCCACTTAGATATTGAATTCTTTGTCTCTCATTATCACTCTCTTTTTCTCTCTTGTCCAAAGTGTGTGTTTCAGCTGTTTGGATTTTTTTTTTCCTACAGCTCATTTATTTTTCTGTAGCCAACACCTTTTCTGTAGGCCTTCATTTTGAATTTAGGAAACGCTCCAGATTAATTCACCGCATTCCGCAGGTGCCTGCAGGACAGGAGGCTGTGGAAATGAATGCTCCTCATTACCCCTTTTGTGTGTTTGCCAGCTACTGTCTTTGGTCACAAACTTTTTTTGTCTCAGCCTTCATTTTGTTGTTTGGAAGGACAAGTTATGTGCATTAGTGTGTATGTCTGTATAGGTGGATACACACACGTAAACACACAAATATGTGTATGCATATATTTGCGAATATAAATCTCTCCCCCAGTAATTCTCAGTTAATATCCTGCTCAGTTAATAGTCTGCAGTATTTACTTTTCTGGAGAGTAAATTGAATGCTTTGAACTTGTTTTGCTTTCACTGGAGTAACTAGAAGGGACACGTACAAATTTGGCTGGCCCTCAAAACCTTACCAAAACCCTTCTAATTACTGTCATTGTGTCGCCACCTGTGAGGCAGTACCTTGAAGCAGAGTGAGTGTGCCATTCTTTGTTTTAACTTAAATGCTATTAATAGGGAAAGCACAGAAAGAAGTGAGCATGTAAGAACTCCTGAGTATGGTACAAATACCTGGGAGTGCATGAAGTTTCCCAGTGTCAGACCCATTGTTCCCCAAGCAGAACCATTTGTTTATAATTGGAATAATAGGTATTTTTTGGCAGTCTTCCACTAGAGGAACTTGTGTAAGGAACAAGTGTCAAGCCAAATGCGAGTGTTACTTGAAGGCTCAAATTAGACTTGAATATGCAGTTACAGAAGGTTGTTTTAAAATGTCCTTTGTTGCAGTAAAGTATCTTTCAGTCTCAATAGCTCAAAGAGCTGATGGTCAGGGTTTTGCAGAGTCTGACTTTGTTTTTCTGTACATTTCAACAGCATTTTACGTTCATCAGCTGGAATGATGAGGTGCTAGGTTGACATTGTGTTGATGAAAATTTGCTTTTTTGGGGTGAAAACCACAACCATGTTTTCTTGAATAATAAATAAAACTTTGGGTAAGTGTTTTAGTGTGTTCATCTAGCTCAGCACAGAGCTGCTTCATTTTTAGAGCTTCTGTTGGCTGTGTGTGGGAGGCTGTCATGTGGAGAAACCCTACCAACCTTTGTCCTTTTGAACTAGGTTGCAGAGATCTTGCATCAAATGCTAGTGCTCTTGAGTTGCATGGTTGGGTAACTAGGTGACATTGTTGCATGGTGAAGTAGAGCTACATGAGCAAAGTAATATCCAGCTTCAGGGAAATGGCCAGGAATTGCACGTGCAGTTTTACAGAAGTGGATTGCTTCTTATTATCATGAAGGAGGAGTCCAGGCTTACACTGCTCCAATCACTTGTATAGTTCTAATTTCTTTTATTAGTTACCTTCTTAGATTCTCCAGCTTATTTTTTTCCTGGTTTTAGCACTCCACAGAAGAAAATTGTTTTGTAAGAATTGATCCTATTGAAATTGAGGTAGGGGCGCAGGAAGAGACAGTTGAGAAAGATAAAAGGCTGATATACACAAAAGAAAAAGGGAAGTGTAACAGAGGTCCTGAGCCATTTCAAGTCTTACCTTGCTTAAATAAGGCCAGTTGCAATGTGGTTTATAAAGACTCTCACTGAAACTTATAATTAGAGGTTACACAAGGGCAGCTAACATTTCAGAAACAGGTAAGACATCTGACCCAACATGCCTGCTTACTGAAATGGAACAGCCTCAGGCTCTCCTGAGATCATTGCTGAGCAACTCCCCAGATTTCGATTAAAGGCCTATCCTTCACGTCTCTGCAGGTCTCTCTTTTAAGAAAGGGAATATTTTCTCACTCTTCAAACTTCTGATTTTCTAAAGGTTCTCAAGCTTCTCACATCATATAAAATGTTTAAAAAACTGGCAAAAAAATCACTTCCCCAACTTGGGAAAAAGAATCCATTCTGCGTTTGACCTCTACTTGTTGTTGGGCTTATTAGTATTCTAGTTCTCACACCACGTTCTCTCAGTGACAGCACTTACCCCCATCTCAGCTGATGGAATTTAGCTCCGTGTTTTTCCTTTACTCTTTTTGACAGCTGCTGTAAAGGCTTTACAGTTGGGGGCATTGAAATCAGCTGCCACCATGTTGCTTTGCTGTATTTTTTCTTAATTTGTTTTAAATCAAACACTAGAATACTTGATGGGTCTCAGATCTGAGAGTGCTGTGTACAAATTTGAATTTAGCATCACAATCCCGTGTTGTTGGGGGTAAACTAGATGGCCCATCTGCCCAAGCTGATACGGCACATCACCTGCAGAAAAAATATCCTGATTTAAATTAAACTGATTGAAACAGATAAAAATGTCCTTTTCACTCACTTTTGATCTTTTTCTTCCTTCAGTCTTTTTTGGATAGGTGGTGAACCCATTGGATCTGATGCTTTGTCTGCTCTCACCGCCTCTTTTTTTCCACATGTGTGAAACTCTGAGTACCTCTTGAGCATAGGCAGGAGAGGGAGAAGGCGGCAGTGTAAGCTGGGGATGACATTTTGGAAGCAGACTGCTTCGCTCCTCTCCAAAGGAGAGTTCCGAGAACTCTCTCTTCCAGAGGTTTCTATGTGCCTTGGAAGCTCGGACTTGCAATGCTACCCAGAGCATGTATCCATGTTTAATTCTGTGACACCTTTTTTTTCTTAAAAAAACCCATGGCAATTCTATATTGACCTGATTTGCTTAACTTGAATGAAAAGAAATGTTACCATTAAACTTAGTGAGTTCTGTGTTAAAATTAGGTTTACTGTAGTTACCTTCATTATCCTATACAATAATATTTCAATTTTCTGGTTTTCTTCTGCCTTTTCCTTCCTTCAGAAAACTGTAAGTATCCAATTATTTTCCATTGTTTAAGTCAGTGAAAATTTTGCTAAGTTTGTGACCCAGGAAATAACAGATATGAATTAATATGTCTCCCCTTTCCAGAGATGTCATCCAGGGCTGTAAAATTGCTACCATGGGGGCAGGAAGAGGTTGTGCCTGCCCTTCAGTAACAGTGCAGTATTTCTCTGTGCATACTTAAATTGACTCTTTTTTTGGGAAATCTCTTTATTTCCCTACCATCTGATGGTCCCAATATGAAATGAGTCTTATGTCGTTTGGATGATAGGCCCAGAAATGCACTTTTGAATAATCTAGCTGCTTTTTAACTTGAATATTAATTTTACAGGAAAAAAAATGAGTACAATAAGGACAGGGGACGTGGAAATGCTTAAATGAAAATCAATGCAGAATGTCTGTATTTGCACAGGAGGTAACTTGCTTCTTGCTGTTTTTTCTGGATTTATTCTGGATTGAGACCTTGCATTTTTTTAAAGCACTATTTGATGGGTTTATGTAAAAAGACAGCTGTGGATTTTAGAGGAATTCTACCTGTGGTGTCAAAACGTATTGATGTTTGATATGTTGCTATGACCTTGTACTAAAATTTTCTTTGATTTCTCTTCCATGATTTTCATATCATATTTCACATTGACACAGATTCTGCAGCCTTTGAAAGGAGAGATTTTCCTAGTAGATATGTTCACGGAAGTGAAGAAGAAGTCATAGAAGTCTCTAGATGATCTTCTTATTTCTCCCTCCCAGGATAAATTGAGTCTTATTCTTCTCTTGTGCTTGTTACAATACTCTAGAACATTAACTAATCTTCCTAAATCTACACTAACTCAAAACTGGGGAAATTTTGCCACAGGTTTGCTAAATGTTGTGATTTAACTCTCAGGATAAAATTGCTTTTAAGTGCCAAGGCTGATCCACGTAGCATACTGTTAGTATTTGGAACACACTGCCATGAGCAATAACAGAGCTAAATATTTTTAAACATCATAACCAAATAATTGTGGACTCTTTATAAGAAAGCAAACCTTGGATCCTCATAATAAAAATATGTGCTCACACTCTGGTCGATGTAGGAATAACCATATGCCATAGCTATCCTTGCACTCTGTTCATTCTCTTCTAGGAATTTTACTCAAGTAGAGTCAGGAATTTTGTCATTTGTCTGGAATTTCTAGATACATGACAGGGCTACAGACGTGCAGAGATCCCAATACACCAACTGAATGTGCACAGGGAGGCTTCGTGATGTTCTTCTAATGAACTTGTAATTCTACTTCATGTAATGCATTTGTACTTCTGCTTTGTGTCAGATCTGCTCTGTGTGCTGAAGTTTCTATGTTGTGTCAGAGAACTCAGACTTGCAGTGCTACGCACAATGTGTATCAATGTTTAACTCTGTGAGACACAAGAGAAAAAAACATGATGATTCTGTACTGGCCTGAGCTGCTTAACTTAGAGGGAAACGGAAATTCAGCTTATAAGACAAAGATATACTGAACATTGAATCCAGTCTTCCAGTGGTTGAAGTGTTATCTGAAATGCTGAGGTCTTGTGCTATTTTGCTGTTGCTCTTTGAAACAGATATCTTGTTCCAGAATGCTGTGTATTGCGGTGACTGATTGAACTAAGTTACTGTGAAATGAGTACATAATTATTCACACCCCTACTAAGAGTCTAAGAGTGGGATGAGTCTTTGACAGCCTGTTTTTTTTTTTATTTTAATCATGTAACAATACCTACTTATTTCTCAAGAAATCTACTTGTAGTCTAAATTTAGGAACTGTTTCTCAAGCCAGCTGTTCTCAGCAAAATTGAGACCTAGAGCTGATTTAGTGGCTTAGTGAATAAGAGTAAAGATTTCCCAAATGTTAATTTTGTAGTGTTTGAAAATCAAATTTAATTCCCAAAGAGTTCAGCCTTGCTCAGAAATAAGAATAGCAAAACATCTGTAGAGCAGAATGGCAAAACTCAAAATCTAAGGTAGAATAATTTATCAAGGAAGGACAATTGGAGTCAATTTTTGGAAATCTGGCTCTAGAAGAAGTGCTTAGATTGCAAAGAAACTATTTTTAATCGTTATTATGGAAACAATAATCAGTCACTGAAGATAATTATTCTTTAAATATACTGCAGTCTTTGCTATTTAAATGATTCAAGGCACTGCTGAATTTAGTTTTTATGCCAACATGGCTTTCTGTAGTTTACTTTTTCTGGCAACAATAGAATATGAACATATGTGTTATATAGTGCATACACAATTGAGTTAGTTTATTTGCAAAAGGCAGACTCTTTACAACATTTAGTGTGTTAAATGAATATGTAAGCAGTGATTGCTTTATTCTCCAGAGAACCCTGTAGTATGTATGGCTACAATAGAAAATCCTAAACAAGAATTTTTCACCTGGTTTGCTACTATCAGTTAACTATCAAGTCAGATTTGTGCAAGGGAGGAGCCCCAGCTGCTCAGGAAGTGTTGTACACCAGTTCCAACTCCTTGTGACAGTTTTGTGACTAATAGGGCATGAGACCATGATCAGGTTCTCAAACCACAGGTGTACTGCTTGTAGCAGAAACTGGAACGGTGAGACTCCTGCAGAGATACTCTTGTGTAATGAGCTTGCAAATGGCCATGCTTCAGCTAAGAGGGTTGTTCTGGTTTTCAAAAACCCCTTTTCACACTCTGAATAAGGGGCATAGGATTATTTGGACAGACTTTACACCATATTCGGAAGAAAGGGAAAATCACCATCTGTGGAAGCCTAGGAAGAGTCTTACCCCTCCACAGATGTATGCAACAAAGAGAGGCAGAGTACCGAAACCTCTGTCCTACAAAAAGTGCACTGTTGTGAGGTGCATTTCTTTTACTTATGTATTTATTTTTAATTAGACCAGTTCTATAGGAGTCCAAACATCTGTGTAGGCTGTCCTATTTTCAGGCTTGGATTTGCTAAGCAGAGAAATTAAGAGGAAAACAAAAGCATTTGTAGGCCTATTTTCAAAGGATTTGTGCTTAAAAATAAGGAACCTGGCCTTAATACCTTAGCAATGTTTTTTTGATAAAGAATGCATTATTTTTTCTGCTCTTCTATAGCTGTTTACTAGTCCTATTTCCCTTTCAACCGCAAAACCCATACAAAATAAACCATATTGCATTATTGCATAGTTTTAACCAACTGTTAGCATCTGGTACTTCACAATGATTTTCTTTTGCCTGCTGAGGATAACACTGCACCAAGGAAAAGCTTTGTCCCTGAAAGCCATTTTTTATCCTGCATTGTTAATAAAGAGATGTTGGGATAATTGTAATCCGTACAGCTGAAGTACCTGATACATTGAGTTCACCACTCTTGGCAATGCTACTTACCACTACAATAGATATTAGAGATGTGGACTGTACACACAAGGGCATGAGGGATATGTATATATATAGGAAAGAATTTGGAATGGTAATTGCAGATAATCTACAGGAAAACAAAGAATCATCAGGAGTGGGCGTGCAATGCGGTCGTGATCCAATTCTTACGTACTCATGATATATCCTATAATGATAGTATACAATGCTGTAAGACACTCTAATCCCTTTTTAGGCCGTATGGAGTCATGCTGCTTTGTGTTGAGAGCGTGGATCTTGTGTTAAACATGGTTGGCCTGCTCTACCACATTCCGCCAAAGCAGTACTTAACAATATGTGTTCTCCTAGGTTTGTTTGTGGTTTGGTTTTTTTCACTTTGTTTGTTGGTTCTAATTGCATGCAGCCAGTCTGGAGTTACTGATTGAAATTTTGAAATATATTAAAGAATAAGACAATTGACTTTAATTTTCTTTTAAACTGATACCACTAAATGAAAGGTGTCTGCTAGATCAATACTGCATTTCAAACGCAAGTTTAAAATTGTCCTGCATGGGTTTTATCTCTGAGTTTTAGATGATTACGCAGGAGGTGTCTGCAGTTGAACTGACCATTTGATTTCCCCTAGCATCCATGTGATATGTCAATAGGCCCATGCCCACGTATAGGCTCAGGGCAGGCACTGGTGCACAGCAGGGTGCAGCTGTGAGCTCCGTCTTAGCAGCAACCGGGGCACCTTCTTTTATCCTGCACGTCCTTCTAAGGAGGAGGCGCAGCAATGCCCTTGTCTGGCTGCACTGCCAGGTGCTTGTAGGAAGGCAGAAGGGGTTCCCTGGTGTTGCCTTTGTACTGCAAGGACATTGTGCACTGTGCTGCAAGCAGCCTGTATCTTACCTTTGTGTCCAGGCAGAGTCACAGTAGAAAAAATGCTGGGTGCTGACCATTAAATATACAGTATAAATATTAACTTTGTGTCTAGCTTGCAAAATTCCCCTTCCTGTGTCTTGTCGCCCTAAACATGAAATCTGTCAACGAAATCCAGGAGAACATTACTTATGCTCCCTGATCACAGCACTGAAAGGCCACTGACTTCAGCACTCTTCCAGCATCAACTTTTATTCTGGCAGTTGTGAAGGATCTATTGTTCGTTACTATATCTTTACTCTGCTGAACAGAATTATTCTGTTGTAGCACCAAATAGTCTATGAGCTGTCTATCACCAAGTGGCCATGGCATAATGAAGATCTGTTTTATTTTATTTCCTGGTTACATTTGTAGAATAAGTAAATTTCTGTCTGTGAAGGGTAAAATACTGAAAAAGCAACCTTCCTTAACTACTCTTGTTGGGATTCTGTGGAATGTGTTTCCGTAATTCACCTACTTAATTTTGGTTGGAAAAAATGAGGAATTTTTTTTATTGAATATTCACTCTTTCTATTATATGCTCCTAGAAGTCTATAATGAGGTCCTGGCAAAACGGAATAAATACAATTATAGGTTTGGCGTTTTTGTTTTGTTTTGCGTTTTGTTTTGTTGGGGTTTTTTTGCTTTGGTTGGTAGGTTTGTTTTGGTTTTTTTGTTGCTTTGTTTTGTTTGTTTTGTTTTGGGGTTTTTTGTTTTGTTTTGTTTTTTTTTTCTTTTTCTCTCTTTTGTTGCTATCTGAGGTTTATAAGCTTTTGAAGTGGGCGTTTTCCCTCTCCCCTGATTTTCTGAGTCTCTGCAGTGCAAGAATTCAAGCTTCTTCCTCTACTTTCTTCCTTTAAAAGAATTCGTTACTATGGTGAGGAAACCATGTAGCATTTAGAGCTTCAGACTAAATATAGATATTTTCATTATTCATTTTAGGTATTGCACCAATAATTTGCTAGAGTAATTCATATTACAGCACTTACAATCTATTTGCCCCAAATATATGCACAAGTATAAATACATGCGTAACAAACATCCCAGGAGCTCAGGAAGGCAAACCAACCCTGGCTTTAAACCAGGATCCACTTCTGCTGAATCCAGAACTAGCCAGGTCTAAACCAGCATATTTTCACTTTCCTGAAATGATTTTCTGGTAAACATAAGTGAGAGGAGAGATGTTTCTAGGCTTTCACAATTTATTAATTTTAGTCACTTTTTTCTTTCTTTTCATAGTGGGTATATACAAATAATCAGCATGATTTACCAGATCAGGATTATTGTTTAACACAGAAGCTCAAAGTTGAAAATAGTGGTATTAAATATAAAAAAAAAACCTAGTAAATTTTAAAGCATAATTGGTACTCTATCAGAAGACAGTGCTGAATTGTAAATCATCACAGTCTGACAACAATCTTTTATTGAAGGTGTCACTCATGCAGCTCCAAATAAAACTGGGAATAGACTATTTTCATTTTTCTGGCTTGTTGACTTCAGTAATATTTGAAGTATTAGTATTCGTGTATTAGTACTCCTGATTAATTGTGCTGGGATTGTTTTGGGGTATGTATTTATAAGCACTTACAAATAGTATACATAGAATATTTGGATGAATAATCCCTTAAGGTAAAGCTATATTCATAAATAAACTAGCAAATAAACTTTTCAGTTAATGGCCACTAAAGTTCTTATTGCATTAAATAGAGTATCAGAATAATTCACCGTTTTTCCTAGTATGGATAATCAGTGTACTGGGAGCTCAGAAATGTTCTTTCCAGCATAATGGTCAAGAGCAGGCTCAGTAGGGCTCAACTGATGTATTTGCACTCTTCATGAAGTACACTGAGAGTATCTGAAGGATCTCTGTCTTGGGTAGTATATAATATCACTTAGGAAAGACTGAAGGAATAATTGATGACTGCTTTTTGTGCAAAGGCTTTCTGAGAAATTATCCTGTCAAAAGTCTGCAGTGGCCTGGCAGTGAATCAGACCTTCAGTTTCTGCACAACTCTGGTGCAAAAGACCCAGCAGGGCACAGTTTTGTGTCAGTGCTGGGTGAGATGCAAGCATCTCCACCTTGGAGAGATGTTGAGGGCACGAGAGCTACCTGTGAGATCGTTGTGAAGGAGAGATGTGCAAGCTGGGAGCCCTGGCTGGTGGGATAAGTTACTGGCAGGGGCTGGTAGCAGGCTGTGCACCTGGACAAACTGGTGGGGAAAATCCAGTTCTGTTTTACTGGATTAGGATTTTTAGGTTGATGTTCTATTGAATAACTTGGCAGCTCCACTTATCAGCCAAAAATTTGGATTCACACAATTAGTAACCATATTTGAGAAGCTGCCTTCATGACCTCTTTCTCATCACACATAAGCAAGATGAATAGGACAGAACTTGAGTTTAGAGATGGTCATTTAGTTACCCCAGCCATCAGACTATCCCTTGTCTGCTTTCCTTCCTCAGGCACAGCACACCTCCTGCCTTCAGAGTCAAATGAGAGTCAAATGAGTCCCCAGCAACCTACACACCTCAGCTTCCAGGGCTCTCTGGTCCTGGTTCATACCCAGGCAAAAAGAACTTGAATGAAATCACACCTATGGTGTGGCCTATGCTTTGTGACCTTTAACTTAAATAGATCCAATGGAAAGGTGACACTGGAAAGGACCAGCCTGCTCATCCTCCCCTGTGACTGATGACCTGTTACCTATTGATCCAGAGATCTTGCTGATTGTTTTTTGCAGGCTGAACCAGTTCAATGCATAATCAAAGAGAAGACAGCTTTTTTTTTTTTTTCCCCAGCAAGGTTAGTTGCTTAAATAACTTACTTTGAATATTCGGTGTCCCTTAATTTAATGGAAGTGGCAGGAGGGCATATCCCATCACAGCAGGAACAAGAGTTCTGTTAGAACTTGTGCCTTGGATGTGACCAGGATGCTCCACAGCCTTCCCACATGTGCTCTGTTGAGGGTGCATTTGGGAAACACTGAGAAAATAAACAGGTATGATAAAGATGAATTTCAGGAATTTTCTCATTAATCAGGAAAACTTATGGCAAAGCTGTCATGAACAATTGTGATGCTAAAAGGCAAAAATCGCTCACTTTCAGCATGCTTTAATACTCCCTTTGTGAGCAATCTTGTTTGCAGAATTCCAATTTAGATGAAGTTTAGGTGGGCTGTTACTCATTGTTCATTTGATTTGATGTATTTTTTGAGAGTGTTTGAAATATGAAACACTACTTTCTACTTTAGCTTGCTCCTGGGGTCTTCTGAAGCACAACTTTTCTGGTTTGCATGTATTTAAACCTGGGAAATGTCAATGACAGGTGTGCTAATGAAAGCCACTCAGAATAACAAAGCCCAGAAACAAGCACAGATTGTATTTTTGGACAGTAGGCACAGTAGTGTTGTTCAGTGAGATAACCCCCCAAAAAAGGAAAAAAGAAATAAGAATGACCTGCTTTTTAAAGTACAGAATTTTTCTGTTCTTTTTGTCAGTATGACTTGATCTACATCTGTGATTCTTGGTACTGTAAAAAGAAGAAATAGTTTAAGTTTGCTAAAACCTCCCTAATTTTGATGTAGCTTTTACCAAAAAATCTCATTAATCTTCTTGGCCTTAGAGAGCACATCAAAACTCTAATTCTGCAAATATTTTTGTAACAATCTTGTGAACATGAATCTCGGTGAGCTAAAAAAAAAGCTGCAGCTGTTTTGCAAGATCTGTACTCTTCTCTTTATTCAGTATTGTAAATGTAACGTGAACTATTTGTAAATGTTGTGCTGCAGTATTCATCTCATTCTTGTTCTAGCCCATTGCTTTTAAATGTTTCATGGCTGTATTTTACTTACTAGCAATACAAATACACACAAAATCAAAGTTTAAGTTAGTTTTTCTCTTTTCTGTAATATGTGAACCTGGCATCAAACCCAGGGCGTTCTAACTCATTATTCTGTTGTGTGCAAAAATGACTTGTTAAGTGTTCTAGTGCAAGTAGTCTTATGTTTTCATTTGGTCAAACCCACCGGGAGTGATGATTGAATCAAGAACAACAACAGAAATAGGAATATGTTAGCAATGCATATCAAAACAGCTCTTTGTGTGAGTGTATTTCTCCATATCAAATGCTGGAAGTATTTTTATGTTTGTAGGTGTGCATCTAAGACTATGTAATTATAGTAGAATGGTAAAATTTCCCGACTTTGATCCTAATTTAACTGAACCAAATGCAAATCTTACAAAGGGCCGTAACCCTTTAAGCCCATCAGTTTTGGGTAATTAGAAACTGCTAAATTTGATCTCTCATAAAAAGCAACCTTTATTTCCCAAACTTAGTGATCTCACAGCATTAAGAAAAGTTTGCCTTAACCAACTTAATGTGAATTATGAGTATTTCCGTGAATTTTTTGCAGTTAGGTTGGGTATACTCTGCTGTTTCAAGAGCAAACTGAGCTGAGTCAGTGTTGCATTTCCATTGCGAAGGGGATGTGTTGCTCCACCTCTTCTCCTGCCTTTTCCTCCAGGCTGACCCCTATGCCCAACTCCCTGGTGGCTCTGGACTTCACTTTGTGAAGCTGTTTAACTCAGCAGCTCCATAGGAAACCATCCAGTTGTTTTTGCTCAGTTACTTTTCTGCCAGGTTAGCAAATTGATCAATTCACAAAAGGGATCCATCAAACAGCAGAGCAGATGTGAAGGAAGAAGAGGAAGTGTGCAGGCAGGAGTGGTGAAAGCTTTGGAGGTGGCAGTGTTTCCTCTTAAGGTTGCAGATTGAAATTGCCTGAACTGGAAAATGAAATCCTACCCCTTGTCTGGCACTTGGCAGCTAACACTTTGCCCAGCCACTGCTCCCTGATCAGGGCAAATCCTTTGGAGCTATAAATTTTGGAGTGGTTCTTACTGAAATGTATCTTGGGTGGCAGGAGATGATGACTGAAAGGCAGCTCAGGGAAAGGCTTGTACCATGCAGATCTCAGTGCAGCTCTCACAGGGCTGGAGCTCCTTTCTGGGCAGTTTGGCTGGCTGGTGACTGAAAAAGCTGCTGTCTGCAGTCCTGCGAGATGAAACTTCACAGCTGTGTTTGCTGTTGGGCAGCAGTTCCTGCCTAAAGAGTTTGCAGCTCTTCATATGAGCTTTCAAACCCATGGAATTTTTAGAGATTTTTTTTCCCCTCTTTTTAATATTAACTAAAGGAAAGCTGTGCTCTTTTGAAGACTTTTGTGTAGGGAGAACAAAAAAATAAGAGGCTGATTCTCTCCAGTGCTGTCAGAAATAGAATCATCCTGTAGTTAAAGAACTCCTGTAGCATGCTTCGTTCCAGTATTTTTTGGTTTTTATAGTGTTTAAGTCCTTGCCTGCATTAGGCAGAAGAACTTATTCTTATTTCCCTGTATTTCATGATGAAGCCATAAGTGAGTAGAATGTTGTTTAATTCCATGTTAGAAGATGTCTGATGATGTGCTTTTTGGCCAAATAATTCTCCAATGGGACTATAAACCTATCTAGGGCCTAGAGATCTAATATAAAGAAATATGCACCTCCACAAAAAAAGATCTTCAAGATGTTATTTTTATTCCAATTTTCACCATTTTTGTTTAGCTAATTCCCAACCTGGTGTAGCACTGACTTCCTTGTTTTCACATTATCATGAAATGTAGATCTAAGGAGGAACATTCTGAAGCCATGTTTATTTTTTCTTTGCAAAGGAGACAAGGTATCTCTGGAAAATGGATACTGTTTTCACATACATCTGAGTAAACAGATTCTTAGTATAATTTAGACTACAGTAAATCCCCACACCTTTACTGTTTTAGGTGAAATACCTTTCTGTTTTTAGGGTAACAAATATTGCTGCATTTTTAGCCATATAATTTACGTATTTTTTGATTGGGATGTCTGAAGGGTTACAGTGGGGTGATCATGATTAAGGTAAAGTCTGAAAGTGACTGTTCTGCAGCTCTACCCTATTTTTTCTTTTTTACAATTTAATCTGTCCATGAGGCTAAGTTGATTTCTTTATTTTTTTATTATTATTATTGTTATTATTGTTATTATTAGTCTCACGTGGAAATTTTCAACCAGAAAACCCTACCCATTTTCTGGTTTCCATGACATTTTAATGCAAACCTTCAATAAAAAAATCCTAAACTTAAGAGTATTTCAGACTAAGTATCACAAACATCAGATTTTTTTTTAGAAAAGCCCCTCTTTCTACACTGAAAAGTTTTACTGAAAAGAGGTTGAAACATCTTTGGTTAATCCCATTGGTTGTGACTTTAATTTCTAACCTATAAGTCAGAGTACTACTGTCTCAAAAGTCTTCCTGTGTGAGATGTGGCTGCTGGAGTTGTGTGACATGAGGTCAGAAGCAGGAGATAGAGTTCTTCTTTTCAGACTGGAGAAATTTGGTAAAAAATTAAGTAAAGTATGAAGCTATCTAGATTTTCTTGTGCAGAACAAGTGGCACCAGAGTCTGCAAATGGTCATATGGAAGTCCATAAGACGGTTGAGAAAGACCAGAAGATGGAATGACTATATATGTGGCCTTTAGGATGCAAAATTTTGGCAGCTTGAGTAGACACTGTTTGTGTAGTGTGGAACCTCTTAGCTGCAGCCTCAAATAAAAATGTAGGTGGGGTTCCTCCAAAGCCAGAGGAGTGTCCTGGAAGGAAGTAAAAGATTAAAATGAGGTGTTTCACCTTAAGAATGTGAAATGCAGCCTAGCCTTTGGTGAAGAGACTGAGCCCATTGTAATCAGGCATCAAGACTTGAAGCTCATAGAAAAGTTTTGTCTTGAGGTATTTATTTGGTAGTGTGTTTTTCTGGGTGGTGGGGTGGTTTTTTGTTTTGTTTCGGTTTTTTTTTTGGTTGTTTTTTTTTGTGTTGTTTTTATTTTGGTTCTGAAACTGTTTTACCTGGCAAAATGTTTGGTGCCAGAGAGAGCTAAGGAATTTCAAATATCCAGCTACCCATGAGCCATCCTAGTAAGTTGCTTGGAAATTGTCCTCACAGAGCATGTTTTGAGGTGTAACAGACTGTTATCAGGTTTTGAAGTGTTTGAAGATCTTGGGGCAGATAAGGAGTAAGAACACTTAGATGTTGTCATTGCTTCATCTCACTGTTTATTTTTACAATCAGAATTAGTCTTGTTAAAAAGCCTTGTTTAGCTTCAAACTACAGGTATGTCTCTTCCTCACTATAAACATTTTGACTGTGGGAATGAACAGACTGTAAGAACTTTTCTGCCAGAAGCAAGAAAAGTTGCCTCAACAAGACTGAATTCATAATTATGACTTTCCTCATTTGTGACATTTAAGTGCATCTATCTAAAAGACAAAATGTTTTATAGGTTAATCAAAACAGAATATGTCTTAATAATCACTTGGAAAAAATTGAAACAGTTTGGAGTAGAGATGGGATTCTCCCTGTTCTTCTGTCCCAGGAATTCCTGGTTATCCCTATAGCAGGAGCAGAAGTGTTACTGTGCAGAAGTGGCTTGGGGAGATTAGAAGTATAATTTTTTTTTGACATGTGAGGTGTCCTTAATTTATTTAGTGTCCTTAATACATGCTGTTTGTGTGCTGACTTGTGTGTCCTTTTCATACGCATTTAAAGATTAATGGCCTCTACTGGAGATGGAAGTGAATATGCAAGGACAGATATTCTTTTAATCATCTGGATTTCTGTTTCTGACTCAGTAGCCTCACAGAAAAGCTTTACATTTAATGTTTAATTTATATTGCTACATATTTCCTTTGGAAATGACAGCGTAGAAAACAATTTGTTTTTTATAGTGTATCTAATTTTGTAGTCATTTCAGAAATGCATCTAATGACTGGAAAGACAAAGACTTGGCCCTTAAATGCTCTGCAGTACCTCCAGTTTAGAGCTTTTTAGCTGTAGGAGGGCAGAGGAATTGGAAAAATGCACAGAGTTGATACATTCAGCTTACATTTTGACAGCAATGTTACTAGCACTGTTCTAGGTGTTGTGTAAATGCTTGACTTGTGCAACATTGAAGCATTAAACCATCCTTGTAGCTGATAACCCAATTCACCAACATTTATGGGGCCATAAAGACATCACATGAGTAACATGTATGAAGTGCAGATATGAAATTCAAATCTCAAACAAATATTTGAATTTGAGGACAAAAATGGACAGTGCAAACAAGGCATCCTTGCCAGCAAGAGTGAGAGAAATTTGGGGGTCAATAGTATCTTATCAGTGGTTCTGTCCTGAAAATAGTAAACTCCCTAGACTCAGTCTGATGGCACATATTATATATGAGACACCATTACTAATCTGAGTATTAGCAGAGGAAGTGAAAGGTCAAAGCCTGATCAGATACTAAATAAAACTTCTCAAAAGTGTGTTGACAACATAAAAAACCAACAAACTCAAGCCAAATAATTTTTTGCTCTCTCTCCTTCACCAGTGTTTTCACTCACTGGCTAAGATGCATCCTGTAATGGCTATTGGAGGACTATGAGTGTGGCAGAACAACGTGTATAAAAATGCAAAGTGAAAGTGGGGGAACCCTAAAAAACTCCTTTACCTCTGACTCATTAATTAGGTAGCTGAAGAGCATAGCATCATTCTTGTGAAATGAACTCACGGTTCTCATATCATTATTACATCACTGCTGCTTTGTACATATTGTATTTTTTAGGAGTCTGCTCATACAATATGGAGCTTTGTTCCAAAACCAGGAAAACAGGGAGGAGTCAAACTCCGAGGTTATCATCGGTCTTCATTTCATTTCTGAACGGACATCTACAACTATTGCTGCTGTGTCAACTCCTGCCTTCTCTATTTATCTCATTGTGTGCAACAGAAGTGACACAGTCAAAGGGAAGTCGTGACTTCTTTTGCATGTAAAAATCCAGGTGGAAAGAACTGTTGAATCAAATACTGCTTCCACATGAGCCTGGCACGTTTATGAGGCAGAGTACATTTAGGTCTGGCATGTTGTCTTAATGGCACAGGGATGGCAGAGTTGCCTGGCAGACAAAGGCATTGTTCACATTGTCTCATCACTTTATTATAACAGTGCCATCACAGCTCCATGCTCGTGGCCAGAATTGCTGTACCACTGCTTCCTTTTCTAATTTTGGATAAGCATTGTGCCTTCCAGGACAAATGTTAGAAAATAATCTCTCCACTGCTATCAGAAAGAAAATCTTTGCAGGCCGTTTGCCCCTGGGCCTCTCTTGCCCATGCACCTGTTGGAGCAGGAGACTTGTGCATTGACTGGTCAGGAGCGTGGCTCACTACCTGGGAATCAAAGAGTATCTTCATAGCAGCTCTGAAGATGAAGCACAGGTGTGAGTTTTCGAGTCCAAATCACCCTTTGGATAGTGGCTCCTGGCTACTGGCTTGTATAGGCAAGTTTGTGTGTGCACCAGGAGGAGAAAGGAAAAAAGAGCAGTATAAAACACAGGGAGCAAAGGAGGACTGATGGTGCAATGTGATGTGGGCTGCTCCAGCTGTGCAGGCAGATGTGTTTCCAGGGGGGTAATTCTGTACTGGGCATGAATCCTCTGAGGTGTTCAGTAGGTCTGTGCTTGCCTGTGAGTCTCTGTCTTTCCTTCCACCTTGAATACAGCAATGAGAGCAGAAGGTTTTAGACCAAGAACAGCCAAAGCAACTTTTGGACATCACTGTTCATAGGTCTGTCTTTCCTGATTCTTCCCTTTGCCTGTGGAAACAGGATTTTGTAAGCTGCCTTTTGAACAGATCTATTTATTTGCAAAGACATTTTTCCATCAGTTTGCCCTGCAGGCAGGATTGCACTGAGAAGATTTGTTGGTTGAGTCTAAAGGGAAAGTTATGCTTCTTGATGAAGTTTGTCTTGGAGTCTTTACTGACAGAAAAACACATACAATGGATTGGCTGTGCCAGCTGCGGACAGGCAGTTTTCTTTTTTTTCTTCAAGTGGTCTCTTAGAAAATATCAGCACGTGTTTCCAAAATGCTGCATCTCTGAGGGTAATAGATCTTTTATGAGAAGGGCTCTCAGAGTGAATGTCAGTATTACAGGAAAACATTTCAACATTCTTTTTACATGAAAAGTGATTAGATATTCTTTATGCCTTCAAGTGTATGTGTTTGCCTGCTGTGTTTTACTTCTACCCTCATATACATGACTCTTCTCTGGATGGTGGTACAGGCTTATAAAATAGATCTTTCAAGTGCTCTGAAAGGCTATTCAAAAAGAATGTTGTAACATGCTGTCTTGCTAGTGGTGGAGCCTAAATAGAGTCTATAAATAACTAAATGCTGTAATGTTTCAGTAATGACTATTTTGTTTTATTCTCATGGCATCTGGATTTTAGATCATATTATTCAGCCCTCATTCACTCCTGTGATGTAGAATTTCCCTCTCACATGGTTAAAGATGTAGCAATAAAAAGGCAACGTTTTGGTTTCTGCTGTGAGAGAGAAATACTGCATGCAGGATTAAATCGTACAACTTTGTTGTGGTTTTCGTGCATTAACTTCAGTTTAGTGATTTGGAACAATCTGGGTCTTAGTGAAAAAAATTCCTTTGTAGTGACTGGCAGCAGTTTTTTAGTCCTCTTGAACTCGTATTTTGGGGAATGGGGGCTGTTTACTGAAAAATACAACCCGGTGAATGTGCAGCAATGTATTTTTAATGGGGTAACCTTTTGTTTTTGCTTTGTGTACACTTCTCAAACTTCTCGAGTTCGTTGACTGCTTCATAATTCTTTGTACTAGAGTAAACTTGTACAGACTTGCTGGTACAGCTGTGTACCATTGTTGGTGCATGTGTGCTTGTGATAAAGCACTGAATCCCAGAAACAAGCTATTTTAGCTTTGCATGACAGTGACCAAAACTTGTAGTAGAGAACCTTCTAAGCTGCAGATGAGCTGAGAGCTAATCTTGGCAGACCTTCAAAAAGCATAGCATTGATTTTTGCCCATAAAATTCAGAACAATATTCAAAATAAGGCAACAGGAATGTGTGCAGTGCATTAAAATATTTATTGTAAGACATTTAGTGCAGATATAAATGTTTAACACCAACAGTACACTTATGGGGTTTTCCATGTTTCTGTTAAATTTTAGATATAAGTTAGGTGGTGGTGAATGAAAAGGAAGCAAAACATCACATTCTTTGTAGCTATGACTCAATGTTTGAATTATTCCATAGTGTGCAGAAGCATGCCCCTTTCTGGTCCATAGAACTGAGTGTTGCCCAGATTAATTATTTCACATGAGAAACGTCTGCATTGAAAAGACATTTCTCAGATGGAGGAAATGCAATACATGCATATGAGAGTCACTCTGGAAAGCAGGATTTTCTGCTCATCTTTTGATCTCTCAGAAACAAGTAAGTGACAGAGATGCATTCAGCTGTCGTAACTCTTCAGGGAAAACTAAAAAAATTTAACCACATTTAGTAAGCATCTCATTTCCAAATTGCTCCTGCAGATTTAACATGGTAGTGTGAATTCATAATTAATAGTTCCCATAAAAAAATTATCTTTATTGTGCTGTATCAGAGCTCTTACAGTATGCTGCAGAGTGTGTGCTGATAAACAGGTGCTTTTTAAAGATTGTGGAAGTCTAACTAAAGTCTACAATTTCAGATTGTAAAAATCTATGTGCTCCATGACAGAGTCTGCACTGCTAATTTATGTTGTGTTACTAAACTTTATCCATCACACATAAGTACATTATCTTTCTCCAAAAATGTGCATTTTAATATGAAGAAGATGAAGAAATTAATTCTGAGGAAAGTGCCATTGCATGCATGTATCTGCACTATGAACTCTGTGAAATAGAGGGGCCACCAACCACAGGCTTTTCATGATCACTCCGAGTGCAGCTTCTGGATGACTGGTGCCACCAGTGCTTCCAAACATCTACAGGTTTTGGGCATTCATCAGAAGAGCAGATAAATGTCCTTTAGTGAGGCCCAGTGATGTGCTGTGCTTTACTGAGTGCAATGGACCCAGCATGGATGTGCATCATTAACATTCATAACAATGAACCAAAAGGTGCAGTTGACAAGAGTTGCATTTGTCTACATGTGGTTTGATGGAGTAAAAAGCATTTAGAAGACATTTCATTGATCTGAAGGAAAATTAAATACTTCAGTAAAAGCAATGGCAGTATCTGCACTGCCTCGGATGGGTTGACACCTGCATGGGTACTTCTCTGTTTTTATATGGATATTTAAAAAAAAACAACCTTCCTACTATGGCTCTTCTAGTTTGAAAATCAGTGCTATGTTGAAGCTATAGTCTGGACTGTGAGAAGCTCCCAAATTTCCCTGGTAATGATCAGTACCTTTTTAGCAGGCTGTGTTTATAATGTGATCTGTTGTTTTTTAATCTAGAACTCGGTGTTGCATTGGTTTTCAACTTGCACTGCTGAACTATATTTTGAAAGACTAGTGTTTTGAAATATCAAGTTTCAAAACTAATTTATTTTCATCCTCTTAGCCCTCAAACTGAGTTTTCTATCATGTGGTGGTACAGTGTGTAGCAAATTTATTGCTGGAGGCAGTTTGAAGCTATCCATAACTTTGTCATTTGGAAAGAGACAGCTGGATTTTCCCTGTGTGTTAGCAGGACTGCACAAGTTTTGACAGTATTGAGTCTCTCTTACTCACTTTTGCTCATACCTTCAGGCAAGTAGATTCTCCTCATGGATTAGAATGTTTTAGCACTAAATCAAAGTCATTATGAAATGTATTTCTTGTAGAAAGTAGTGGATCGGAGAAACACCTGTGCCCTGCACGCATAAAGCTAAAGATGGGATAGATGCTTGTAATACCTGTTGATTTATGTGAATCTATAGCTGCCGCCCTATCTCCAGTCCATCTCCACTTACTTTTGAAGGCTTTTTCTAGGGCTTAACCATACTTTTTCTTAAAAGCAGAGTCAGATTAAAGAGATTACAAATATTTTATAATCTCATCTAATTAAGTAGGAGGATAGTTGAGAAAAAAACCCCAAAACACAGTTCTTCACCATTTTCTTAAAACTCCGGTGAGTTTTAGGCAAGAGAATATTGCAGAATTAGGTCACATTCCCACAACAAAGCCAGTGTTTTGACATAGTCTGATACTTGTCTCTCTCTTGGGAACAGATGATTAGTAGTGTTCTGGAGACTGATATATCCAAATTTTCTGTCTGGCTCAACTGCATAGAATGAGCTGTTGTGACAGATGGGTAGTGCTGGAGAGCCAAGCTTTTTGCCATGTGCTTCCATAGGACTGGAAGGTTTTGCTGATGATCTTCTGTAATGATTCTTTTATGCTTTGAGTACCTGTTTTGGAATTGTTCTTTAAAACTCAAGTAGGTCACTCTTTGAGATGCTTTAGAAGAACTGCTCAAGAAACCTCCCTTTCCTGCCTCTTTCAAACTGGTGGCATAACAAGAGTGAGCAGGGTTGGAGCAGGCATTAGGTCCTGAAGCTGCTTGAATCTATGGGAGTGGGAGCAGACTGAGTAAATGTTCAAATGATAGGATGCCTCGCGTGACCTAATGTACAGAAAACAGCTGAAATACTAGGAGAGCATGTCCATCAGCTCACTACTCCCATATGAAATGTGTAACAGAGGTATTCTGTGGGAGGGTGGAGGTAAATGCACACGTGGGTGATTACCTGGAGTCTTGAATTAATCCTCTGCTTCATTGTCCTCCTGCGCATGGCAGCACAGAGGCTTCCCGAAGTGGAACAGATGTTGCGCACACAATTCTGTAAAGCTGAAAGAGGGGCTGACCTCTGAAAGTAGCTCAGCTCATGCTGTGCCCTTTGCATATGGAAGAACCTTCTGCTAATTCTGGCATCTAATTTAGAAGACGTCGCCCTACTTTTCTGTAACCTGGAGCTCAGAATGCTTTCAAACTGCCAGGATTTCTGCATGGAATGGGAGGGCAAGCAGTGATAGTAGAGACCCTCTGTGTTTTGGAAACAAACTGGAGACCTTCAGTAGTATTCAGGGAAGTTTGCGTACCTGCAGACAAGCTTGAGAAATGGAAGTGCTGCCACTGATTCTGTAGAGAAAGAAAAAAGAGAAAGGGATATATTATGTTTGATTCCAGAGGGGGTCCTTTGAAAGTATGTGATTCCAAGTCTTCTTCTATGGACAGACATTTGTTGGATTTAACTTTTTTGCATCTATCTCTTTTCCTGGGTTTTTGTTTTTTTTTTTTTCATTTTTCTTTCCAGATCCATACAATCCAATTTCCAAGGATTAATACCCAAGGTGACCAATACACATTGTCGTATGTTACTGTTTGTTTAAACTTTGAAGAAAATTACACTGTTGTGTTTTACAATGTTTTATCTACACAGGCCAGTATTCCTATTTCCAGTTATTTGTCTTCTCCATATACAGAAGATGGAAGGATATATTTGAAATGCTTTAACAGATTCATCGCTACATGGTGTTGACTTAGTCAACAAGATCAGTTGAAAGTGTCCAGAAGGAAAGAAGCAGCTTTCAGCTTGTCAAGTGGGCGACAGAGAAAGAAATTCACTGTTTTAGACAGAAATCTGAAGGCAAGTAAGTGGATATAATGGAAGATCCTGAAGGATCTGTAGGGGATTCTGACATGGCCACTGAGAGCTCTCCAGAATGAGGAGGCCAGGAAAGGTGTGTTGGCATTCTTCTCTTGGGTGCTGATATTTATGGAGTTAGTTAAAGGATGGGGAAATTCCCAGCACTTTTATCAAACATGAGGATTTTTGCTGTCACTGTTGCATGTCCATGGGATTCGGTGATCTGAGAGTGCAGCAGCAACTCAGTCCTTAAGAAACAATGAGTAAAAGCTGTTTGAAAGAGTGGGAAGTTATGTCAGGAAATTGCATTGCTCCTGAAATTGCTTACAGCAACTGCAAGGTCCCTTCTTAAAAAGATAAGAAATTATGACAGTGACATTAAAATGCATACTGGATTCTGATCAGCTGAAGCCCATGTTCTGAGTCCAGAGCTCTATGTGAAGAAACCCCAATGCATCAGCTTGCTGAACAATCTGCTGGCCAAAATATACCTGGGTGTTGTGCCTAGAGGTTTTTATTTTGATGCAAGGTGAATGTTTTGGCAAACAGGTGAGTAGAGCAAATGAAGAAAAAGGACTGGCAGATTACATTATGATCCCAGTCCTGCAATTTCAGGGACATGTACAGACCCTCAGGATCTTTGTGGTTTTTGAGTGGGATTCATTCAAAAAAAACCCAACGTCCCCCCCCAAGAACCACATCCTGGCAGCCAGATGTTTCATCTTGTCAGTGGAGAGTGACAGCCTTCTCTAGCATTAAAAAGAGTGTTGGACTTCATTCTACAATAGTCTTAAATAAGGACAATGAATTCCTCTTCAGAAAATTATATTGGCCTCCACTGACAATAGAAGGAGATGATGTGAGTAGCACAGACCAGATAACAAACTTTTACACCATAAACACTAGGCAAGAGAAACACGGGCCTTTGATCCATCAGTTCTCCTTTTCCATTTCTCTAATGGTGCTGCTGACACTGTTGACCAGAAATAAATTCTGCTCTCAAAAGAATGTACTCAAATGTATTCAGGGAATGCGACATCCTGGTCTTTCATAAACATCATGTTCTCCACAAGATAGCAGTGGTGCTACTTCTTCGAAGTATTCCATGGAAAGAATTTTGTGTTTGGGGTATTTCTTTTAATAGTCTTCATTAGAACTGTCTCTGTTTTTCTGCTGTATATTGGTCATGGAAAAGACTAAAATGAAAGTAACAGATTTGAGTAGAATAAAATCAGAAGGCCTTTTTTGTTTCCTAAGAGAAATGCATTTTGGCACAGGAAGATGGGATAACAAGAAGCTTGGATTTACTTCACTCATCAGTCAAGCTTCAAAGACTTACAAGGAAGTGAAAAATCTGCATGACTGGCTGTCTGACAGAGAAGTAAGATATTAGCGGTTGATATAAAAAAAGTGCTTTGTATAGCACCTTAGTATGACTGCATGGAAGAAAGTCTACAAGTGGTCGAGATATTTTCTTAGACTTTTGTATTCATCTTCACATATTTTGCAGTATTTATTCTACCAGGCACTATGTGTTTATTTTTGTCCCTTGCAGTTCAGTGTACACGTTTGGAAACACTTCAAAGTACCCCAAATTATAGCAATCCTTCAAGACAACAAGGCTAGTTTGCTTAAAAGTTTGTGGTTTTTCTTCTGGAGAAGACAGCTAAAAAGCAGCTCTCTTGCTGTATTGCTGATGCTTAATATTGACCCTTCTAGTGGTCAGGATCTAATAATCACGTCTGATATTCTTTCCTAGCTTCTTTGTACTGTGTATTTATAGTTCATGAATACATGTGGTGGGTTGACCCTGGCTGGCAGCAAATCCCTTTGACCAGCTGGGATGACTGTTCTGGCTGCCTCCCCTCCCGGCCT
Organism: Oreocharis arfaki; assembly: GCA_013398015.1. Taxonomy (NCBI): domain Eukaryota; kingdom Metazoa; phylum Chordata; class Aves; order Passeriformes; family Paramythiidae; genus Oreocharis; species Oreocharis arfaki. The sequence goes on from VZRR01007149.1 coordinate 1,185,004, forward strand.
TTTTCTGGGGGACACAGTAAAAAACAGAGTACGTCTTGTTGCTGTGTAAGCTCTGTCCAGCCATACCTGAAACATTGGTGTGTTAGCACTGGTTTGGTGACCAATCTAAAACATGGCACTATGTAGGTTGTGTTGAAGAAAATTTATTCCATGTCAAGCAGTCCTTGTAAAATATAACATCTGAGCTAATACAACAATCCTTTCAACAGCAATTTATTAGCGGTTAACAGCAATTATTTTTAGCAGTTAGGAAGAGGTACATTTACTTTACCTAGCTTCACAATATCCTATAAGGTTTTATCAGTGAAGTTAGGGAAGTTTAGAGCCACTTTGATATCCGTCCTTGTCACTCTTCAGTTGTCCAAAAGAAGTCTATTATAAAGTCAACTTCACCATAGCCCCCAAGTGAGGTACTATATTTCAGATCATGTATCCTCAAATTCTAAAATGTGTAAGGGGAATTAAACATACAGTGTTTATTCAGTAAAAATCTTGATTTGTTTGGTTTAACTGGTTTGTAAAGAATAGCTGAACAATCAGCATGGATTAAATATGCTGGTTCATATATAAATTTTATACAGACTTTCCTGCTATTTGTTAAGATTCAGAAAAGGGACATTTATAACTAGTACCTGAAGCGACTTTTAAAAAGGTGACAAATAAAAAGTACATAAGCACCTTGCAAGAGGCTGTAGCTGCTCCATTTATTTTTTTGTTTTTGACAGGAGCTACTAAAACAAATCACCAATGTCCAAGAGGTAATTACGGTTAGACTTCTTTGTTCTCAGTTAAAAGTGATTTGTCATTAAGCAGAATCAAAGGCTGCCATTTAGTTCAAGTACAGACAAAATATACTGGTATAATAAGCTGTGCTCCCTCATATTTTTAATTGTCTTTCATCATGTTGTGAAATCTAGATTTATAAAGGCACACACATAATAGAGAATTTGAGTATTAGCATCCTTTGTTCTTAAATTTCAATTATATACTATTGTTTCCTTTCAATTCGCTAGAAGTAATTAAGTCTACCATGCTGGTGGTCAATCCCCAGATGCAGCTAGTGCTGCTGCTCACTTCAGAAATACATTTTACAGCAGACTTTAGAGTAGCTATAAAGAAACAAAAATTGTCAGTCAATCATTACAGCAGGAAAACCTTGGCATAGGAGCAGGCAGAGCTGAATTATATTTACACAGGTGTACACCTTGATAATGCTGTTTACTTTCGTTGAATGAGCCTGGGGTTTCATTGGTGGAGAAAAAAGAAAAGGTTAACTTAATGGGGCAAATTCACAATGATTAAATTTGTTCTAGATGCATTCTAAGGAAACTGAGGAGCACTGTTGAGAAGTGTAATTTGAAAGCTTGAAGTCAATTCCTATTTCATATTATTTTAGAAGCCTAAAAATCCCTAAACTATTTGCATAAACACGCATATGCCCAACAAAAATAAATTGAGTCCCATGGTCTTTGTACTGTGTTCTTTGAACTCAAAACTTTGACACTTTGTCTCACTGCTATTTGAAAATAATACTTAAAACTAATGTTTCAGATTCTCATATTTCAGAAACAGTTGTAAGGTTTTTTGGCTTCAGAGAAACGAAGAATTTATGATTATGGACAGAACATATTGTTTCCCCAGCTATCTCATAGAAGTTGAATCTACTGTGAATTCTCCCAAGGATCAATACTTGGGAAAACCATGATATGTACATTTTTAAGAGTCATCGCAGGAGCAGTAGTACTGAGATGTACAAAATGTACAGCTCACGGCTGGGAAGGTATTATTTCTAGGCAAGTTACCCAAAGAAGGAACATATAATGTTTGAAATGTAAAGTTTATAAGGAAATAGCCTCAGTAGTGTGTTCCTGGCAGAAACCTCACCCTGACTGTGCTGCCTTTCCCCCTCACCAGCCCACACATGTAACTACCTCAGAAACACGTGTTTGAAAACATTCCTGACCATTTCTGAATTGCACAAAACTTTCAAAGGGATGGTTAGACAGCAAATAAACATAAGGCAAACAAACAAAAATTCCTCACAAGTGTCACAGCCAGTAAATGTTCCCAAGGCAACCAAGTCAGCTCCTGCTTACTGGTAATGTGGTAGGTGTCTGCAAAATGTATGAACTTCTCTGTTTTCTCCATCTGATCAGAAACAGTATTAAAATATCTCAAACCAAATCTAATTTGAACTCTTGTGAAAGTGCTATTATAATCATGTGAAAATTGAAGAAAAAATCCTCTGGTTATGCAGTATATTCTTGGTAATTTCGACATTTTTTTGGAACCAAGCTGCAGTAAAATAATCTTTTTCTGAAGCTTTAAAGTGGCACTATTTTAATGTGCTTTCATTGTGTATGTGATCATAGATGAGTCATTCAATTTTTCCTCATATTTAGAATTGAACTTCATAGTGTTTTGTAATATATCCTTCGTTAATCTTGAGGGGTGAACCTGATTTAGATATGGCACATAATGCTATAATGCCACAGTATTATATTATGCCATTATTTTTCAACCAAAATTCTGAGGAAATAAACAAATGATTAAAAAAATTCAGACAATAATTTGTCTTCTAAAAGAGATGGTTCTACTCTTCCCTTTACGTGGTTGCTTATTTTGTCCTTCCTCATGCCAGTACAGCAATCTCCAGTGAATCTGCAGTGGCTCTGCAGTGACCCACACTGGGGAGCTGAACCTGAAATGGTTACTGTTCCAACTTGTTTTCCTACAAGTGCTGGTTCATGTCCCTGGGGCAGCTCGGTGTGTGTTGGGGTGGTGGCAGCCTGTGTCTGGGCACGGAGGGACGGCAGCGCCTGCACTCGCAGTTGGGCAGGACTCACTCCGGACTGAGCTGCTCTCTAGACTGAGGTGCCAGAAAAACCCTAGGGATTTATTTGAGTCTGTTCTAAAGGAGTTTGGAGTGAGGTATTGATGAGTGCTTGAAAAGCTGTAGTGTGCTGTAGAGTGCTGCTATACCACAGTGTCTTAGCAAGGCCTGGCTTGGTCTCTCTTTTTAGTTGTAAACAGCTCTAGTAAAGTAAATGAGAACTGTGTTATGCGCTTGCAGGACTTTACTCCATGTGGGAGAAGAATCTCTCTATATATTTAGTTTTTTTTACTACTGCCCTCTTAGGACCTTTCCTCCTCGGGACATGAAGCCTTAGGTTTCTGTATGGACTTCCCGTTCCTACCACTGGACTCATCTCTGCTCCTTTCTATCTTTGACAAGTATTAATCTTAGATTGACTAAGATTAGTCTTAGTTAATCTTGGCCATCATTTTCCCTGACAGCCATGTTTTACACCTGAGATAATGGTTGCCAGGCCCCTAGTTCCAGCTCCATGGGTTTGGGAGCTGCACCAATACGTGCAAGCTGAAGTCAGAACTGGTGCAAAGATATTTGAGTATTGAAAAAAATATTCTTTTCACAATAGTTTCATGTTTTGGATTTTTCTAGGAAGTGAGTTATCTTTTTACTAGTTTTTCTTTGGAAAGAAGGTTTTGTATCGAGAATTTAATCTTATACTGTCCTGAAATTTGTTGATGTCATTAACAGTTACATTTTATATCCAAATAAATTAATTATATAAAGATCAAAATGATCAAAGCAACCAATCCAAACCCTGTCCATAATTTAAATATTCTCTGGAGTTGTAGAACCACTTAAATTTAACTAGGTTCTTTTCTTAGGACATTTCAAGCAGGCTTTCCTGGGAAACTCAGCATACTCCTCTGGAGAAGTAAACATTCACTACTTCTATCAATATATCATTATTTACATTACTTTCATATTTACAAGACTGTTTTATAATGACTACAGGGTAATGACTGTATTTGCAAATCAAAGCCATGTATAAATTTTTAACATCCACACCTATGCACGGGGACCAGAAAATACCATTCAAGAAAAGAAGTAATAAAATATTCTTAATAACTTTCAGCATCATTAGATTTTTCACCAGGATTTTTTTAGCCAGTGGTTTTTAAAATATAGTACATACCCAACACTTATGCCAATTCAACTTTTGTTTTTCTTGCTAATGATTAGTAATTAGCTCAGGATTTTCAGTAGTTTCTGAAAAACTGAACAACCATTTTCCCTTCTCAGAGTTGTGAGAATGGGATTTTTTTACTGCTAAGGAGTTTTCTTCCTACAGTATATAATGGTGGTAGTGTTTCTCCAGGGGTTGACCAGGAGGCTGTTGTACTGTGCACAGTCTTGTGTTTTCTTATATGACAAGTTACAGTGTTGTTATTTTAATTTAAGTCAAATAGTTGTAATCATGGATAGAAATAACATCAGAGTAACTCTGCATAGATTATTTTATACATTTTATGGAATGGACTGACTTAAACTCAATGTGTCTTTAATGAAATAATTTAATTATGCATAACAGTATGTTCAACTTTCAATACAATTCAGTTCTTTGGGATAGGTGAAATGGCAAAGTCACTAGTTTCTTTAAATATCTCTGCAGTTTCCAATATGTTACAGGATACAGGATACTGTGCATGCATTGAGCTTAGACTTTCAGTAATTTAAATAGTAAATGGTATGTTAACACTACTGTTTCTTATTAATTCTATGTAATTTTATAAACAGCATGAATATCTGTCCTCGATCTGGTAATGAATCCATTCTGTGAGGAAATTATGTTGTTAAATGTATAAAATTCATGCTTCTGTTGGAGAAATTACACCATTTCCTAATGACCTAAAAGGGAGTGAAATAAGGTCTATACTGCTCTGCTGATTTTCTCTTACTTAGTCTTTCACACTCTTACAGCTACAAGATAGGAAAGTGGTCCAAAGAGAAAAGCTGTGCCCCAGCAGTGAGAGCTGTCCATTGGAAGGGCTGTCATTTGCAGCAATGTAAGTAAAGCTGTAAGAGTAACACAGGGTTTGGAAGCACAGCTGTGAAATTAGTATGGCTGGAATTCAGCAAACTTCTTACTGAAGGCTACCACAGCTGCTTGTTCATTCCCAAAGAGCACGAAAAGAAGCACGGGCCTAGGATCTAAATATATGAATAGCATAACTTGTTTTGTTACCTGCCTTGTGGGAAAAGCAAAGATTCTATAAACATCTTAGCCTATTGGTGCAGGGTAGAAAATTGACAACTGTACAGCAGCGCTTTTAGTCTTTACACAGATTTAACGTGTTCTGAGCACAGAGTACTTGTCTGATTGCTCATGTAAATTGCTGTCTCATCTTGCCTGCTGGTGCAAGCACAGGGCAGTGCAACGTGAGTAATGAACTGTTTGTGCAGGACAGGTTCTGCATCGAGCTCTGATCAGTGCAGTTCTATGTGGCCTCAGCAAAAACACTTGGGAACTTGCTGTGCCTGTGCAGAGCTGAACGCTCTTTGCATGGTGAGTGCTGTGAGGACCTGTGTGTTTAAAAGTACTTGGGCTGTGTTTATCTGTACTGGGCAGAGATTCCAGTTAATAAATAACAGTCCAAAAGAGGCCATGCTCTCAACAGAACTCAGGTGCAAAGAATAATTTGGTTATATACACACAATTTTTCAAGATTACAGCACATACCAAACATTGGCCTTAAAACTGCTTCATGTTCTTGCTTATACAGTAGCAGTCCTAGGAACATTTTTTTTTTCTTTTTAAAGGCAATCATATCTCCTTTCAAATTGAGGAGCAGTGAACTTTGCAAGTTGCAGCTACACTGCTAATGCAATTTGCCAACTAAATTTATTACCTGGACGGTGTAGGAGAGTCATGCTGTTTGCTACTGCAGAAAATTCAGAAGTAACCCCTACAGAAATGTTTCCATGAAGGATCATCTGGAGGTTAAGTTTTAATCTGCTTAAAAATCAGGGCTGTGATTGCTTTATGCTGTCACAGAGTGTGCAATTGCTCAGAAGGGACTTCTAGAACAATCTGGATGTGATCTTGTGCTATGTGCTCTAGAATTACCCTGTTCGAGCGGGGAGGTTGGACCAGGTGACCCACCACCAGGACACTGTGGTTCCATCCAACCTGTCCCATTCAGTGATTCTGTGATTCCTTGTGCTGATCAGGAGTGCCTATTGGTTCAGGTACTTTGTCCCAGGAGACATACTGCAAAATGGTTCTTGCTTATCTCTTTAGGTAAGACCACAAAACAGTCTTTTTACATCTCTATGTGTGCATTTGTAAGTGCCCAGCTCTATGGATGTTTAAAGAGAGGAGGGAACAAATCACCGTGTTTATGGTACAGCCACCTTTGAATGTATTGTTCAATAAGATTGTCATTGAATTATGTAGGCTTTTTTAGGCATCAAGTTGTCACCTGTACTTACTAAACCCTTCTATTTAGCTTCAAAATAAACTTTCTCTTGCTTAGGACTGCCCTTATAGAATGTGCTTTCTGGCATGTAGGTCCTGCCTCTGTCCTAAATTGACATCAGTAGATGACTTTTCTGGCACAGGGTTAGAAACCTATTTATTAGGGCATCCTAGGAAATGCTGGGATGTTACTATCCAAGAGTTCTTAATAGACAGATAAAGACCACTCTCTACACCTGAATCAAGTAACTGATCGTAGGGATTGGTGGTGCAGAATGTCAGGGAGCTGAAACCTGATATCCTGTTTCCAGGCTGCCCTTGTTGAAAGTGGCATCTATCCTCAGGTACCTCTCTACCGATGCTACATCACTCAGTTTTTAAGTCACAGTGTCATTACACATCTTCAAAATATGCCTTCTGTATATTGGAAATCATGGATTTAGAAACAAATTGATTATGAATTACAGACTGCTTTGGAAAACCCGTTTTGAAGTAATGCTATGGATGATCGCTGTTAACCACAAGTACAAAAGACTGAAGGCTTCCTTCTATCAGCCATAACAGCTATTCGGTTATCACAGGCATTTTATCAGCCATGCTCTTAACTTGTTTATATGTCAGAGACCTGCCTTTTAGATAACAGGATTAATACTTCAAGTATGGCTGCCAACTAGAACTTACTTGATTTCACAGTTACTATTTTTTTTTTCTTTTTAAAGAGTAGAGAAGCAAGAATGACTTACAAAAGTCAGCGTCTTTGTCCAGGATACAGCAGGAACAAGCTACATCATGAAATAGGTGAAACGCCAAGAGCAGAAATGTTCTCTCTTACTGGCTAAGAGAGACCTAAACCTAAACCTAAATCTGAAGAGTTTTAGGTTTGTCTCACACATATTGCTGCTGTCAGAGAGACCAATAATTACTGTACTCTTGCTTTGAGCAGTTCCTATGGGTTTTTTCCATATAAGGGCTGCAGTTTTTCTCACAAGGAGAATAAAGACACAAAAGGCATGCAAACACTATTGTTGCTCATTGGGTTTTTGCCCAGAAACCATGCATCAATGACTGTAATGACTTCTTACTGCTATGCCTTTAGTGCTTTGTATTTGAGTCCTCTAATCGAGGCACTTTTTTGATGTGAAATCACCTGAGATCAATGTTATGCCAGCCACACTGCACCAGCCATCGATATCATGGCAAACAAAAACTATGCCCAGCAAGGCTATTTGTGTCTCTAGAGATGAAGCAGCTGCTACTCCATGGCCAAATGGAATTTATACACTAAATCATTATTTATATGAGTTAAAGTATGTTAGAGAAAAGCACATCTCAAAAATCAGAAAACTAATTATCTTCCAGTTAAACCAGACTCTGACTTCCTATGGGTTCTATAAAAAGACTACTTCTGGTTCAGCCTGTATCTCTCTTAGATTGGATAATGTGTTACTATTCTTCTATAGAGGATCTCAAATTGTCTACCACACATTCAGTAAATTTTTTTGGGTTTGGCAATTTAGGTCATCCATTATAGTGTTCTTGTTCATTTGTTGGGCTTTGGGGGTGTGTTTGTGGAGAGGCAACAGCCTAGATAGGTGAAATTATTTTTTTTTTACCCCTACAGAAACATTTTAATTCAGAAAATATGGACTTTATACATTCAACAGCTTCAGGGTAAATATACTCGATATATTTCTTTGCAGAAGGCAGGTAATTTTTCCAGCTTGTCTTTGATTTCCTTATGAAGTTGACAAAGTTCTAAGTGTTTTCCTCCCATTGTACTCCTTACATTTAACAGTCCTTTCCACTCTCAAAATTCAGGTTCAGTCTTGGCTTAAGTGTAAGAAACTTCTGATCTGTGTAGATCCTTGAGAATCATTTGGTTGTTTTTTAAGGTTTGTAACTTTTTAAGGAAAAAAAAAAGAAAGCAGAAATTTACCAGTGACTCATTCTAAAAAGTTTCTGTTTGATTTTTTTTTTTCCTAAATTCTGCAGTCACCAAAGATAAGAAATATGTATCAGAAAATAAGCACAACAGGTTTGGAGATTTTTGAACCACGGTAATCAAGACTGTGTCACTGAACTTCTTGGCACATCCAGAAACATGGCCAAAAGGTGGGAAGAGATTTGGGGGATTTTGCCTATGAGAGCCTTGCAGCAGCAGCAGCCGCTGTGGGACCATGTGCTGTGGTTTGGAGTCTGCTGGCTGGAGGAGCATTCTTTCCAGAGCAAAAGGAGGATGTTACTTGACTCCTCACGGTTTGAGAAAGACTGGGTATTTCCTAAATTAGCTAGCCACTGCCTGTGTGTTTGTTTATATTTTGGGTTGCTTGTATGGCTGTAGAATAGCTTGGATGGCAAAGATGACTAGTCTTGCATATTTATCATATTACTTTATAGTTAATAACTGTACCAAAGTCATCTGCTGCCACAGTGAGCTACAAAGTAAGAAACAAATGAAGTGAAGGGTTGGATACCACACATGTTTTGCAGCTAATGGCTGCGTACAGTTCAATAAGGGAAGAACTGCTCCTGGTCAGTTTATTTGGGTTAATTGCTATGTGTCTGTGTTCAGAGTGGATAAAATCAGAAAGCGCAAAGAACTATTATAATAATTTTATATTGTGGTAACATTGGAAATCTCATTCGTGTACTCCTAGTGAGCTAAACACTGTACAGGCAAAGAAAGGAAAAGAAAGTACCTGCCTGAAATAGATATGCTACAGAGGGTGGAAATTTGAAGATGATAGGACAGAAGGAAGAGAATGATACGACTGCAACACTGTTCTTGGCCAGTGTGAGAAAAATTGGTCTCTAGATATTGTGAGAAACCATAAAAGGAAAGGTTCTTTTTTAATCCTCTTGCAAAATTTCACCTTATCCTACACATTTTTGAGTATTTTTCTGAAGCCAGAAAAACTCCAACCTTACCAAGTTTATAAGGTCAAAGAACGATATGTTAAAAATTCACGCTGTGTGTGGGTGAACTCAAGTCAGTTTTGAGTGTTGTTGATTTCATCTGGTTTAAAAACAAGGTTGTTGAGTTCTCAGATATAATTTAGGTCTTTCGAAGTTTTGGAAAAGCACGTTTCTAGGAAAATAGACGAATCTTGTAACTCAGCCACAAGGGCTGCTGAATTGAAGTTTTGTGCACATTTTAAGTGCCTGCTCAGTCTGCCTGTGCTTTGAGCTATGCTGTTTGGCACCTTTTGTTTTCCTTTGATTTTCAGCAATCTTGTTTAATAAAAATAGTTAAAATTCATTTAAAAATTAACATTTATTTTTGCTTCCACAAATGTTTGCAAGGCTTAACCTGAGTAATTTTAAACTTGTAAATTTTTAGGATAATAAGTAGTACTTAACCTATTGGAAGTGCATGGAAAGTTTCTACTGAGGTTGAAACTATTTCAGTAATTATAATTTAAAGTAATTATGAAAAATGGAAAAATATTTGGTTTTGGATTGCTATCTTAGTAGTTATATTTTAGCTATTAGTGTATACCTATTAAAATTACAGTGTGAGTTCCATTATATTTTATCAATAGCTGTCATCTGACTCAGCAGTTCTGTATTCTGAAAAATATTCTTAGATCCACAAGTTCTCAACAGCTCTAGTTTTCCCAAATCAAATATAGAAAACAAAACTTGCGGTGATATATATCCTTTTTCTCAAAGTAGCCTTTGTTGTGGCATCAAGATTAAAACAGAGTAAGAGAATAATTCATGAAGATTATTGTCACATTTATACAATATGTTTCCAATCAGCTCTGTATAGCTTACTATGAAAATTTCACAGCATTTAATACAGCAACAATAATACAGTGTTTAATTAAGTATTAGTGAGCAATAAATCATCTGGTGTTTACTAATTTGAAAAGTTTCTTGAATCTGCTGTTGATTATGATATTCTGTAGGGCTTTTGCACCCATAAATAAGGGAAAATACATATATCTTTATATGCATACCAAGAGACTTCCAAAATTTATATTCTGTATATGCATTTTATTTCCATTATTTTAAAGTGGAAAAAGACTAGATAGTAAAGAGGAGTTTATGGGTATTCTGCCAGGCCCTGTAAGAAATGCATGCCCTATCACAGGACAGTGGCACTTCTTTTAAACTGGTCAAGTTTTCCATTTAGAAAAAAGGAAATAGAAGACATTCTGCCATTTTGATGGAATATATGCCATCTTCAGGGCCTGTAAGTATATCTTTTAGGCATAGGTTCTTCTGTTTATATATAGTATAGGATGCACGTGATATTCTTGTCCTGAGTTCAGAATGGCAGAGTTGTTTATAAAATATATTGGAAAGTAACCAGAGAGCCAAGCAAAATCCTAATCAAATCTTCACTGACATGAAAAATGCAGTATTTTGTTCATTTTAAAGCACACATAGAAAGAGATGAGATATGTCAATGTGTTTCACATGTTCCTATTATTTCACTTGTCTGTATGCTAAGAAAAACAGACATTTCATGGGCTGGGTGTCCATACTGGAAATCTCATCCTTATCAGCGCTTGATTAAGCTCTTAGTAGTCTATATTATACATAATGTACTATATCTGACTATTAAACTCTACCTTTTTAACAGAATATTGTGTTTGAATTATATGAGATGTGTCTATATACAGTTGTTCCAACCAAACTGTAGTTTGTCCTTCAAACATTTATTTAGTTGAGTTGTTAGGGAAGAGTCAGAATCACATTTATAAAAAAGGTATTTTCAGTGTCAATACCATGAACAAACCTTCTGAAAAAATCCCCAAACAAACACACACCCCTTTCCCGCCCAACCCAAAACACCAAAAAAAACCAGACCTCTTTCGATCTATAGTTCCTACTTGATCACAGAAAGAGGAGCCCTATTTCAAGAGAACCTGGAAGTATGGAAGACCTGCATTGTCAGGAGCTGGACAGTTTAAGGTCAGTCTTGGATATAGACACAGTAGATGGGAGGCAATAGTGATTTTGCACTTGGCAAGAAGAACTTTTAAAATGTAGTCAAAATGCCAATCTGGAAAACAAGCCTCAGTCATTTCTGCACATGGCTTAAAATACTGACTATTCTTTCTACTGTCTCTTTATCTTAAAGAATGCCCAGTGAGTTCCAGCCATGCCTTCATCTCCTTTGTTGTCTTCTTCTTCTGTGTATTTAAGTTCAGAAATGGTGTCAAAGGTTCAGTTACCAGACTGGACTGGTGTTCCTGCTTGTCATGACAATGTGATCTGATCTTAAATGATATCAGTGTAGGCACAGACCCAGGAGAATAACACAGATATGAAGGGCTAGAAGAGTGGATTTGAATGTCAGCAGGCAATTGTCCATGTGACCAAGAGCATTTGCAGCATATGATGCTGTCTGGCCTGGAGCCTAGACAGTGATACCTTCTAGGCATGGGGGAAAAGTTACTTTAGATTATCTGTGCTTTGTTTTTGCTCTATGAAAAAGCCCAACAGAGCAGTCAGGCAGATTGTGATATGGATTTTGGATGGCAGCACTGTACCATTTCCACATTTGGAAATGTTACAATTGTAAAAACAGCTGAGGTGTTGGAAAATGTTCATTGTTATCTTTGTCATGATAGTGTCCTTGTGATTTTCTGAAGTGCTTGAAAGCAGCTTTATGTCAAGTAAGCATTTCTCTTTTGCTCTTTGGTGAAGACTACCTTCCCTGGAGCACATAGCTAACTCCATCTGAACATTCACAGTAGCTAATTCCTTGAATCTTTGGGGTACTTTGTGAGCATCCACTGGCTGTGCAATTGCATAATGAGGACTCACTGCTAGAAACAGTATTTCTATAGTACTGTACTGGCTAGTTTTATGAAACTAGATCGATTGTCACAGAGCTGTGTTGATTTGATCAACAGGCGTTGGTAACAATGAAGTCAAAATCCTACCTTCAGGCTGAGGAGGTATCCTGAAAATAGACCTCCCTGGAACTGTTTGTTGTTACTGGTGAGACTTAACATCCGTGCGTGTGGGGATGAAGGAAAGCAATCAAATGTTTACCCAGAAGACAAGCTCCAGGCTTGGTCTTTGAAACCAGGGTGGCTGATTTGTGTGTGCAGGTGTAGCACTTAGTCCTGGTGTGTCTCTGGGGCTGCTGGGTGTTGCTGCAATACACATAAAAGCATTTGAAACATGAGAGCAATGCAGACAGATGAGTGCACTGGGTTTACAAATGTTAAATCACGCCCACAAACTACTACTATCTTTTGTGCACTGCCTGACCCTGTGAGACATTCCGAAGGAGAAGTAAATGGATATGCCTGAGCTGACCTAGCTCACATACTGCCTGCAAGTTAGTTGTGCTGGGAAAAGAGCAACATATATTAAATATCTTTTTTCAAGCCTATAGGATGCTGGATAATACCAATTTTTTTATAGTGGAAACAAAATCAGTAAGTGCTTGAATGTAAAGATAATCAGAGAAATTATTAGCAGCTGAAATTATTTTTAGTCTCATTTATTTTTAGCATCAAAGCAAAAACATGGCCTATAAACTTTTCTAATAATATCTCAATGTATGTTTTAGAAATAATAGCAGTGTTTCCTACTAACCCTTGCACAATTCTGTATTGTTGTAGTATGTAAAATTCCCAGTGAACAAAATAAATATACAATTTTCTGTAGCTGGCAGATCTATAACCATTTTTCTTTTTTTAGTTCACAAGAGGAGGAAGAGATAGGAAACAGATTTGTGGTGCTTTGGTTCAGTCTAATCATTGATTACAGTGAAAAAGAAAGATAAAAAAACCTCAAAGGTATTGAGTTGAAGTGCCTTCCCTTTTTGACTGGCAATGAAACTATTTATTGTCTGCAGCTTTACAAAAAGTAAGGATTTAATTTCGTATGCAGTCACTACTTTGACGTATCCCATTCATTCGGGTATTCACACGGTCCTACGCTGAGCCTGGGCACCCTCATGCTCTCTGGCATGCACACAGCTGGCAGGATCTCTCCAGCTGTGCATCTGATAGAGCTATTTACATCTATTTACACTGTAAATCCCTCTGCAGGACAGGCAGACCTGTGTGCCTGGTAGTTGCTTGCTCAGGAAGGAATATCCTGATTTTAGGACAAGGGCTGTGCAACATGTTGCTTTGCAGCTATAGGGAGGAGATTTGTGTTCTGAATGTGCTTCCAGGGAGTGGGCAGACAGATTCTTTTATTTAACTTGGAAGCTACTTACATGCAAAACAACATTATAGAGGTTATTCTGCAGATCTTCCATAACGAATTTTCAGGACTCTCTTGGTCAATGACTAAATAAAAAAAATCAATTTTTTGTTATTTAATTTGGCACAGTACACTGTGCCAGCAAGTTTCTGTGCATTGTTCTGAACCAAAGTTTCATTTAAGGCCACTAAAATGTGTATATTTCTTCAGAAATAGCCAAGAATTCTGTCAAAAGTGAGATGAAACGGTAGTAATCCATGAGCAAAAATCATTAAAATAAGTTAAAAGTAACCATTAAGGTCACAGCTACAGGAAATGAAACGTCAGAAAGCATAAGAATGAGCAGTTTAAATATCAATCTATTTTTCAAGGGCCTAGTGAACCTTACTGACATAAGGCAGAAAGCATCAAAGCATCAGAATAAAAAAAAAAAGATTCACTCTGCCTTATGAGCCATCAAAACAGACTCCTTCAGGATGACCAAAGCATGAAGTTTCTGGTAGAGATAATCTGCAAGGTTGTCTTGGCTGGAGTAGGTGTGGTCTTTTTAAGCTTTTCGTTTCCAAACCATGTGCAGTGAAGAAAAGAGCTACCAATTTAAGCTGTTATCTCCCCTGGGCTGAATGTTACTACTGGCTTAAATACTTCTTTCTATGTCCAGGCAATGTTTCCTTCCAAGGGGTAGGATGGGTAGCAGAGGGTTAACTGAATTCTCTTTAAACCTTCCCAGGATGATTTGTCAGAACTTGTCTGTCCAGACAACTAAGGATTGTGGGAGAAAGGAGTTAAATAATAATTTGCTCTATAAGCAAAGTTAAATTTACCTACATTTAAAAAAAAAAAAAAAAAAAAAGAAAAGGACAAGTTTTGACATTGTGGTTTCAATCTCTGCAGTATAGTTTAGGTGTATCTAATTTCTCTTTACAAGCGTTGCTTGTAAAGCTGATTTATGATAACATACCTTATGTACTTTGATGCCAGGACAAGCACCCCTAAAAACCTGGTATTTTTCAAAACAGGTTGATATGGCATGGTACCAAACTCTTGTCACTATTCTATGGTCTCTGGGCTTTAATTCTCTAGAGTCCTTTAGAGTTGCTAGGCTGTGTTCCTAGTGCTGTGATCCAGCTGCTAGGTGGTTAACATAACATGATACAAACGCAGATGTTTCCCTTTCTTTTGGGAAGAATAACACTCTTAATTGCAGCTGGAGAACCAGAAATATTGTCCATTATTGGCAACTCTCAGAGAGGTAGAGAGATTAAAAGAGCTACAGCTCGTTGCTAAATAATTCTGGCTCTATAATAAATAAATAAATTAGAAGTGTTTAATCCAGCAATACAATTAATTTTATGCAGATTGTTTTTAAACATATTTTATATTTGAATTATTATTTTCTAGTACTGGCCTACTAAAAGTAAGAGGGTTTATATCTGAGATTGAAACATTGGTCCAAAAATAATCCCACAAACAGTGCCAAATGTACTTTGATGCATTGAGGCTGGAAATCTCACTGTACACTCTTTTGTTTGACTTCAGTCAGCCACGGAAGCATGTCTTCTCAAGCTTTATTTTTCTCTACACTGGGGCAGGTGTGCCCATCGTCTGCATTACACTGAATAGTGCTATTCTCCTAAGAACCTCAGTGAATTCTCGATGGAGTTTACAGTCAAACATAAGATTTTCATACCAGGCTTTTTTTCTATTGACTTTTTGACCTGGTTGCTGTGGGCATAAACTGCATAGAATGAGTTTCTATTTGCATAGTGATTTCGGAGAAACAGTGCAGATGCAGCCACAGTTGCTGAGGCAGGTCTCTTCTTGCTTCTCTGTGTGGTATAAGACTGTATTTTCTTTTTATTTAAAACATTTTTCTATAACATGGTTTTCTTTTTAAGACCTTTAATTAAATGTCAAAGAAGCCGTATTTTTACTTTAGTTTGCCTAATGCTGTGAGTCATCCCATGGTGAGGTGCTCAAGCTGTGCTGTGAGAGATGCTTACTGAGGTCTATCCTAGGCACAGCTGCACACTGCAGTTTACCTCAGCATGTCTTTATAGTCACTATGTTTTAAAGTAAGGTTGGGTGTGTACATTGTTCTCTCAATGTAGCTCTTACAGGACTCTTCTCTTGTGATGTCAAACTCATGGTAACATCTAAGTCTGGTCTCTTTGTTCTGCTGTGGCATAAAACAGGATGCACAAAGAACACTTATTTAATGGACGAGAAAGCTACCCCTTAGCAAACAGCTGTTTAAAAAATTTTTCAGGTTGGTTAGCCATTGATAATAGCTGAGCAACCTGATCTAATTTGCGGGTTGAGTCCAACATTAAATTTGGCTTTGGCCGTGCTCTGAGTGTGGGCCTCCTGCAGAGCTTCCTTCCAGACTGAATGATTCCAGGAGTTTATGAACAACCAAGCTTATTCAATTTTTTGATCAAGTGTAAAAAAAAAAAAAAAAAATTAAAAAGCACATTTCTTCTTTTGCTGAACTGTTCTTCTGCATTTTTAGTAGTCTGTTTGTCATAGGACTTTCCATTCCCATAGTTCGTAGTTAATAAAATGTCTGCTTGCTAACCAGAGACAGAGCAGATCTGCAGTGCTTCCCATCAGCAAAAGCTGCTGGTAGCCACATTACTTTCATTCTACCGGAATTTGTTCCTTGTGAGGTCTAGTGCTGTGCAAATAGACACCCCTTTTTAGAACTGCCCTTCTTCTCAGGACTCCTGTTTCCTCTCTCCCAGATTTCTTTACAGAGGCTCCTCCACAAGCTCACCTTGAACCACTTGAGTTATCAACTTATGTGTAAGCTTAAACTGTTTAAATATTAGGTAGTGGGTAATCTTTGTTCTCTGAAGCCGAAGCCAGGTCCTGGGCCTCACACGGGCAGCTCCTGCAGAGCAATGACAGTGCACAGCTGGGGTGGGCTGCTCTTTTCCCAGTGGTCTCCCACCTTCTGCCCTGCTGCAGAGCTTTCAGCTACAGCTGTCGCAGCTCATTTCCTTGCACGTCTGCCCTTGAGAAGTGGCAGCAGGATAATGCTCAGATCTCTGCTGCTGCTGTTCACACATGAGCTTAAACTACCCACAGAGGTCAATTTGTGTGAAAACTATGAAACAGAGTGGCTGAACTGTGGGCAGATAATTTTGCCTTTAGCAGTCTCAAGATGAGAGATGAGATAGCAGTGGGTGCAGTAATATCTTCAACCACTGCAGCTATGTGCTTCAGTGGACACGTCCCAGACTCTTGGGATGAAAACAGAGAACAAAAAAGAAAAAAAGCCTGCGCTGCTGTAAATTTTTAGGAATTTTTATTTCTGGTCTAGATACAAAATATTAATTTGTAGCTTCTTATCTATAAGACAATGCTCCAGAAAACAGATTGCATTGTGTAATAACTACAGCCATTGCTTTCTGCACTATAGACTTGATTAATCCTATCTATAGTGAGAAATGAAACATGGTGTTTGCATCTGTGCATTTCCACAAGCAGATGTAAATCACAAGGTTTTCTGCAAATAATTATATTGACATATTACAAAATGTCAGTGCAACCATATCAGGCTTAAATTGTCTTTTCCTCAAATGGTTCTTCCTTCCAAAAACATCTAGTACTGGATTCAGAAGATATGTCATTACCGGTTTTTCCTTGATAAGGAAGGATTTTACACACAAATATTTCAAGAGTGTAGCTCTTGAGTCTGGATGTGGATCAGCTTCATGCTGGAACAAGACTGTCATTGCTCTTTTTGTGCCCTGCTTTCCACAAATAAAATTCAGGCATGGGCAAAACACATTTTTGTCATACCCTAGAGATTCCCCACTCTATAATATAAAATCTGAGAATAAGAGTTGCAGGACATGTCTGTGGGATAAACAAGCTATTTGTATCCATCTTATCATTATTCCTTTTTTCACAAGATTTTGCAGTGCAAAATTTGGCATAAGTTTTACATCAATTGTCCTAGTAGTCAGTGCTTCCAGGTGGGAACTTGCTAGCATCTGCATGCCATTATCTCTTGATAGTGGAAAAATACAAACATTGCAAGCTCTGATTTTTCAGCAAATCTTGTCTTAACAAGAGAGATTTGATTCTGCAGACTGAACACAGAAATCCTGCACAACATGGCCTGCCAGGGGTTTACTTTGAACTTGAAGTACTCAGCAGATGAGACAGATTCAGGCTAGATATTCATTGAAGCACAAAAGCAAAACTCGGAGTCACCCATAGGCATAAACCAAAGGAAATTACATTTTTCCATGAACAAGACAAATGAGAGATCAGATCTCCTTATTGCTCCTGCAGTGACTTTAAATCCAAAAGAGCTGCAAGACAAAGGTTTGTACCCATTCTGGAAAATGTTCCAGGGCAGGGCAGCAAAGAGTGAGGCTCGAGAGTCACAGAACAGGTAGGAAGACATGAGTCCTGTTTGCGGCATCACTGAGCAATTGCTCTTGTTGCACTGAGAAAATAGGGCTTCTGTCTCATCTCTTTAAATGGACTTGGCCAGTTGCTTTGAAATCCTAGCTTTGAGAGGAGCTCTGTAGGTGTTTGTATTGACAATGGATGGGAAAAAAATCCTCACACAGTTACACAGCATGTTTAATTGATCTAGAAGTTGATTTTAGCCCAGAACCAACTTTTCTATCTCTGATTCACTGTCAGATTGACTGCCATATTCCTTTTCAGAAAACCCTAAGTCTAGCAGAATTAAGGTCAGACTTCAGCAGTCAGAAAATCAGATCCTCTGTGCACGGAGTGACAACATTTCTGCTGGGAACCCTGCAGCACTCATGTGCACTTACACTTTCTCTAGAAGCTCATGGACAAAGCAAGAGCTACCTTGTTAAAAACTGAGTTTTTATCATTAATGTTCAGAGTCCAAAAAATGAATAGTTAGAAGATAATAAACTATTTTAGAAATTGCAAAAGTGGGACTGCTAACAATCCCTGTGTGACAGAAATATAAAAGAGACATTTAACTGAACTTGGTTTTGCTTTCCACCACAGAGCTCACCTTCCTCTGTGACTTAGTAACTGTGGCTTCAGAAAATGCATGGTCAGAGGAAGCGGTGCCACAGTATAAAGCTGCCTTTATTATAACAGTACTATACATATACAAAAGAACTTTATTAGATGCAGCCAAAGTTTTCTGTTGGATTGACTCTGTGGAATTGTTGTATTCTGCAACTTTGAAAGTGAACTTGTGTGTTAATGTCTACATGGTTTTGAATCAGGTTTAAGATGCTCAATGGACAATTCTTGTATGATCACATTTCCCTCTTCAAAACAGAAAACCCGGAGGCACTTTTGGTGTTTTGTAGACTGCACACTGTATATTACTGAAAGACAAAAGAAGAGGCATATTGTACCACGGCTTTGGAACCCCTCTCCACTTTCTTATACACTTCCTTTTTCAAAGTAACATTACTGAAACTATTTAATTTCAGAGGGCAGATAAATCATGAAGTTGAATCAAATATAGATGATGTAAAACTTCGTCAAGGTTACGGACCAGGCCTTCACAGTGCTTCCTTTGTGTTTCACTTGAATTGGTGATTGTCTTCCTGTTCCAATACCATTCTCTTTCCTTCTATTCAGGAGTTTTCTATTACCCTCCAGACTATTGTATGACTGCACAAGTGACACAAAGTCCTTTGTATGGTAGAAATCAGGCACGAAATAAACACACCTTAATCCTGTACTCTCGAAACCTTCCTTCTTTCTGCATGTAAATACAGTTCCTATTGAAAAAAAAAGTCAGAAATCTATGAACCGGATGTTGCAGTGTTAGCCAGCTGGCAAACTCTTAAAAGTGCTGGGAGATTTCTTCCATGAAGTCCACTGCCTCTGTGACACAGCTCTGCTGCTGCAAACAATTGCCCAGTAAAGTGACTGTTCCAGCTTCCTATACTGACAGTCACGGTACTGACTTTAGCCTCTGTAGGAAAGGAAATGATATACAGACATGTGAAGTGGGGAGTCTGGGCCTCTTAATGACACCAAGCTTTGGAATTTTATTCTTTGCATGTGTTTACTCAGCCCTTTCCTATTCTTGTATCCTGCATAATAAAATCATTATTCAAGTGCTGTTTTATGCCTTTTGGTTCTGCACAGCTATGTGAGAGGAAAAAGGAGGAAGGCTTTTTCTTTGTGCAGGCTGCAGTCCTTCCAGCTTCTCCTTCCTGGTGTCAGCACTTCCCAAGGAAAGGCGAGGCTCCCAGTGGCCATCAGAAACTTCTGAGCACTTGAAGAAGGAGCTGTGATTTTCACTATTCATTCTGATTTGTATTACTTGGGTTAGTGAGGAACAATATGATCCTACCACACGGAACTGGTTAAAACAATAGCCTGGTTTCAGACACATGCAGTTTTTTGGTAATTTCTCTTGTCCTTTCTCTTGGAACAGGTATAACTTTTCTCTCTCCCTATTTCCCCAACTCCTCACATCGATTTCCCACAGATTTATGAACAACTTGTCCATGCCTGACATAATTCCACATACTAATGAGTCAGCAAGGAACTAGAATTTGTTTTTGTATAACTTGTCTCATGTTTTGTGCTCACTAAAATTATTGGACTACACAGTGTGATTGCCTTAAGGATTCCTGGGGGTGATTTTCTCACTGCTTACACGATTTGGGTTCAGGGATTTTTTTTCCACTGCCACTGCCAGAATTGTCTTGTGATCCTGAAATCATTTGGTCAATTGAGCATCTGTTAAGCAGCCTCTGCCTTGCCAAGGGTCTTCTGCTCTTTGCTGTGTAGTATTTGGAGCAAAGGAGAAGGATGGGAAGCAATCATCCTATATGTAGCACTAGCAGAAAGTTAGTAATATGTTACTCAACACTTGCTCTCCTACCGGGGATCTCTGAAGGGAAACATGGGATTTTATTTTATAATAATAAACTGTTATCAATGCGAACTGTTATCAATGTTAACTGCAATCAAATGTTGTCTTTGCTGAAGTCTTTTGTCTGTCTTGGGTTTATTGATGATTTCACTCTTGTAAAGATTGTGGGGTAGTCAGAAGCTTTGTTGAGAGTTCTAAAATGCTGCGACCAGAAAGCAACCAAGCAACCAGAAATGAGTGGTACATACTGTATTTGATTTGCATGTGTTTTTAAAGATTTGCATATGTTCTAAAAATATCAGTGTTTTTTGCAAAAAAAAAGCTTTCTTTGGGTGAAATGCCAGGAATTTTATTTAGAAGAGTTTAGCAGAGGCACTGCTGTAGATTAGAGTGGTGGAAAATTGTGAGCTGATGACATGGGTGTCAAGGAATTCAAGAAAAATGTATTACTCTAAGAGCAAAGAGTAAACAGAAATGTCTTATTTTAAAAAGCAACTGAAAACACTTACCAAAACAGAGTTTTTAAATGGCTTTGGAGGGGTTATAACTTATATATATATAAAATCTTGAGGTATAGAGTGTGTCCTGTGGAAAGACGTTCTGATGGCTGAATGCCTGATCAGAGCCATGTTTTGCTTTTGCTTTGATCCCCAATGCAGGAGAAAATGTGTCATTTATCCCTGGTATCCACCCAGTCCAGTCCAGAACATTATAGCATTTATCTGGAATGTAAAATCACCTCTTAATTAAGTTTTGTACTAGCATTCACATTCCTTTCACTTCTTCAACTGTGAATTAACACAGCTCAGGCTAGGATTTTCAAAGGAGCTTTGGTGAATTCGGTATCCAAATCCCATAAAACTAATTCTGAACAATATTTAGTTATTGTGCAGTTGTTTGAATTCACTGTTAAATAAATTGCAATTTTGCAATTTTATTTTAGTTACAGCTCATACTGACTGTTTTAAATGATTTGGATGATGAGTTTGGGCAGTAAGACGCTCTAATTATTTTCTATAGTTCCCTTTATATGTTTTTCATTAAGATATTAAGATATCTGTCAGGTCTGCTTAAGTGTATTTTCTTGCCGTATTTCTAAAATTAAAAATAGTCTCCTATCCAGAACACTCCACACGAACAACAAACTGAATCAGCAGAGGAAAAGTGTACATTATAATTCTTCATTGATACAAGAATCTCACTAAGACACTAGATTAAGGATAATAACTCACTCATGGGGAAAGGCTAGCTCTTCTGTTAATGCCTTCTAACAAATGAACTTCCAGGAGGTCTGTTTGCCACTGACAGACGATGTAGAATTTAGGATACTTCCAGGTTGTATGTGTTGGGTTGGAGTTCTATTGGAACAGAACGAAGTGGGAGATGATGGGAGTGGTTTGGCAGAGACATGAGAAGGAATGCATAGTTAGCGGACAGCTTGGTGTCTGTCAGAAGGCAGCAGGAAACTTAGGAAATGAGGATATGTCAGCTGTAAGACAGCTAGTCATAAGAAAGCTTTTTCAGCACCTATAGGCCATGTCAAGTTAGGCCTTGCGGGCTTAGAAAAGCAGTAGGAGGTGGTCATGAAAACCACGATTTAAAAGTTTATGAAAAAAAAGTCTGGATTGAAAGTTTGGCATTATTCTTGAGTTCTGCCTTTTTTGGTCTTTTTCTCCCCCTCTTTTTCTAGTCATATTTAGTTTCCAGAGAGCACTCTTGTTTATGAATCATAGGATGAGGGGAAAAAAGCCCAAAGTCTTGTAGTCGAGGTTTATTTTGGTTTGGGGTTTTTCTTCTGGCTTGTTTTTGCATTTTTTTTTTTTCTATGGACTCTCACAATAGAAGCAACTAAGAACAAAATATATATTCTCAAGACTCAACACTGTTTCATATTAAAATTATGGTAGGAAATATTTTTGTAGCACTGACATCAGCTCCAGTATTCTCTTAGCAACTGGGTGAACTGAGACATGGAAAACATGGAAATAACTCACATCTATCCAGGTAGTAAATCTTGAAGTCTGGATTTCACAGTTGGGTTTGAAACATTCTGGGGAAATGGGTTTGTTTAAAAGGAAGACTTGGGAGCTTTGTTTTGACTCAACAGAAGTATTCAGACAAAAATTCCAGACCTTTGAAATTTTTCCAGGCACATTTTAAGGCCAGGAAAATGATGGTTTATTGTGTGTACAATTTATTATTATTGTTATTTATTATTTGCTTAAATCTGGTAGTGTGTTCAGTGCTGTGCAAGACATAGATATCACGCTATCCAGCCTGAAAAGTTCATAATGTAAACATCTCCTGGGATTTCTGGACTTTAAATTAAGGAACAAAATTAAACGAATGTTCTCCATGGCAAAAGAATTCATTTGAATTAACACATGCAAAGAGATAATGTCAACATTCTAACTCCATTTAGTTACAAATACCAGATTAGAGAAGCAAATGGATGAACAGTATTTGGCTTTTAATAAAATCCTCCATTCTGCACAACCTTTTCCTTTCTTTCTTGGTTCCACATCACAGCTGCACCCCACCCCTCCCAAAAAAAAAAGTAAAAAAGAAAAGAAAAACGTGAGAAAATTTACTACGTCACATCTGTTGTTAAAATAATGTATCTTTCTGCTGAAGGGAAAAAATAATGCAGCAGAAACTATGGACTACTTTCGTAATTTATTTCACAACTGAACAATGAAAGTTGGAAATTGTATTCAATTCATATGTTCAACGAAACCTTACATACTCTAAAGGCTTCAGATTTCAAACAACATGTATCCCTCTAAATATATCAGCAACTATATTCAGATAAACTTTGTGGTTTTTTCCATATCTAGCACAGTGGCAGAGAATAGAACCAGGACTTGCAAAAATTACATATCCCACTGTTTCTGTGATGGATGGTTTCTTTCATAATGTATTGCTGCTGGATAAAATGGGAATGGAATATTTATCCAAAAGATGGAACCACCAGATCAGATAAGAATCACAAAAAAAATCCTTCCTCATCAGATCCCAAAAGTATGCATGAAGAACAAATACCTTTCCTTTTTTTCCTCCCTGGGCTTACTTGGTATCTTTAATGTGTTCTGCTTGAAAATCAGAATGTAAAATCTGGGTAAAAACACCACGCACAATGTAAGAAAGTGGTGTAAAAGGGTGCTGTGAGCCTCAATATCTATGGTTACAAATACAAAGGATTCTTCCATCATGTGAATAGCAAATAAACTCCGGGCTTTATTCCAAGTGAATACCTCTTACCACAGAAAAGGCTAAAGCAGATCACACCCTAATGCTTGGGCAGCGAGAGAGGACTTTCCTCTGAGTTTTACCTATTTCAAAAAGCACTTAAGATCAAAGTAGAATTGTCTAACCTTAAAAACAGAACACTGCCCTTGAAGTTCCCCTATGCTGAAATATTGTTAGATGCAGAACTTCAAGCAGAGAATTTTGCCACCAACATAGAGCATTGTCAGAGAGATTAGAAAATTTTGTTTGTTTTCTCACTAGACAGGATTCAACTTTTCTATTTTCTTGAATCATGGAGATCAGTCTCTTGATGCTTGTTCTAGAAAACAGAGAAACTTTACAGTCCACGATAAGCATTGGCTAATCTACCCTAAAACAACTGTTACAGTTGATTTGGCCATGGTCAGTAACTGAAGATCTCTTAAATGGATGGAGGCAAACATCATGAACAGCGTCATTTTCTTTTAATTATGGGGAAAACAATGAACATAGGGCTGGGAATTAGGGCTCTTGGTTTATTTCCAGATCTGCAGTGCTTTTTATGCTACCTTGCAGGAAGGTATTTTCAAGTACTCAATGCTTTTAATTCGCATTTGTTGGGACCAGTGAGTAACCAACCCCTGCTAATGCTAGGCCTTGATACTTGGTGAACCTCAGTTTCCTCAGCTATATAATTTAGACTGTAATATGTGTGTGCCTCACAGAATGGGTGATTAATTAATGTTTGCAAACCATGCAGTTAAATTATACTTTGAACTTGCAACCAAACTGTTCAAGTTGGTGTACATTCTTCCTAGATTCCAGCTTTCTAACTAGGTTACAATATAAGAGAAAGTTATGGCACTTTTCGAAGTGCACAAGCTTTGAGGAAAAACATAAAAAGCGACATTGGTGATATCAGACCCACATCGCAGCTGACAGGAGAAAGTTTCACTAATGGAGCACTTTGAGAGTCTCATATTTTCTACACTGCAAGCTATTCATTGGAAGCAGTAGCCTTACTGCACATAAACAAATCTGTATCTTTCCAGAGCTGAAGGATGCCAGAAGCTGAAGAGGAAAACAACAAGACAAAGGCACATACCATCAGAAAAGGGAGAAAAAAATATCACCAAAGCACCCTGAGCTCTGTAGCTAATGGAAGGAGTGCTTGAGATGGCAAAGTGCTTAGCTGCAAGCCCAGGGGCACAGTAGCATTGCGGGATAGAGACTTGCCATGCTTGAGTTATAACGTGGATTTTAGCTAATATATTGTTGGCAAAGAGCTCAGGGCCAAATTCACTCTCAGTAGTACGGTTTGAGCTGAACAGTGCCCTGAGGACAGAGAGGTGGAAGGGGCAATAGGCCAGCACATTTCTGAAATGTTATGAAAATAGGGGAGTGTTGCTCATGTTGGGAACTGCTCTCAAGAGAAGATTACACAAATATAAAAAAAAATAAGATGCAGAGCTCTCCTGCTCTCCTAGAGCAAGTAATTAGAAACTGCAAATCATAGCTGGCTCTTTTGGGTGTCTTTGTCCTACAGATCAAAATACCTTTATAATGCAAGTGCTAAAAGAGATTCAGAAGCCTTTTTCTGCTTTCTGCTCATATAAGGCCTGATCTTCAGTGAATATATAGATTAGGATGGGATTTAGCAGGCTTTGGATTAAAATCCTAGTACCAGGAAGAATTGCACTGAAGAAACTTTGTAATATAGTGCACTTCAGCAGAGAAGTAGGCTGTAGAAAAGTGTGTTAAAGAGCATTTGATTTGTTTCTGGTAAATATCTATGCACTTCTCCTGTTATCATTCATTCTCACACAGAGTTTCTTTCTCTCATATATTATGCAGACTTGTTAGTTAGGTAGTACTTGCTTTACCTCTGGTTTATATTGTGTTTTAAAACAGAAAAAAAATTAATCTGGAAAATTCAGTAAAATTTAGGGAAATTTTACAATAACAGATATTTAAATTCTGCAGAAAATATGGATTCATTATTTGTTCCTGCTCATAATCAGCTCTTGAAACTTAGATAAATATTTTATTTTGCTCTTTAATGATCTGCTAAAGTGCCTGAGAAGTGATCTGCCTTTTTTCCACTTACCTCCTACTCATGATGTATGAATGAAAAAATAACTTTCTCCCTCATCTGTTGCAAAAAACACATTCTTATCATTTTCAAGAACCAAAAGAACAAGAAGAAAGAACAAAAATTCTGAAGAGAGCATATGAAAATGAGTCAAATGTATCACATTTGTGATCACAGCACACTGAATAATAACTCACACCACCTCTTTTTTTTTTTTTTAGCAGGGAAACATAACACTGAACCACTCCTTGCACAAGATGGAGTCTGGCCTCATACAGAGAATACTTCCAGTTCTGCTTTTCATTTCTGTGTGAGAACAGCCCTTTCTCCAGAGTAGAAAGTGTCCTAGAAGTAACAGGAAGGGTGGTCCAGGGTCACTACCTGGTGAGTCTCATCTGCCTTGAGAGGCCCAGGAAAATTAATGTTATTAATTTTTTCCAAGACATCTTTTAGTGATGACTTGAGGAGAGTTAGCCCAGGGTCAAGCTTCTGGAAAAAGATAATTGTCAACTTGTAATCTAGCAGTATATAAATACAGCAGTGCAACAAGATCTGGTTAAGAGCTAGTCAGTCAAATACAGGAAAGGGTTCATATTTTTGGAAGTATAGGTAAGAAACCCTTACATCTTTGAAAACAGTTTTTTGCTATTGCACACTTAACATCAAGGCTGGTTGTTTTTCTAAAGGATGCCATGCACTTCAAGCTGAACTTGGTGCTGCAATAAGGCTCTGTATGCTTATCTTAGAGAAGAGTTCAGACATGAGAGTTTCTGGTCCTAAAATACATGAAACAATAAAACAGAACCCCACCATTTTGTAAGTTTGTTTCAGTTATACTGAGGCAGCTATAGTTATACTAAAAAGATATCATGGCCATCATCAGTTCAATCCAATTTAGAAAATGGTCTTTTGTGGTAATTTAAAAAACATTTGTGCCTGATTTGCTGCTCTAACTCAGTAAAATGGATTTATGTCAAGCTCATTAAGAACTTCTTCAACTGTTGTTAGGGAAATGAAGTTAAAATCAGAGACAGCATGTCCTAGAAATGGAATTTACCCTTTCACCTGCAGTATTCCTCTGGGTTTTTTATAAATAGTTTTATTTGTTCTAAATAAAAAGCAGATTCACTGGCAAAATTTCATGACAGAATTCCAAGAAATTCACCTCTTAAAGTTTGATAGAAAAGAAATCTTGTTATATGCATTTCTGTATAAAAGGTATTATTTCGTTCCCCATTTGCCTGTTAATCTGGAACAGAACGGCAAGAGAATGTTACAGTACACAGTAACGTGGAGAGGACATTTATCCAGATTTCTGGCCAATGATAAGAGTGAATTCTCAGAGGACATCCCATTAGAATCCTCATGGGAAGGAAAAGGTCTTGCAACCATTTACTTGTTATTTACATACTTAAAATTTGATTCTGAAAAGGCTCAGACAGTTTCAGTTTCCTAGGAAACTTATCCACTGAGATGTTTTATCACTGCTTGCTTTTTGTCATCATTCATGACAGTGAAAAGTGGGTTAAAATGCTATTAGATTTGTGGTAGCATGAACAAAATAAAAATATGAATTTTACACAAGGGCACAGTAATGAAAAAACATACTTCAGGGAAAAAGTGTTATGTTAATGCTTATACAGTCTTACTGGAAACACAATTCAAAGAAAACTAGCAACAGAGCTGTTTAAAGTGGAAAACTCAGAGTAACTTAGGGAAAGGACAGTGATAGGGATCATACAAGCAGTTTGTTACCCACCTTTGTGGAAGGTCCTCATTTCCAGCCAGTTCTGTATCTTTCTGAGTGGCAGCAAACTACACACTGTAGCCTTTGGTTTCTGCATCTTCTCTGAGGCTGTCTGCACCCAGTTGCACACAGTCCTTGCTGTGACTCTCCTATCTGGCCTGGTAGCCTTGAGCAGATAAGAGTTGAAGAAGTGCTTGAGCCCTGGTCCACAGAAATTCATCAGACCCTTCTGCTCCTTTAGGGAAGAGAGATATAATGAATGGAAAAAATGTAAAGCAAACAAATAAAAACCTCAAAATAAGCTAATCCTATTATAGTCATCACTGAAGTTCATAGCCCTGGCTAGTCATTGAATCTTTCTTGCAAAACAGATTGAAAGGGAGAGTTGAATTGTGATGTCTTTCTCTCCTAAAACATAAAAATTATGGTAGAGTTAGTTGCCTCAACTTTGGAAGCCCTATATCCTTCATTTTCTACCAAACGAGGAAAAGTGGTATTCAACGTGATTTCTCTTCTTTCTTTGTAAGATACTGGGCTATCTGATGCAGACCATAGCAATATTTTTCTTTTTCCCTGTCCTTGTTCTCAGGTGGAAACAGGGAAATTTACTGTGATACTCTTTTTGTGGCAGATGGTTAGAAATTCTGGGAATCGGACTCTGAAGGTGGAGAAATCCAGTTCTGGGTGCAGGAAAGCCTCAGCTGAAAAGTTGATGCCAGCTTCTACTTTATAGGAGTTGGATAGTTTTGACTGCATCAAAAAGCAGAAAAGAAATTAAGTGCATTGCAAAAATAAAATATCCTCTGTTTGAATTCTTGCAAAACTTTCAGTTTTAGATTTAGACATCTGAACACGCAATGAATCTTCTTAGTAGCCAGAGCAGAGGAAACATTTAATGTAAAGCTATTTAATGAAGGAAAACTAACAAAGTCAGAAAAAATGCGGGTTAGGATTGGGTTCATACTTCAAATGTAGTAGAAGCATAAAAAAAAGCAGTGTAAACTAGAGTTATTAATTTGATTTAAATAGAGGAAAGCAAGGGCATGTGTTGTACTGTGCTGTGAATCCATGTTCTTTGCTTCTTACAGGACAAGGCAGCTGTTATCTCTGTTATCTGAACAGGAGACTCTATGCAGCTACTCAGACACAGTCATGACAAGTGACACAGGAGTGCAGAGCATATTTGCACCACTATCACAGCAAGATGCTTTCTATTAGGAGATCTCTTACCTCAACTCATTATGTGCAGTGTAGGAAACTATTGGAATTAACTGTTTAGGCTTTTTTCCCTCTTCTGTATTCTACTGCTATTCATTCTAATTTTGCCAAATCGAACTTTGCCTTGCTTTTGGCTTTTTGCAATGCTGATTGAAAGATATTTTCAAGGGAAATTACTAATACCAACAAGTTTGGCTGAAGTCCTAATGTAATGCTTTTGCTGAAGCCAGTCAGGAGGGAAATCCCTTTAACAGATATTAAATGTAGCCTAGGAGACAAGTAGACCCTACTGAAATCAATATCTGCTAGTATAGCAGTCATTTGTGGTTATCCATTAAAACAGCAGGCTGCCTCTCCCACTGAAGTAAAGACAAAATCCTTACACTAAGTTGATCTCCCTATACTCCCTGTCTTTGAATTCTTGAAATGTTAAGGCAGATTTATTAAGAATTGAGCTTTTTTGACAAAAAGTTACTTTTACAGGCTGGCTGGTTATAAAAGTTCATCATAGGTGCATGCCCATGAAACATGATGAAAGCATCATAATCTGACAAAAGGCTTAACATCCCCACATATTAATAAGATATGTTTGGATTGAAAACAAGTGGAAAATGACCATAAAATTGAACTCCATTGACAAAGATAACAATAACTAACATCCCAGTGGTTTGGAAAAAATTAAATTATGTATTCTCAAGGTTCTGATTATATGTCCCAGCCAAAATCAGCACACGTGTATTATTTTAATGGAATAAGTGTTCTTCCAGTGTACATTCTGATTGGCAGTTTTATATGCAATGATAAGGTATTGTTATTAACAATAATAAGTATAAGGTGAAAAGGTAACAGTTCCTGTTTTCCTTAGCTCTTATCACCCCAGGAAGCTGAAGGGGTGAGAGGTGAAATAGAAAGTTGGTGATATTTGTGGGTGAATTAACAGGGGCACCCCCACCCCATGTTTGCTTATACTTGTCACCAAATTATTCCAGTTCTCCTAATTCATATGAGAAATAACTTTATTTAAGGACATTGATGAGTGTTTGAGTGGAAGCGGCAGCTCCTTCAAAGGAAGACAAAATTCAACCTTTATCCAGAAAACAACCAGTGATGGGCAGCAGAAATTCTATAAGGAAAAAGAAAGAGTTTTGCAGTTACAGGTTTCTTAATTAAGACCATAAAATCAGAAGGATCTTTTAATTTCAGAGCTGGGCTGGACAGGAAGGGTTTCGTTTTCCATTCTAGAGAGGACCTTGGTTTAAGTACTTCAAATCATGGAGGCCTCATATGAGGCCTGTGGGACATGGTACCACTTTCTGCCCGACTTCATTTCTTTGGAAAGGGAATTAGTATTTCTCGAACACAAGAAATGTAAGCCACACTGAAGCTGGATAAATAGCTTGTCTTAAGCATACATAAGGAGATAGGTAGGAAAAAAGAAATAACATCAGAGATGATAGAGAGATAGAGAGATAGAGAGATAGATAGATAGATAGATAGATAGATAAGGTCTAATTGTAGTAAACTCTAATTAACAGCTAGTTGGAGATTACAGTGGTCTCCCTTGCACCCTGGTTTGTGGGTGAGGTTTTGCAGGAGTGATTACAGCTTTGGTTTTCTTTGATTTTCTGTCATTAGAGTCCCTTCGTTTGTATAACAGTCCCTAAAAACTGTAGTATTATTTTAATGTTTCATGTTGAAGTGTAACAAGTTCTATATCACTATTGTGTACAGACTTTGAATAAATCCCATGACATATGGTGCCTCAATAAAAGTAGCATATTTTTTCTGAAAATCTTTCTGATGTAAGTAGGAGACATGAGGTTAAACAGTATCAAAACTTAAGACAATTTTATGTAAAATCCCAAATATGTAGATTTGTAGAATAGTTTGTTTGAAAAGGACATAAAGATTAACTACTTCCAGATCCCCTGCCATGTACAGAGACATCTTCCACTAGACCAGGTTTCTCATAGCCCCATTCCAACCTGACATTGAACACTTCCAAGAATGGGACATCCACAGCTTCTCTGGACAACCTGGTCCAATGTTTTATCACCCCTCCAGTAAAAAACTTCTTCCTCCTGTCTAATCTGTCCTCTTTCAATTTAAAGCCATTTTGCTACCAATGTATTATTTCACATTGCTCTGAAAAATTTGCCTTAATGGCCAATGTATATACCTCTTACCATTTACATCGAAGAAATGTTCCTCACTACTAATTAAACAAGTAAGAGCCTTATGGGAAACACCCATGTATAGAAAGACTGAAGTGAAGCTAACAGGAGAATCCTATTTCAGATTACAAGTTTGAGACGAAGCCAATTAAGTCATTGTGTTCATGAGAGGAAGCACTTATTGAAGTGATAACTTGGGTTCCTTGAGTTCAATGAAGCTGTGAGTAGGAACCTTTGGGTTCAGGCTTCTTTGCTGGCTGAAATTTGAAACAAAACTCTTAAACAGCAAAATTATGAGAAAATAATTTGACCTGTTTCCCTCCCATATATTTTAGGTCAATTTTAAAGAGAGAGTGACTGTGGTATAACTAATGAGAATTTTATGTAATTATTATGACTGTATGCTTGAAATGATACTTAAAAAAGCAATTAGAAGTCGTTGAATGAATGCATGCTATTCAATAGCTGACCTGGCTATGCAATTTCTAGTCTGAGATTAGAAAAGAGCACTGAAGATAAGATCTGTCACACTGATCTCATTAGCAGTGATCAATATCTCTTTTCTCTGATTGTAAGTATGAGAGAGTAAAAGAACATCCACACAACAGTCAATGAAATGATGCATAATTGTTGGAAGTATTTAAAGAGATAGTTAAAAAAAAAATTCTTCCATTCCTGAATCAATTCAGCAAAAGAATTCACTAATAATTCAATGAGACTGATTCTGACTATTGAAATATATGTAAGGGTAGACTTATAACTGGTTACCAGAATTACCAAAAACAGTACTCCTTGCCCCTTAAAAATCCCCCACCAGAATATGAGAAATGTGGGCCTAGATATCACCTCCCTCTCGAACAGTTAGTTTCATTAAGAACGTGCTGTATTATGCTAATATACATGTTTTGTGTCAAAGGCCATGGCAGAGATATTAAAATCTAAAAATTTTTTGACCAGTGGAAGTATTCCCAATACTGTTACAGTAATCTGAGAACATTGTCAGAGTATAGGAACTGTCATTGTACAGTAAGTAAGAGTGATACTTTTATACTGATTGATTTCTAGATGATGTACTCTCATATTTGCTGTTTCTACAGGAAGAAATCCTCATGGTTTGACCCTATTTTTCATCACCTAACTTTTATGAAGTCTAGCTGCATTTGCAAAAGCATAATCTAATAATGGCCTATTTTCCTCCAAAGTCAAAAGTAATCCAGTGACAAGATATTGTGTCATGACAGAAGTTTAGGAGGTTGTCTAGTTTGGAGAGGATTGTAGTTACTGTTCAGAGCACCAAACCCACCTACTAGCCACATGAAATGGGAAAGATTCATAACATAGCAGAAATCAAAAAGTACAAAAGGCATCTTTGTTCTTCTTTCAGCAGTACCTAGACCCAGTTCTATTTTTCTTTCCAGGACAGACCCCACTCAGGAAGAAAAAGTGAAACATTTTATTCAGTAGTGGGGCCAAATTTACCTAATGCTTGCCAGATGTTCATCAGACAAAGAATTCCAGCAGCCATTAGAGGTACAGTGAAGAAGAATACAATATTCTTATTGCTGAAATATTTTGTTTTTATTAAGGAGGTAGAAAAGAGCACTATAAAATAAATCAAAATAATAACAAAAAACCCTATACCAAATATTGCCCAGTATGTGCCAAGAATGAAATAACAAAAGGAAGGCAAGGCAGTAAGGGCATACAAGCAGAACTACACTGGCAAGAGTCGGACCTCAGAACTGATGCTGACATGCACACCCAAAAACCTGGTGGTGGTACACATCTGTTGCTCTCTGTGCTATTTCTCCATGTGTCTACTGAAATAAGCTGATCACAATTATGGAAACAGAAGATATAAAACTGTTCATCTTGTTGGTTAGGGCAAATGCAGGGAATGTCACATTGTTTACCTTCTAGACAATCCTATGAGCAAAGCCTAAATCTGGTTATATTACAACAGCTGACCCCACGATGGGCAAAGTGCAGGCCAGACAAAGCGTGGGGAACACCTTAATTTTGCTGCTTTTCTCAGTAAACTCTGAGTGCATTGCAAAAAACGTCAGTGCTGCTGTGCTAACTGTTCAACATCACTGGTTTCTTCCTTGCCTATATACAGATTGTACATATTATGTATTCCAGTGATTAGGGACAGTACAAAAATAATCTATTTTTTAAAACAAATGCATTGTATTGTCTGTGTGTATTTGTGTATATATGTTGATATGAACATATGTATATACATATACATAAACGTGCACATACCGAATTTAAAAAAAAAATATTTTGGAGTTTGCATGTAGGACATCCACCTATATAAAAAGAAGAACTGAGAGGTGAATATTCAACTAGATAGATTCTCCTATCCCTCCCAGTTGACTCTCTGATTCACTGAGAGAGATTTAGACAGCAAGAATTAGGACCAATTTCAATCTTGAATGATTCACATCACTTCTGGATTTTGTCCCAAGCATATAAAAATAGAAAATTATAATAGGATTAGATTGCTGCACTTCCATGTTTATTAGCCATTATTTCTTATTGTATTGTTTGTTTCATTTGTTTGTTTTGTTTTTGCTTCCTGACAAGGCTATTGAAGACTGCCTACAGAGAAACCACTTACTCAAATTGCTCCTTGTGGAGGGAAGGCAGAGTTTTAGAAATGAACATTGGAAAACTAAGCATCAGATTCTGCCTTCTTTTCTGTGTATAGAACCTTAATTGACTTTTTTGCCGGTTCTGTCAACAGCTGGAGATGAATTCGGTGCCCCTGTGTAAATTTAAGGTTGTGAATACAAAGAAGATGATGGCTTTAACTCAGAGTTGTATGATTATCAGTGTTATTTGGGCACAAAACTGGCTTATCTTAATACTCAGTACAAATCATATGCCTTGTTCTGATATAAATAGAAGATTTGAGTGAGCAGTGGAAAATGCAGGCAGGCAGCAGAGGAAGCAGCTGTGGTGGCTGAGAGAGGACCAACACGAGCTTCAGAGGAATGCCAGCAATGCCATCCCCACCTTGCTGCCAAAGTGCTTGAACAAACAGACCCTTGCAAAATGACAGACAAGCAATCTTACCCTTACCTTGTTGAAAGACCATTATTTTATCCTTTTGATGCTCTGTAAAAGCCTGAAACTAGATTTCCCAAGGAGTTTTCAATGTCTAAACAAGTTCAGAAAGATTTTCTGAGCTGCTCTCCTGGGTACGCAAATAGCATTTCAGGTTACCAAGTGCTTGGCTAAGTGCCTGTCTTTGAGCTGTGATCAAATTAGACCAAGAGGTTACAGAAGACTTTGCTTTACAGTCAGCAAAGAGGAGCTGTCAACTTATAGGCAAAAATGTTCACCCATTATTGAAAGAGCATTATGACAAACTGCTGTGTTTTTCTAGGGCTCTGCGTGTGGTCTATTAATTTTTCTTGTTATGAAATTGAGTAGCAATTAGTGGAAGCATGCTCTCTCTTTCTCAGAACTATCAAATCTGTCTTCAGAAACTTGACATCTCCATTCCCTTTATTCCAGAAGTAGCATTGGATTATCTCTGGACCCAAATTTCTGGCATAGAAATATCACAAGTGGAAAATCTATATCTGGAAAAACAGGTAGCTGACTTCTGAAAGTTGAAGCATATTTGGCCCAGAGAAATGTTCTGGAAAAGAGATTCTTGTCTCCCTATGCTAAAGGGCACCTTCTGCTAGGTTAACATTCAACATTTTACCAGAAAACACTCTTATATAGTTAAGAACAGATACCATACTGTAATTTTGACTACAATGTATATTTAATACATCTGGTTTAATTGTAGGATATGGATTATTTTTTCTCACTGACTCTGACAGCCTGAGCTCTATGCATTAGTAGATTTATATAAAAATCTTATTTCTGTCATATATACCTTGGTTACATGCATACTGATTCTTCTAACTGATGTCAGAAAGGCTACTTACCTCCGTGTGTTCCTCTCCTTGCTATCAGGTGTAGTTTGAATGACCCTAAAAAAATTTAAGACATCTAGGTAACTGTGTAGTAATAATTACATGAAGGAATTTATTTTCTTAGTAAGGTAATTCTAAATTCATCAAACAGTTACATAAAACTACAGAAAATATGGGCTTTATTATGGTTCAAGTAAAGATTTTATAAATTTCTCTCTTTTCAGCACCTTTTTTAAATGGCTTTTTCTGTCAGTGGTTATGTGCTAGATTGTTATTTTTCCTGAGGAAGTTTTTCATTAGGAAAAGGACAATAAGTTATGTGATAACTCAAATTTGAGAAGAGGAATGACTGATCTTAAATTCTTATGCAAGAACATATGCACCAGGTGTCACTGAGCAACAGTGATTTTAACAATCAAAACCAATGGAATTTTTCTAGGTCTTCAGGATAATGTTTGGATGTTTATTCATTGCTCTATGGAATCAGATGAGTTGTCTCTATAGTTTAGAGTAGTGTCTTGAACAGTGAGGAACAGGCAAGTGAACAAGTAATAGTAGAGAATAACAGAGATGGGGGTTCTTCTTACCCTCCACTAGAGACTGTTTTGTGCCCTGCACCATGTGAGTTGCTATGCCTGTGACAGATCACCCCCTGATGGAAGTCAGTGGTTCTGTGCCATTCCATTTCAGATGAGAGTCTGATATTTGGCAGAAGGAATACAATCTCTGTTTTCAGTCCATTTTATCCTTCCTGAGATGTGCTTATTGCTTTAAACTTCCATCACTTTCTTAGAATCCTATTAAGGGATCCTGCAATCTATCATGGCAATGAATATTAGAGGTTAATTATGTACAAAATGTAATTATTTTAGTAGCCAGACTTAAATGTAATATGCTTTGATATCACTGAGTCCTTCCAGGTTGTTGTGTTCTATTAAAATGTAAACAGAACTTTCTGAGCTGCCTTGTGTCTGGATCATACTACATTTTACATGCTGCTATCATAGCTCATCTTAATTGAGAGTATTAATATCATCTTTGTTTGTGATTAAATTAGCTGGCTGAGGTAATCTGTGTATATTCAACTATTGATGGAAATCACAGTACTCCTACTCCAGAAAGGCGGCTTTTTTCGTTCTTAACACATAGAGAAGTGTATTTTACTGCTCATTGCTATGGTCAATTTCTTGTTTAGAGGCACAGTAGAAACATCTCCTTCATATGTAGTTAAGAATTTATTGTTATCATGATTGAAAATTTAACAGTCTAATTCAAGAAATTCTATGTGTAGTTCCAATAGAAGAAGAAAGAAATACCAACAACACAGGTAAACTTGTTACATGTACAATTCCTAGTTCCTACCCCATTTCATGTGTTAGCCTCATGTCTCTACTGCTGCTCTGGCTGCTGAGCTTGATGGTTTCATGCTGATGCTATTGGTGGGGCATAACAGTGAACTGTCAGCATCTTGAGCATTTTGCCATGAGGAATATATGTTTGTGTAGACAGTTTCTTCTCACTTGTTCTAGGACTGATCAGGAGTGCTTTTTATACATCTTCTAACATGCTTTTATGCCTCTCATTTGTCTTCATTGGTCTGCAGTTCTCCATTACACCTAAATTTACTATATTTGGTGATTTTCCTTATGTTAGACACTGTTTTTTGTTACCCCCTAAAATGAGTTCTGTCAAGCTCCACGTCTTCATGTCTTTAACTGACTATAGGTAAGTTTTTTACAGTCAAGGGACCTCCAGTGCCAGCCTGTGCCTTCACCTTCAGCATCCTGTGCTTGTGGCCCTCTTCACTGCATCCTGTCTTCACTGCTCAAGGACTTTTGTTGTAACAGGCCTGTTTTTCTCTGCACTACATTATCATGTTAGAGTTGTAAATATCCCATTTTCCATAGGACAACCGCTTGTTACTGATTTGTAAATGAAAGGATATAAAGTTACACTCTACAAAGATAAACAAAAGTAAAATAAATTAGCCATAGACTTATGGTCAATACAAGAAATTGGTGTCACATCTAAACTAAGTAAAACAAAACCTGAGGAAGGTCAAGAAAAGTTCAGACATAGCAAGCCTGACAAGCTTGAGTCCTGAAGCCTTGTAATTCTGCATGAAGAAGATGGTCTGTTTGCAATGGCAGTGCAGTGTTACATGGTTACCTGGTTACATAACATTTTATTTATTTCTCTTTTGTTGCATCTTGCCTGAGACAGCAAAGGGAGAGCTGAGCATTCATATAATGATATTATAAGGAATTGGGTCATTATTCTGGGCAGAGAATTCTCAGTAATTCAGTTGCTGAGTAACCACAAAGCCTTCAGTTGAAGCTCATCGCTAGCACAGTCTGATTGCTCTGCATATTATTATTGCTTCTTTCAGGTGCACTAATACAGCACAGCACCACTCGTTTTTCTAATAGCATGTCATCTTCCCCCACTCTGTGAGTCCCAAATGTCCTTACTGGAATTAGTAAGAGAGATAAAATTAAAAAATAATGACAGAAATGGGTTCACAATACTGAGAAAGCCCGTGTTTTCTCAAGGATTTCTCAGTGTTGCACAAATTGACACCAGCCTCCCGACTGCATTCAGACAGTAAACTGCATGAGAGCACTGTGACATCCATATGATGTACTTCTTCCTCTGATGAACATGGTGTGCTTAGGGGCAAGTGGACCAGTCTTTCTGCTTGCAAACAGCTCAGAAATCAGCTTGGTTGTAAGAGGCATTAATATAATTTGGTGTTAAATGCATAAAAGTAGGTGAAGGATGAAAAGCTTTGGGACCATAATCAACCCACTTTTTACAGAATCTAAAGGTGGTTAATTCTAACCAGAGAATGTTATGAGAAATGTGCTGCCCAGGCAGCTGCATTCGTGTCTGAAGCAGGAACTAATTTTTGCTGTCGCTTTAACTCATTTAACAGTGAATGCATCTATTTCAAACTTACCAAAAGGAATTATTTCCAGCTTACTGTAGGCAAATCCTGTCTAATTTAGCCTAGTTTTGTTAAGTACTGTTAAGAATATAGTTACATCTTCCCAGAGGTGGCTGCAAAGTGTGTCTGAGCTCTTCCCTTGCTACGTTTAGTGCTATTGCTGGTGTCTGAGCCAATAAGGTGACGTTAACTTGTATGGGTTATGACTGCAGGAATTGTGCAGTACTGTAGACGACAGTAGGAAGAAATTTGAATCCCATTTGTTGCATTACAAAGATTATTGGCATCAATTTGGACTCTGTAAGAAAGAGGTGTTTCTAAATGAGTAAGGACAAGAAAGAGTAAAATTAGGACTTTTTTTCTGAATGAAGAAAAAACATATTTGGATCCACAGAAACACTGAATGGTTTGGGTTGGAAGGGACTTTTAAAGATACAGTTCAACCCCCCTGCTGTGCACAGGGACATCTCTCAACCAGATGAGCTTTGTTGAGCAGAATCTGCCAAGCCTCCAAGAGCAGATGTTTCTCAAGGTGTACGGGCACCATTCCCCAGGGTTTCATCCTTCCAGTGAAAATCTTTCCTTGTGTCCAATCTGAATTTCCCACACTGTGGTTTGCAACCACTGTTTCTTGTTACACTGTTTGGCACCACCAAGAACAGTTT
Organism: Oreocharis arfaki; assembly: GCA_013398015.1. Lineage (NCBI taxonomy): Eukaryota > Metazoa > Chordata > Aves > Passeriformes > Paramythiidae > Oreocharis > Oreocharis arfaki. The sequence continues at coordinate 1,223,338 of VZRR01007149.1, forward strand.
GCTTCCAGGTTGTTGGAAGTATTCATCTACTTCCTGCCTACATTGCAGTCCGATTGCCATCAGCTGCCTTCTCTCCCCCCCTCCACAAACTCTCAAGCACAGGTGATTTTGGCAGCTTTTTGGTCTCCAAGTTTTTCTACATCACTTTTGACTCAGAGATTCAAAACTCTAGAAAATCTTCAGCTCACAGAGCCCTGGGTTGTGTCAGAATATTAGATACACTACCATGAAATCTAACTCCATTGGTAACATTGTCTGAAACGAGATGACAGTTTGGTGCCTGTGGTGCACCAAGTTCCAGCTATCTACCTTTCCAGCTTCTGCAACCAAGGTAAACGTTCTTTTACTCATCAAGACCTGAAATAAAACCAATGTTTAGGTTTTTTTCCCAATATGGCTTCATCTCTGCATGAACCAAATTCTTCGAAAGGAAAAGTTCATGTACTTTTTTGTCCTAGTGGATAGGTCAGAATTCTTCAGTTCCAGTAAATCTATCTCTTATATTTTCTCTCTTCTTTGCATAGTTTTCTGGATGAAATGTTTGGCTTGATATTTGTGGCCTGTAGGGCATCTGAAAGCAATATTTATTTCCTGTAGTTCTAGAGCAGAGAAAAGATATTTAAATATCTCCAGAACTGTTATATAAACTTTTGAGTTGCCATACAGGATTCAAAATTACCTGCAATAACTCAGGAAACAGGCCTCTCTCTTTTGGATTATAGCTGGATGAAGAGTCTGGTTTAATGAGCAGCAGTTGTACAAAATCAAAACAAGATGTTCTGGTAATAAAGTATTGGATAGGGAATAGTAAGGAATACATTATAATGCTGCTATAACAATAAATCAACAATCTGATCTCAGCAATGAAATTGTGATTCTTACTCAGTCTCAGAAAAGATATTTAAGGCCTATGGAGAGGTCAGAGAGAGGTGACAAGAAGTGGTACAGGGAGAAACACTTTAACGCAAAGGCAGTTTAAAATCTGGCTGTGTTTACTTTAGAAAAGCTGCCAATAGCTGAAGAGTTTTGTAGTTTAGATTCTCTTTTATCTTCTCTTATGATACAGAGCAAAAGGAACTGTTGCACTGGCAGTGTTGACTCCTTAAATCAATGGATTTAGCAGTTCAAGGAGGAACTGAACAAGGCTATTGGAATAAGTAGTAGTAACAAAAATGTATTACAGCAAACAAAAATCTTTGCAAGTGAGGATTTGACCCTGCTCCGGTAACTGAAGACTAGAACAAGGTAAAATTATCCCTATCCCCGTTCCTCAGTGTTTGAGATGATCTCAGTCCAGATCCAGGACTTCTTGATCCTCTGGTATGGAAGTTGAAAAAATTTTTATAAAGACGATGTGCATACAGTTGTAATGTCTCAAAAGGTCTTCTATTTAGTTCATACCAGAAGCTCTCAATATCTAGTGTAATAATTTATCTGCTCATCCCAACCCTCCTTTTGCATCTGCTTTATCTGTTACGAGATAGAGCAACACACTCGAATAAATTACACTTGTTTTCTCAGTGTTTTGTATTATAGATTTTAAAAATTATTTCCAAATCAGGATTTTTAAACAAGAATTTTTCATCTTAATTTTTAAAACTTCAGTTGCATCATAATATTTTTCTTTTTTTTTGGTGATTTGCCTAGAATATGTTCATATCTTCTTCCCTAAATGATTATACTTCTAGGTTCCAGCAATATGTGTGAGTAATTTAAATTATTATGCCTCTCGTCTCTTTAAATCTGGTAGTTCTGTACTACAGCTTGTTACTACAGCTTGTTGCTTCTGCTACTAATTAGAAACTGCAAATCAAAGTTTAATTAAGCACTTCAGCTATGAAAACTGTGCAATACCAAAGAGTAGGTGGATTAATATGTTTAATATTTGACACAGCCTGTGGAATGAAAAATAGAACAGTGGGAGTATGTTCAAGGAATTGTGAAAATACGGTTCAGATGGTATAAACTGGAAATCTTTGTTATGCTATTTAGGCAATGCTGATCTGGTTTTTTGCTACCTTCTCCACAACCTCTTTTTTAGACATACAGACTTTCACAGTTGGCTATGTAATTTAAGAGTCAGATAGTGACCTTTTTTTTTCTCCAGCTACTAGCCCTGTTAGTGTGTAACACACTGAAGTTTTACCAGTGTGATTTCGTATTGGCTAAAAGGGATTTGAGTTAGTTCATCCATGAGGTGCACTCAGTGCAATTTTGCTGTATGTTGATTTAACCCGAGATGAAAATTACCTAAAAAATGCCAATGAAGTGTGAATTAAATTAGACAAGACAAAGTTATCACATTTCTGGTCTGGTGGAGTTGAAATCACACCTTTAATTAAACTAGGGCAGGTTTGACTAGAGAGGAAGCCTTTAACTTCAGATGTAGTAGTACCATCATGCAATCTGTCACAAAGAGCTAATGTGTTGAACACAGTGGCTCCAAGAAGAATTTGTAGAAATTTCACTATCAGCTTATGAAAACATGACATATAGGCATTAAGATTTTCTTTGAGGCTTAATTACTAAACTGTTCTTCAGTTAAATGTTTATACCCAGATAATTTCTCAGGTGATAGGGAATAACCAGGAAAAAAAATGGTCCCTGACACTGAACCATCTTTCTGAATTTGAAGAAACTGCTGAAGTTGTTTCTGTCTTTGAATTTTCTAGCCTACTCTAAAGCACACAATCTGCAGGATTTAGAACTGCTATCAGTAGCTGAATGCTGCACAGCCTTTCCACAAATATGCAAAATCCTGAATGGTTTTACTTGCTTCGTGAATTTTTTTTGCTAGTGGATTGCATGGAGTAGTAATTTTAGATATTCTAAAATGTGAAAACCAAATTTAAAATTGTTATTACTTGTTCTGCATGCCAGCAATATTATGCCAAGTTTCCCAGCTTTGGCACATCGATTTATCATGTTGTCAGCAAATTCAATACAGACTGCTCCACTTACAAGTATGACATTCTCCAATTAGGTCTTTATGAATTGCCTTCCAATTGATAAGTAACCCTACAAAAAGCAAGAAAGAAGTTATTAACATTTTGTGAATCAAAGAAAAAAGTAAAAAAAAAAATTTAAAAATTATCCTTTATGGTGTATGGAAAATTTTTGATCGTTCCTGTATTGAGCTGTGCATTTCTCCTTCCCCTGTGCATCCAAAATAATGTTGAGCTGAGCATTTGGGTACTCTTCTAAATGGGACACATAGACTTAAGCTCTTCAAATTGAGTCTTCCAGTACCAAATGGACAGTTATAGACAAGAAAAAATTAAACACTTCTCAGAGGTCCATGAAAGGACAAGAAACACTGCTACAAAACTGTACTTAAAGAAAGAAAAGTCTGCTCACGGTGGATGATCAAGAAGTGTGTAATAGGCTATGGAATCTCCAGCCCTGGACATCTTCAAAACTTGTCTGGGCAAAGCTCTGAGTCACTATGAAGTTAGATCAAGTTTCTCACAAATTATATTAGGTTGCTTTGAACAGGAGTTTGCACTACACTACCTCCAGGGGTCCTTTAAAATTTAATATTTTTTATGATTCTGGGGTACTTCTGCATGTAGAACCCTGCATTCTTTTCTCTACAGTACCGAAACATTAGTTGATGGGATGCATCAACTTGATGAAGCCCATCAAGATGATGGGCTTCAATTATCCTCCTGTGAAGTGGAGGAGGTGGGGGTTCGAACCTTTCCTGTGTGGGGCTTTGAAGAACGAGGCTTACCTCTGCCCTCTCCCATCTGCGTACAAAGAAAAGCACGAGTCTTTCTTTAAAGGGATCTTTTGAATAGGTCCCTTTATTTCAGAAAAGAATTCTAGGCTGTGGATCCCAGGCAGATAAGGATGATCATGTTCTTTCACATTTCCTACACAGATTTTGTTTTGGCATCTTATATTCTGCTTAGACAGAGCATTTCTCTGGGTATCTACAGTGAGCTAGTGGCTCTCCTTGGCAGTGGATTCAGACTAAATTTCAGATGTGAGACTTTGCATGATGGAGGAAATAATCATTAGCTCTAGATTCAAGCCATCATGCAATGTAGCACTGGTAGAAAGAGGGTCAAAACTACGCAGCAGAACATTTCTTTCTATTTTATTTTTCAGAGAGTGTGTGTCTTTGGTTTTAATATATTTTTCTGGCATGGTTTAGGGCTAGTTTCATGTTTTAGAATTCGTGATCCAGAGTGCTACTCACATGTAAACCTTCTGCAAGTGACTTTTGATACAATTAAATTCTACTGTTTGCTTGTTTTGGTTACTTTAGATCTAAATGAAGACTGATCGTATTCTCCCTGCATCAATGAGTGGATTAGCTGTTTGATCTACTAATTAAAAGATAGTGGTTTCTGAAAACACTTTGTTAAGACTGAATTTGATAAATTATTTTTTTTTACTTAAGTTTATTCCAAGCTTAGTTTGTGGCTTAAGCTTTAGTATCACAAGCAAAAAATGTCTGTTACCTACCTCAATCATGAATATATTTTATAAGTGTGAAATGAACTTTTTCCCTTCAGTTTGCTGATGTGAGAGGGTAGGATAGGAAATTCTCACAGCTTGCAGACAAAGAATTACTGTAGCTGAAAAGTGGTTGGGAACACGAATGTTGATTATTTCAATGAAAGAATTTAATTAGGCCTCCTAAGGAACAGGATATTACTGACATCACTGATTGCCAAAATGAGCAAAGTAATACAGCACTTACCACTGCAATATCACTCTCTTAATGATGCCATTATTAGAGTTTGGCTGGCATCCTGAAATGTGTACAATAGCTTGGCAATAGTATAATGGTTTGGAAATCGCAGATGTAAGGCAATGATGTGAAAGCCAAAGGTTTACTGAAAAGAAGTCCAGATGAAGCATTTTTAGTGCCTCTCAATGTCAAGGATCTGTAATGGACTGACTCTTTCTCATTACCGCAACATATAGGATGATTAAAAAAGGAAATAAAAAAACCGCTGTGTTTTCTTAGTCTCACTTTCCCACAGGCAAGCTTTCATTCCTTTTTGGTTTTACCTCTTCCTTTATTGGAAAGTTCTTCTACCCTATCATATCTCTACAGACTTAACAGGTTCTCGGAGAAGTTTCTCTTTTCGTTCCTGCACAGATATTCCATTAAGTCAGAGAAACAAGGGACCCCACAGGATCCTGTTATAGGTCTCCTTATGGATATACAGTTTTCAAATGTGGTGGTTTCACTGACCTAGATCTGTTCCTGTGCTGCTCTAAAATGCAGTGCTCATGTGATACTCCTAGAAAAGCCAGAGTAGGGAGGACTCCTTTCTTGCTCTAGTACTCATCATTCTTTTCCAACACATCTGACAGACTAGCAGTGGAGAGCCATAGGCGATACAGCCATAAAATCTGGCACTATTTGTACCTCTGACAGATACTTTTCAGTTTCTCCCTATAGTCCAATTGCATTCCTTCTGTAGCTTTTTAGAACTGCCATAAAATCTGGCTGATACAATGCAAACTATGTAGCCCCAGCCTTTAAATTCTGTCTGAATTTGGATAGCCAAATGTACTCCTAAGCGCTTTTATTTTCAATTTGTATAAAAATGCTTGTGTGGAGGATACTGAGGACTGAATTTAAAAGGAGATATTTAGATGAATGGCATACAATGGAAGAATGAGGAGGGGATATCCAATCTATATTTGGAGCTTATAAATTCTCTCCTCATACTCCTTTTTTGTCTCCTCTGCAGTAGAGATGTGGTTTGGTATGCTGGTATTTGAAACAACTGCCTTTAACAGAACCATTTATAGGGCAGATTGAATTTGAGATATTGTTTTAAGAAAAAACCCCTTGAATTGGAATTACATTTGATATTCACGTGCAGCTAATATTAGTTCCAGTAACTAGGAAATGAGAAATGTTTTGAAAAACTTCTTATGGTATAAATATCCCAAAATACTTTGGATTGCACTTTACATTGAATAGATCCCAATGATTCTCAAAATTTAATTTCCATCTAATAATAAATTGCGGTGAATTCTGCCCCAGCCCCTCATTGCTGAACGTACAGTAATAGCAGCTAACAAAGCTCTTTCAGCTCTATGTGCAGCTTCTTTCAACTCCAAACTCCTTCACCCATTTTCAGATACTGAGATTACCCAGACTTTGATTCCGTTCTTTGCTCTGTTTGAGCCTGCAGGCTCTATTTTAGAAATGGAGCAGAGCTGTTCCCTTCATTAATTTGGCTTATGTAGCTTTTCCATTTGTGGCCAGTCAATAAGGGCTTTGCTCCCCCTCTACCCCACTCTGAATCTGAAATGAGTCATCTGCCATATAATTTAGATTAATCTCTTCACAATATTATGGCGTACCTTTAGGAAGTCCCTTGCAAAGCAGTGAAATATTCAAAGCTTACTTTCTATTTATAAACCATTTGCAAAAAATTATCCATCTGTTAGCACTGTACAGTCTCAGCAAACTTTGTCTGATAATAAGTAATTTCCTAAACTTCATGTAAATAATCTATTTTTACTGTCAAAAACAAGCAAAATATCTTCATGCTGAGATGGATATACATATAAATGACAGAATTTGGGCTGCAGTCTCTTTAACCTCTGAACATACCTGGCATAATGACTAGAAATCTTCATGACTCTAGTTCTTTCTCCATTGGAAGAAGTGGATAGGGATTTTACATTTTCTTAAATCTGAGAGCAGGTGGTATCTTATGTGTCAGGGGAAAAGCAGATGTCTGTAAGACTGTCAGTAACCAGACTGTTTGCTGCACTGCATTGACAATGACTTCTGGCATTGGTATCTCCTCAGGTGGGGTTTATGTAGATTTCCCTTTGTCTGGCAGCTGACTGAGAGGTCTAATCAATAGTACTGCTCTCACCTATCAATGAGTGTAATCCTGGAAACTATTTTGATAAGGAACAGGCTCTGAAAACCTCAAAGTCTTGTTTAGACGTCGGGTGACACTGTTTTGCCACAAACAAGTCCAGCCATCTTTAGGGAGGACAAAACCGGAGTGTTTTACTAAGACATAATTGAGTTACTGTTTGAATTATAGTACCAACATCCGAAAATACAAAAAGGAAGTGAAAACGTGTGTTGAGCCTAATAATGTAAATAAAGACTCTAGTAATTCTTTAGGTCTTTTTTTCCCCTTGAGAAAAACATATGGCCTTGGATAATGATTTACCTATTGTTTTAATTTTGTAACCAGCAAAATACCTTAAGGGATCAGTACAATTAATAGTTAAGTGCTTCCTTGTAACAAAACCCCTTGCCACAACAGGGTTGATTCTTTCTGACTGCAATTATTGCTGCTTATACCCTGAACTATAACTATATTTTCAGTGCTTATATCTAGGAAAGCCGTGGTAGTATCCACCTACTTCGCAAGGGTGTAAATCTGTGTAGCTGTGCTGCTAAGAATAATTTTCAGTCCTCTAATCTTAAGTGATTGTATCAAATACTTTTGTTGCCTCCTCAAGGCAAATTTTCCTAATTATTTATGGCACTAAACAGGCCAAAAGCTTGGTGCTGCCATTGTGAACATCTCTTTTTGCCGTGTATAAGTCCTGATCAGGTCTTCAGGTGATTGACTTTGAACTCTTGTTGTCTGGGTTCTGAGGTCCGAATCTGCTTCTAGATGGTTCTCTATTGAAGAGAAATGTACAGTAACTCTTATGTTATTGATGTGAATGATTGTAAGGTAAAGTGAAATTTCTTTCCAAATGAATAAAGCTATTTATGTTCTAGCTGCAGCAAGATGCTTTTTTTGGAGGATGAGTGATTTTTCTTCAGATATGACAAAGCTTAAAACAAATAAAGCTTTATCACACTTTCTTTTCTCAGAGTAATAGCTCAGTGATTGAATGGGGAAAGGGAAATGTGAAGTGACTATCATTTAATGTATCAAAGAGCTGCTGGTTTAAAGCAGTGTCTCTGGGGAAATCTTGCTATATGGCAAATTTATGACTAGGTTTTTATTCAATGAGATTTTGAAACCAGAATGAATGAGCCATATTACATTCACTTGAAGGAAGGTACAAGTCCATATCATTTGTGGCTCTGTCTTTTGAGGAGATATAACATGGTGATGTCACAAATGCCTTGCCTGGAGGCAGGAAATCCCCTAACTGACACTTGATCAGAAGTTATCAAATATAAATAACAGATCAGAACCTTTTTGTCTGTAAGGAAAATGATGTATTTAACTTTTATTATTACGGAATAAATTCTTCTAACCACTAATGCTGTTTGCATTATCATAATAAACTATGACTAAATAAGTAATCAGATATATTCCCTATTAGTCTTTTGCTAGTGGCAAATTATATTTAGTAATACCAACAACTTGATTTTTCTTTTGCCGTAATTTACATAATAGGTCTAGAATTACTTTGTAAGAACGTCTCTAAAATTTTATATTCTCTAGTAAAAGTGTCTGAGAAAGATTTCAGATGTGTAAGTTGAACATAGGTTAAAATTTGAATTTTTTTTTAATATTTATACTTTGCTTGTCTCAATAGAATATACATTTTGTAAGTTAGCTTTATAACTCTGAGGATAATCTGTATACTCCTTGCCATGAAATTTCATGGCAAGGAGTATACATAGCTATAAACTAATATATACATAGCTATAAACTACATAGCTATAAACTAATTAGTTTATAGAACTAGGAGAAGATTGAAAATATTCTCTCAAGGCCTAATAAATATCTTTATTTACATCAGCAGTGCACAGCTTTTCCTTCCTAAGGTCCAATTATGTTTTTTCAAAAAGGTCAAGGGTCCAGAAATCAATATTCAAACTGGTTTTTCAGGTTCAATTCGATTAAGTAAGTTTTTGATGAATTTTCTCCCCCAGGCTGCCTTAATTCCTGTCACTGTGAAAAGCAGTGCCCTTGCAGGACCACTATCCCCAGGGGAAGCTGCTGACGTCCTGCAGACAGAAAGTGAACTCCCGGCTGTTCAAGGAATTAGTCAATAGAACACCCTGAGAAACTGTCCTCAGGGATAAGGGAGCACACCAGAGCCTGTAGATCTTTAAGGGTGCTTTCCACAGAGTGCAAGAGCTCTCGATCCCCAGGAATAAGAAATCGGGGATGGAGGGCAGGAGACTGACATGGCTCAGCCAAGACATGCTGGACCAACTAAAGGGCAAGAAAGAAATGCACAGGCAGTGGGATCAGGGACAGGTATCCTGTGAAGGGTATAGGGACACTGCCTGGCTGTGTAGAAGGGGCCAGGAGGGCCAAGGCACAGATGGAGCTGAACTTGGCAAGGGGTACAAAAAATAATAAGGTCTTTTATAGGTATGACAGCCCAGAAGACCAACCCTATCCTGGGTTTAAAGCTAATGAGGGCAGATTTAGACTGGATATAAGGTGGGCTTTTTTTTGTGCTGAGGGTGATGGGACACTGGAACAGGTTATCCAAAAGGGTAGTAGATTCTCCATGCCTGGAAACATTCAAGGTTGGATTGGACAGGGCTCTGAGCAACCTGATATGACCCTTCTCACTGCTGGGGGGTGGGGCTAGGTAACCTTAATAGGTCCCTTCCAGCTCCAAGTATTTTATTCTATGATTCTATGTTGAGGTTTTTTCCCCAGTACCTGAATTATTAATCAGAAGTTGGTGTAACTGGCAACAAATAAATTAAGCAAAAAATCCTCTACTTAAGGCTCTTTTGCCCACGACAGGTGTTCAGACTACGTGCATATACCAGCTGTCCTATAGTCTGAAAGACTTACCTAAATCTGATTCAATAATCAAAGGGCATTTGTGGCTTCTTGCTGATGATAATTGAGTACCAGAAGCAAATATCAGCAGATGGAATATTTTTTCAGATGCACAAATAATTTTTCTGCGAGGAAAGGATTTCAATCTGAGTCACAGTAATGCTGCATTGATTTTATGCTTTTTGTAAAGGAAATAGGAAGCAAATAAACAATATAAAGCAACTTAAAAATTAGAAACTGGTACAGCTGTAATTTGTAACCCAAGCAAATTGTCTTTCCATGAAATCATCTGGTCAGAATTAAACCAGACAACTACCAAAATTGTGATAGGTTAATAGCAGGCAAAACAGGCATGCCCATGGAGAAAGGTAAGTGGCATGGAGTACAATCACTCTACACAGTGGTTAAGCCTGTCTTTATTGGCAAGCATGTATTACCTTTTCTCCTATGAGAAAATTTATACCAGATCGAATCAGAGATGAAATGTGTGTGTTTACATGCATTCTCACCTGCCATCCTAAACTATGTTTTCCAATAAACTAATTTTTGTTTCCCAAATTTTAGATCATGAATTGGAAGATATTAAATCTTCCGGAAAAATATTGTTTAGTCCTCAAGCTTGATGATCTGGGACAAAGTTTTTTGAAGAGGAGAAATGATGAAAGTATTTAACTTATTTCAGCCATTCTACCAGAGAGCAGTTAATGCATTACTGTTATTAATATCCTTCTTGACAAACAAAATTGTAACCTTTTCTAATGAATACAGTTTCTGGCTCCCTGGAAAATGATGCCGTAGACATACTGTTTTTGACTTTTCTTTCTATCCTTTGCCTGTTCCTTAGGACTACAACAGCATTATATGAATATAAAAGACCCAGAGTTTATGCTTTACTGAGCAGAAACCGGCAACCTTTTCCCATCTATACCTCTGCTTCTACTTTTGATGTGTTTTTCCATGCTGTGGAAACTCATGCAGAATTCTTATGACGGTTCAACAGAATTGAATAGCTAAGAATAAATTTTTCATTTAATATCCATCATAATCCATTAAGAATTGAATCGTGAATGTTATCTGTCTTTGTTTACCCATTGTATATACAGGCATGAAATTCAGAGTACAAACAGTTATGTCTATATACAAAGTACACATGAGGGACTTTTCCATGTTTCACTTTGGGGGAACGGGAGTCAAGTTCCAATTTAGTCACACAGAACTTTAAGTAAGTTAAATCGTCACCAGTGGTAAATGGGTTCAAGAGACCACTGAGGTTATAGTACTTAACACAACCAAGATCTCTGAAAAGAATGATCAGAAATACAAAAGAACCTTACTTGTGTGCAGTTGCAAATATAATTGCATATTAGTAGGTGAATAGAAACTGAGAATAGGAACATGGTTCATAAAGTCCTTCTCATAAAAAATGGAAAAGACTACAAATCTGGCTCTCAGGCAGCTCCATTGTCAGTAAGAGGAATGTTTATCCTGAGGTCTCAGACAACGTACTGAACAAAAAATAATGTGGAAATCTTTAGTTAGCCTTCATAGTAAAACATTCTGTTTCTATTTATTTTGTACTAGTTTGCATGCTGGTGCTTCATTTGTAAGAATAGATGGTGGGGCTTTTTTTTTTTTTTTTTTCCTCCATGTTAAATTACTA
>VZRR01007149.1:1234727-1282752 GCA_013398015.1 Oreocharis arfaki
TTTTGTCCTCCATGTTAAATTACTACTCTCATTTTACCCAGTACTTCTGAAGGATGAATTTTAGACTCCCCTGAAATCAAGTCCTGAAAGTTGTCAGCAGGAACATGAGAGCTTGTATAATGCTGGAGTTATCCAGAGATTCAGAGCCAAGGTCTCTGGGGTAATTGTGCATGGCATTTCAGATCTGAGATCTGTCTGCATCAGAAAGATCTCAGTGCATATGAGATCTGTCAGAATTCTTATTTCAGCGGCTCTGTTGAAATTTAATCTCTAAAATCCCTCATCGATAATTAGGATTATGTGTGATTTCTGATTAAAGTTAGTAGCAATGGGGGGGTCAGATTGTTAAAAAAAATCACCAGGTGTTATCATAACTCTTGACCAATCATAAGAAAGGTTTAGTAACCTAAGATAGTCCAAAATACTTAGAAAAATGAGATCTATATTTGAAAATAAATTATGATAATTTAAGGAATTATTTTACTGGTTCATTCTTGAGAAATGAATGACATTGTATGTAAGATGGTATATAGTTTTGTCTACCTGGTTTCCTAGGACGTTCACAGTCAGTTTTTGGCATGTGTCTCTTAAGAACCTCATGGGAGTTGTAGGATATGTGAAATTAAATGTGAAATACAGTGTTACTTGACTGAACTTTTTATTTGTTAGACATGAGGGTTGAAATACACTTTTTGTAAAACTTCAGAAATTACATGTAAAACTCCTCTTCGCTAGGATATGATCCTGCATCTGCCATAGAGGATGTAGTCTGGGAAATAAGCTCTGCCCTGGAAGATTGTGGGTCTAGAGGGAGCTGGGCTTGCCTGCTCTGGAAGTCCCTGCCCTGTCTCTTCTATTGTAATGAGAACAGTTTCCAGGTGCATTCTGTTATGGGATGATTTCATCCATGTTCAACACTGAGAGAAGATACTCACACAGACTCTGAATCCAGAGTCCATATTACCCCTGTACAGGTCCAAATTTCTGGACTTTGTAACATGTTGCAAGAGAAGGGTGGAGAGAGGGGGAACAGGCTGACCGCATCAACTTATCTCTGAAGGTTTTAGCACTAGAAATCTGTATGATGTGAAATTCCTTGTTTGTGCTTTTCTCTTGGAGCCAAATATGCAGAAATGTTTTGCGTGAAAGATGGGAACAATATTTGTTTCAAAGCATTTCAGCCACTGAAAGAATGTGAAATTTAAAAGACCAGAATTAAGTACACAGGCTGATGTTCCCCAAGTAGTGGTTGGTGGTTTCCTCAGCACTGGTCTGCTTGGATGGTTCCTGGATGTCACAACACATGCTAACTTCTTTGAGACTGCTCTGTTCCCATTCACTGTCCCTTTTGAGCTTCCATGGAAAAGTATAAAATGAAACTGGGATAAAAGTTACAAGAACTCTTTCATATTAGTTTTATACCTAGAAAGATGAAAGCAAAATGGTTCCTATTCAGAATGATGAACTGAACACCGTATTAATCTATGAACCCAAACCTTTTCAGGCTTCTTACCTTCTCACTGCTCATACTTCCATTTTTTCTATTTATTTAATGTCATCTTGATTTATTTAATACTTTAACCTCTTGATTTCAGGGACTGAATTTGTCTACAGCTTGGAAAGCTTCCAGAAAATAATGACAATGGGAACTATCAAGTGCTATTGAAATGCAAGGAATGATCGATCAGGCTAGGATCAGATTACTGGTTTACTCCTGGTCAAGTAAGTTTTTCATGACTCCTTATATTAAGCTTCAATGATGTGTAGCATATTTTAGTCTATAAATAGCGTTTTGCTGTTCAAGCCCATTGGAAATTATACACAATGCTGAGAGAATTGAGCAAAGAGCGTTATTCTGCTAATTCCTCTGCTTGTAGCAAAGTTAAACATTTACAGATTCTCCATTAGTATTGTGAAGAGATTTTTAGCCCTGAAAAGGATACTCAGCCTTTCTACTTTATACTAGTGTCACAAGTATTTTTTCCTCCTTTACAAGTTCTTTCACAAGTGGATTTTTTTTCTTTTTTTTCAAACAAACATGCAGGACATAAAGATTATGCTATGTTTGCAGTGACCATTTTTAATGTTTGATTACATTAGCATGTTGCGAATGTATATATTGATTGGAATGTAGTAATTCAGAATTAAAGAGGAAAATTCCTCAAAAATAAAATCCACTGGTGCCTCATCTCAAAGTGGCTGACTTAAAGTAGGATAAAAAGAGGCTAACACTGTACTCTTTTGTGAGAAGATAGATTATGGGGACATTCATTTCAAGTTTATTTACCCAAGTATTAATGGCATTATGTGAAAAATACCTGCACACAAAAAAATGAGTTATTTCCACCTTATTGCTTGTTTTGTCCTTCCTTATTCTCATCAAGAATTCTCTTACAATCTTATAGCAGAAGATGCAATGAATCCTTTAGGCTTTCTGTCTCCAGTACTTGTTTGTTGACCTCATGTAAGTGCAATTGTTTATACTTAATTTTTATAGCAGTGTATTGAATAAAGGCTTCGTATTGTCAGACGTGAAATGAAATAAGTTCCAGGAAATCTTCTTTCCAGTGGTGAGGTGACAAACAAAAAAAATTAAAATGGATTGTGCAATTGAAAGCATAGTGTGCTCATGGAATAGTGCATAGCCAGCTGTGATGTGGTAAGATTAATTTCTATATATGTAGGGAAGGGTTTTACACAAAAGCATTATGGGATATGTATTCAATATTTAAAATAACATGAAGATTGTTCCAAGCAATGATGCTTATGTAATCTATCAAGATCTAAAATAAAGGTTTAAGTACTTCTGTTTGCCCTCTCACATTTCAGTATGTTGCCAAGTTATGCCTGATTCCATTATGTACATTTTCTTCCTTTAAACATGGTTATGTGTTTAGAGCGAAAAGATTGGAAAACAGAGTAAAACAGAATTCACACATGCTTCATTCATAAATCTCTCAAGATCTTCTTGGTGGTTTAGAAAGAAATTATATTGTTGATGTACAGAAAGGTGCTGTAAAACAATAAGTGCCTTAAGTTGAAATTTTACACGACTTTGCTGGATTTCCTCTTCCATTAGTATTTTGTAATTAATGGAATGTGGATTTTTGTGGTTTGAGTTCCTGTTGTTGCTGCTTTGGGAAGATTTGGAGCCATGTTTTGTTCAAAGTTCAGGTTTCATCTAAGCACAAACATAAATATCTAACTTTTCAGGGCTTTAAATTTTATGGTTCTAAGTATCAACATGGGCATTAGAAGATACAGAACAATTTTTAAAAAAAGCCTCATGGAGAAGACAAAGAGAAATGAGTACAGATTGTGTTGGGATAGATTTCATCCTGATAAAGGATATTTTCATAAGAAATTTTTAACAGTAAGAACAGTCATACACTGGAACAACCTCCGCAGGGAGGTAGTAGAGTTCCCTCACCGGGTATTTTCAATGTGCGTTTGGACAGAATGTTAGAAAATCTGATTTAAACTCCATTTCTCATGAAAGGGTGGACCAAATAATCTTTTGAGGTTTCTTCTATCCCAGGACATAGCCTAATCTTCTTCCAGATGGAAGCTGTATGAAAAACTGGTCATTACTGGAGACAGGGCCTGAGAGAATTCCATGGTTGATGGTCTCCCAGGATGGTAAATAAAGACTGTATTTGTCTCTCTCTTGTTTTATCACTGAGGAAGTGTTGATGTTTAAGGACAAATGCAACAATGCTCTCTTCTTTTTTTCTGTTAGTCCTTCTCCATACATTCAGAAATCTGGTTTTAGTTAGCGGTATTCAGGGTAATATTTTATGAATATCAGTTATCTTAACTTCCTTCAGTTCTTGTATAAGGGGAAAATATCCCTGTTTTTCCCCAAATATCAAGATATTTTCTTCTGAAATATCGAGAAATCAAATCATGATAAAGTGAGATGATAAGATACCTTGTAACTTCAGCACTTAGGATCCCACTCCGATGAATTATCTGGCCTTCAAAAGACTCCTGTAAAATCAATGGGAAACTGAAACCCTTAAATTTTTCCCCCTAAACTGCAAAGACAGTTGCAATGTAGCCAATGTGTGAACCTCTCAAAATGTTTGTCTGACTCCAGACAGAAACAGAGCTCAGAGATCCAGGTTTCTAAACCTCGGCCTTAATTCTGAGACCAGAACAAATATTTGTAATCCTCTCCATCTCTACTGATTGGCTCTCAAAATAAGGGTATAAATTCTTGTATGTGAGAACAGGCTTTAGCTTAAGTGATTGGATCCTGTGCTTTTCAGATAACTACTGTTTAGAATATATTGTGCTGATTTTTATTGTGGCGTTTTTATTTGTGGCAGATTGCTGCGTCTGTTTATATGATTTATTGTCTTCTATGAAATTTTTGAGCTGATTTTTCATCATCTGTGTGTAAATAAATTGCACTGCCAAAGTTGGGAATTGACCTCCCAAGGTTTACCTAGAACTCATGACCAGATGTATCCTCAGGTGAGTTGATTGAATTGTTGAGATTAATGATGCCCCACTCTCCAGGCAGGATAGGAAGTTCACATTTTAGGATGTACAGTGCCTCGTATCCTTCATATAGTCTTGTGGATGTTCATCAGCCAAGGAGGGCATCAGCGAGCAAAAAGAATTGTCTCGTCTGTAGATAATGATGGATTTTGCTATGAGAACGATCAACAAAGGATTTGAATCTTGAAATATTTCCTTCATTTTTCTTAATGTTTCATACTGTGGCATCAGGAAGTGCCTTGTTTGTACCCTGTAGGCCAACATGGCCTGACAGAGGTGTTTTTGTGTCAACGATGAGTGATTGCAATGCTTACCGGGCCATTAATGGTAACATTTTCATTAGAGTGGTGAGTTACAGAGAGTGAGATGCAGACTGGGATGTTTCAGTGGGGTGTACTAACTTAGATGAAGAAAAGAGCATTTGCCTAAAGTACAAAGCTTTGAGGAAAAATGAATTGCATAAACAGATACTCTTTAAAGCAAACTTTCTACTCCGTATTATGACAGTGGTTTCAGATGACAGTCTAATTTAGGTGTTCTTCAGAATGTGCTGCGTTTTATAGCAGTTATGAGCAAGGGAGATCTGAATGAAATACTACAATGGGCTCTATGACAAGGGATGAACCCTTGTGAGTAGCTTGGTTTCCCTGAAATTTCTGTCATATGTTGGGAAAATACACGTGATGCTAGAGGGCACATGAGTGAAAACGCATGGAGGAGGGAGGGTAAGCCTGCGTGGGTGGAAGGAAGCACTTTGCATTACTGGTTCTGCCACTTCACCCCCACCAAGAGACAAAAGGCAAGAAAAAGTGCTGTGGTGCTAAGCCTAAGTGTTACATCTTGATTGTTTGCTGCCAAGAGCACCTGAGCATACATGCACAGCTCTACATCAGGTTCTCATTCTGATTCATGGTTTTTATGCCTCAGTTCATCTACACAGTGACTCTATGTATACTGGACAACAATAGCTGCTGCACTTTTCAGGACAGCCTACTACAGGGCTTGTATGATCTGACTTTAAATACAGTTAATTCAGTGTTCCTTTAAAAAGCAGTGACAACAAGTAAAACTCCAGACCTGTCTTTGGATTTCAGTGAGCTGTATGCACCTTGAAAAAAAATCTTCTATCTAATTGCATGGGTCAACTTTACTTTCCTTGATTACATTTTTAAGACCCCAAGGTCTTAGCCTGAGAATCTTTGTTGCTCATTCACTGCCCCTTCTACACCCTAGAGCTACTAGACACAGCGAGGGTACAGATACCTGGGGCACAGAGAAAAGGTGCACAGCACAGACTGGTTAGAATATACGCATCAAAATATTTCCCACTGTGAACGTGTAACTAGCTTTTAGCATGGAGCATGGCACTGAGCAGAATTTATGTACAGTCTAATTCATCTCTCATACCCTTGTTAAGCTTCATTCTTCTATGCCTCTGTGAATGCTCCTGGTTCCCCTCTGCTTCCTTCAGGTGTAGGTTCTCTGTTTAACATTAGTTGAGGTGAGTATCTGTGGCTGAGAAGCATATGGAATTTGATGTGGAGTAGGAAAGAAGCATTCTGCATGTGCTTTAATGTTTATGAAAAATACATATATTTTTGGAAGAACTATGTACTGAAAGCGTCAGGTGCCAGATTGACTTGCTGTTACTGCATGTTCTTGCATTGTCCCAATACTGCTGCGTGGATTCTTGTGATCATCTCTGCAACACTCTTATGAGCACTAATAAATAAGAATAAAGCTGTTTACTTTGTAAACTGGAGAAGAACAAATGGTACTCTCATACTATTTCAGCCAAATAGTTCCCCTTATACTCTGCCATGATTCTCTTGTTTTGATGCAATTATTTTACATTGGGGAGTCAGCTTTAGAGAAGAAGCCACCCTCTTTCCACTGTACTTCTTCATGCACACAAAATTTTATCACAAAACTTTATGACAAAACTTTATGACTACAAGGTCAGAGGAGCTGTCAGGGAACTGGTTGTTGATTAGTCTCACATTCTTTTATATAGACTTCAGCCCTCGTTAGGCTCTTATATTTTTCCAATTGGAAGTTGCTTTTATCTCATTTTGCCAACAAATCAATCAATCAGGACCCATCCCAATGAATACAGAATATCTGTGGAAGAAAATGTTGCTATCTCCTTAGTTCTCCTTAGCTGTTTCTTATTATCCAGGTCTCTAACATATGCTAAGCAAAAGCTAATAGAGTTAAAAAGACATTTCTCGTATTCTGTTTTCAGTGCTGAAGAATAGAAACTTGTACGGGTATTGGGAGTCCTTATATATTCTGGTCAAAGACTGCCATTGCCTTGCAATGATTACTTGCCTTGTAGAAATATTTGTATTTCCTGATGTATTAATTGCTGTTACTAGTACAGTCTGGGAGACAGGTAGCAGCTACCAAAAAGTCACTTGTTAGCCAGTCAGATTATTGTAGGGAGTGAAAGGCAGCCAAATCATTTTAATAGGATTTGTAGCTGTTCCAGAAAACAAAATATCTCAGAAACAAAAATAGACCGCTTAGAATCCTACTTGTTTTCCCTGCCAGCACTGCTCTCTGTTGTGCACAAATATCTGTGCTAGCATGAGGTCATGGTCAGGGTTGCTAATGATAGCTGCATGATGATGAAGAAACACAGGACAAAATAAAAAAGACTTGAAGATGACTTGTTAACATGGAAAGTGGACTACTCTTCTTGTGTAAAAAGAAGTCCCAAATCAAACCTCAAAAAAGCTAGGCCCATTCCTTTGTCTTATTTACTACATTTCTTGGGGACCACTCCTTGTTTGGGTGTTCTGCATGTGTGGGTTGTTACCTGTAGCTGTTGTGGTTAAGCATCTCTGCCTATAATTCCAATAGTTATACTTTTCCCTCTCTTCTGGTTGCTGGATACCAAAGAATTCCACTATGACAAAGTCCCAATGGGCACTGCTGTCTCTTATTGTTCAAACTTTGTGGAAATAAGATAAGATACCTGTCCTCCATGGAGGAAAAGTGTTGGATCATGCACCATCTTAGCCCATTTCAGCTGAAATTCTTGCTTTAACTTCCTCTCCAGCCTTAATTCAAATACAAACTGCCCTGTTTCCTCCCTCAGAAAACCAGTGATCAGATGAGCATATGTCTAATCTATGATCAGTTGATCATAGTCTAATATTACGAGTTATAATGAAATATGCAATAACACAGTATGCTTGACTTGAGGTTGGAGTTTTTCAGCAATAAACATTATTTACTTTGTGAAACAAACACCAAACCCTTGGCCTGAGTTTTA
The DNA here is from genome assembly GCA_013398015.1 of Oreocharis arfaki. NCBI lineage: Eukaryota > Metazoa > Chordata > Aves > Passeriformes > Paramythiidae > Oreocharis > Oreocharis arfaki. The sequence continues at coordinate 1,242,514 of VZRR01007149.1, forward strand.
TGTAGTAACTGCAATTTATTCACCAGCTGCCATACTGTAGGTAGTGCCTATTGCCATTAGAAACCAGTAAATACTGGGTTAGAACACTTACAGAAAATACAAAACCAGCAGAGAATATCCAGGGGGTTATTACCCTGGCTACCCATGCAAGTGTGTGTCTAAAATAGAAACACAAAAAGTATTTAGTTGTATGGCTTAAAAGCAAAACACAAGAGGGCAGGTAGTTTTCAGCCTGGTGTTTCGGGAAACTTGAGTTTCAAACTACTTACAGAAACAGCAAAACATTAAATTTATGGACTCCAGAGAAATACAGATCTAGCCCAGCATTTTTTGTTCTCAGTTCCCAAATGTATGCTAAAAGCAGAAATAGTAGAAAAGTAGAAACACCTACAATACAATTTCTTGGTGTTAATATCTTTGTAAATGCAGCAATCTTGCTGCATTATGGCAAGATGTGTCATTTTAGAGCAGTTAACAGAAAAAGAGCACAAAATGTTTATAGGAAATATCTGTTATTTTCAATTAATTTATTTGCAAATGTGCTATTCAAAGGCTGTTTGCTTTTCTCATTATACTCCATCCGTTCTTTAGATTCTCTACTCTCTGTGACATAGATTTTATCTTGGTACTTTCCAAGGCGGTATGTACCCACGTATCACCACTTCTAGCAAGACTTCAGTGACCACCTATTGAGACTTTTCTTATTTCTGTGATTCAAACTGTAGAGTTGTAACACAATTAGTAGTTGGGTTTTAATAATTCTGAACATTTGCTGTGTTAGGATACAGGATTTAAGTTCTTGAATGTCTTTGTTTTTTATGGAGAAATGAGAATGGCAAACATTTCTTTGCTCAAGTGTAAAACTAGAGTAAGTTCCAAAGTTCCAATAACTAGAAATACCATTTTTGAAGTGTTAGATAGCTTAAGAACTTTTCTTCATAAGAGGTGAAAGCCCACAAAATGCCAGTGTTTCCTTATCCAGGAAAAAAAGTCATGATATATATCAGAAATGTAAAAATACTTTTAAGGATAAAAGATAAAAACATTTTAGGGATAACACAGAAAATAACTAAAATAACTGAAAGAAACCGTTTAAGTGAAAATGGTGAGAAAAAGCGCTCACAAAAATACATCAATGATTGTAGTACTGAACTTTAGCTTCTTTATCTGGTTTTCATTTGTCATTCACAGCAGACTTTGGAGACAAAGTTAGGTATCTCTAGAAAGGGACATGCATCACAGAATTCAGAAAGAGTTGACAACCTCCAAAAGAAGAGATGATTTTTTCCCCCTTTAAAACAGAAAAGAAAAATTTGAAGTAGAAAATTTATTTCAAAAATAATGTATTTTTTAAATGAGACCAGTACTGGCAAACAACCTAGTCTGTATTCTTGATTCCTTGCTCATTCTCAGTACTCTATTTGCATCCTTTGTCAAACATTGAGAAAAAAGTTGAATTATAGAAACTTGTCATAGAATGTTTTGGGTTGAAAAGGACCAATCAGGATCATTCAGTCCGACTCCTGGCCTGGCACAGGACACCCCAAGAGTAACACCATGTGCCTGAGAGTGTTTTCCAAAAGCTTCTTGAACTCAGACAGGCTTGGAGCTGTGACCACTTCCTCGAGGAGCCTGTTCCAGTGCCCAACCACCCTCTGGGTGAAAAACTTTTTCCTGATAGCCAACCTAAACCTCTCCTGGCTCAGCTTCATGCCATTTCCTTGAATACTGTCCCTGGTCATGAGAGTGAAAAGATCAGTGTCTGCCGCTCTGCTTCCTCTCATGAGGAAGTTGTGACTGCAATGAGGTGACCCCCCAGTCTCCTCTTGTCCAGGCTGAACAGACTAGGGAGACCTCAGCTACTCATCATACGGCATCTCCTCCAGAACCTTCACCATCTCCATTGCCTTCCTTTGGACGCTCTCTAACAGCTTTCTTATATTGTGGCACCCAAAACTGCCCCCAGCACTCGAGGTGAGGCCGCCCCAGTGCAGAGCAAAGCGGGACAATCCTCTCACTTGCCCGGCTGGCGATGCTGAGCCTGATGTACCCCAGGACAGGGTTGGCCCTCCTGGCTGCCAGGGCACTGCTGACTCAACTTTCCTTCAACCAGGACCCCCAGCTCCCTTTCTGTGGCACTTCTCTCCAGCATCTCATTCCCCAATCTGTCTGTTACATTCAGGGTTCTCCTATCACAGGTGCAGAATCCAACATTTTCCCTTGTTAAACTTTGTACAGTTGGNGGCACTTCTCTCCAGCATCTTGTTCCCCAATCTGCCTGTTACATTCAGGGCTCTCCTATCACAGGTGCAGAATCTAACATTTTTCCTTGTTAAACTTTGTACAGTTGGTGATTGTCCATCTTTCCGATTTGTCGAGATCTCACTGCAGGACCTTCCTGCCTTCCAGGAAGTCTGCAGCTCCTCCCAGTTTAGTATTGTCAGCAAACCATGTGAAATCAGGAACAGAAAAATGTTGTACAAGTTACCTTTGATTTTGAAAATACAAATTACAACAGGAGCAAAAGATGCCAACATGTAAATTAATTCCTCTAACAGTGATTTCAACCAACTAAAGGAAATATAGTCAGAACTGTGCTTGGTGGATTTGCATAATTGCACAAATGAAAGACATAAGTGGCAATAACGATTATTAAATTGCTTTGTAATATGGTTTTTTAAAAAAATTAAAAGTGAAGTTTCTACAATTACTAATTGAAGGAAATTAATAGGCATCACTATTAGAAACAAACAAAACCCATTTTAAAACTGATCTTAAAAGAGAAATAGTGATTTTTCTTGTTAAGCTTTGCTGGCTTGTGTCTTGTCAGCCTTTCCTTGTTGTTCCTAGAGGCTATTCTCATATTTTATATTGATCTCCAGAAAAGCTGCATGTATTTTGGCAACAAAATCTGATGAGACCCAGAGTACAGAATACAAAATCAGATTACAAACAAAGATTGGTCTGTGGTGATTTAGCAGCATACTTCCTACTAGCAAATTGAATAAAACCATGGGATCCTCTTATATAAACTGAGCAGGAATGATTCACAACATGTGATAGTCCTGTTGATTTGAAAATATATTTTTTTCAGTGTGATTCCTTGATTTTGAAGTGGGACAACTCAGAAAAACTAAAGACAGACCCAGAGAAAGGAGCCATGCAAGGTGTCACCATGACCAAATCATCTTTCAGATGACTGACACGATAGATGGAAATACCCTTCCTTAGAGTGGACCCTATGTAATTTTCCTGAGTTTGTGTATTACAACTGTGTAAGTGAAGGTAGATACCCAGACTGCTGAGGAGTTGTTAATATTCTGGTCGTGAGAGCCCATTCATATAAATCTGTGAGTGTTCAGATAGGTCGGAAACCACAGCAACTGCGTTATGTGCAGAGAGGAAATCTAGGCAGACACTTAAAAGGAAGCTTTTGCTGAAAGCAAGGGAGGACTCAAAAGAAACAAGAAGAAACCTGAAAAAAAAAAGTCAGAAAGAAGCCTTAAGGGAATGCTGGTAAACAAGAAAGTGTGAGAAGTGATCTAATTTGTATCTGAGATTTGCATGAAAGAGTTTTCACAGTTGTGTTAAATTTCTTCATGATATTTAGGCAGAGAGAAGATTCATGGCTCTATACGGGATCACCTGGGGAGCTAGAGATACTTGCACAAACCACAAAGATAGTATTTTTCTTACTACTTTGTTTAGAGGAAGGCTCCGTGCCTGGTTTGCACTGCATACATACAGTTTGGAAAGGAGAAGTTATGTGAGTTGATTGCCTTTTTGAGTGAAATACTACATTTACATTTCTTTAAGAAGAGAAAAGAAAATCAAACAATAAAGAATATTTTATAAGCTATTTAAACGCTTGTCTTAGTAGAGTGCAAGGTAAGAGAAAAGGTAGAAGATTTGTCTTTTGCTTTATTAGAATGCAGATATTTCTTTTGCCAGAGAATTAAATTAAGAATGTACTAAACCTTACCTTTTGCCTGAGAAAATGAAATTGAGGGGGTAGGTTTCTGAAGCCACACTCAGAACTGTATCCAAGAGGAGGGTCTTTGCCTTAGGGCACTCAAAAATGTAAATTTCATGTTTGCCAGAAATGTAAAAGCTTTTTGAAAAGTGTCCTGAAAAAATGCAAGGACAAAATAGTGCATAGGAAATTATTGTATGACAAGCTCTATAGAATCTCTGACAGTACCTTTTAAAATACTTCAGAGATATAAGATGCTTATGCTATTTCAGAAAGAAAATCATTACTTCAGGAGTGGTAAGAATATGTTCTCTACCTGCTCAGGGATGAGTCAATGAAGTCAGAGCTGTTTCAACAGCCAGAAGGCCGACTTCTATAAAGAGGAGGAAAATCAGATTTCTCACTGTAGTTCAGTGCCAGAATTTTAGCAATAAGCTCCCTTTAGAACATCAAAACCAGCAACCTTGGTGTTGTTCTGTGGGAATTTCCTTGGCCTTATATGTACACAAAACATACGAAATGTAGTCTTATTTTTAAATGTGTTGGTGAACAATAGAACAGATATATGCTTTACGTTACCAAGATGAAAAACAGTAAGGTCCAGTCTGCCTTAAATAAAAACAGGTTAATGGAGACTTTCAAGTACTTCTAAATCCACTATTCTTTCATTATTCAAAGGCTGATAGGGTATTTTATTATTTAAAAACATATGTTTGGTGAAGTACCTGCCTGCTAGAAATGCATTATCAAACAATATATATTTCTTCCCCTATTCATCATGCTTTATTTTTCACAGAAAGATTTTCTTTGTAGAGTTGCAAATCGTACAAGAGAGGAAGGAGAAAAATAATCAGTGCTGTCTTCCGAAACGAGACTAATTTCTACCTTTTCTGAGAGAAAAAAAATTTTTCTTATCTTTCAAAAAACAGCTAATCTTACCCAGAACAAATATTTCATGCATGTGGGCAAGTGCAAAGTCCTGCTGCTTTAAAAATAATAACACCTAGGATTATTTTTTTTCAGTCTATGTTTAGGAGCTTCTCCCCATTCCTCACTTCCCAGCCATGTTTTGTAGTGTGGCTTGCCTGTTTTCTGAGATATTCACTTCAGCTTAAAGTCATCACTTGAAAATAATGTCTGTTTTTTCTCCATACATACATTTTGTTCAACAGAATGATTCTGAACTCCTGGCAGTAAGATCAAAGAGCTTTTTCACAATGCATCTCGCTTACTTAGCATGTAACAAGCTCCCAGCAACTTCTGAAGGTTAACTATTAGATCTCCCTAACACAAGTACAAACAAGGAGAAAAAGGGGCCTGACAGTGAGATTTTTTTTTTAATTGTTTTTCCTTCTTAATTTCCACTGTGAAAAGGAGCTGCTTACAAAGTTGACACAATTTTTTATTTCACCAGAAAGAAGGGATGGTTAAAAAAATAAGTTTGCATTGAGATCTTTCTTCCATCTCCACTTTGCCCCCTTTTACTCTGCTGTAGCAGCACAAAATAGTTTCTGTTTTGTTAAATCCAGCCCTGAAGTAATTTGAGTTCTCATATCTGTTTCTTATCTGATCAGATAATGCTTGAAGTATAGGTCACTCCACTAAACTTCTGAGTTGCTTTTTTTTTTTTTTTTTCCCCAGCCCTTTATTTTATTTAAATCAAGATAGCATCACTGGTTTTGTTTAAGAGCTGAAGGTGTAATTTCTGTTGCACTCTATGAGGTACCCCTGCTATCAGATACATCGAGTCTTATTACTTATCTCTTTAAACTAATATAATTAGAAAGGCCTGTGTTATGTATCATCTGAGTGTTGATGCTATGGAAAAGGACTCTGTTAAAAACTTTTGAGCTTATGAAGTTGTCAGAAGCTCAAGTAGTATCCTAGTATGTAATCTAGGTATTAAATTCCATGAATTCTGACTTTTTATTGTACTGTATCTTGGAAAGCCTCTGCACCTGTGTGAAGTGAATGCCAAATGTTGTCATCATGAGGCTGTTTTTAACAGTGCATTTTTTTGTCTTATTTTGCATTTTAGTATAGCCTAGTACAGCATAAGTCTATCTAACTTTTCAGAGTTTTGCTCTTCTAAGCTACCAGCATTCACAAAGGATAAAATACAGAAGCACCTGTGTTTAGCCGCGTTTGGTTCTGATAATGATAGTTATTTTGCTGACAAAAAGATGTTCATTATCACTTCCTACTTGAATATAACAGGACAAGTCTGAACTGCATATAAGAGCTCATACAGTAGTTATGAATGTTCAAGGAAGCCCAGAATTCTCTTGATCCACAATTTTTGCCTAGCTCCAAAAATGCTACACACCAGATCTTTAGTTTGTCTAAACTGGCTCTGTTCTGTTGGATTTGCAATTATTTTTATTGGTTGAATTCTGATCCAGGGTATACAAGCAGTTAAAAAAAAACAATTTCGAATAGGTTGAAAGTTTCATTGTATGCAATGGCACAAATTATATGCAAAATTATGATCGAGATATAGAGACTTCAATCTGAGTTGATACCTACTCAAAAGCTCTAGGATGAGCATCCTGAGAGAATGGAAAAAAAAATCACCGAGGATGAGTTGCTGAGCAGGTGGAATTCAAAGGCCTGCTGAAGTCTGACTGACTTCCTGAATTAAGACAGTCAAGCCTCTGATATTGACCTGAGAGGAGTCCTCTGGCCTTCTGCTGAGCATAAGTACTGATTTTCTGCTTTTTTTCTGGATTAACTGTGGACTGCAAGACTGGCTCAAGAATCTTAACAATAATTTGGGAGCTTTTTGGCAATGTTTAAGTTACTCTGCCACTCTGTTCCCTATTTATTTATCATGGTTAAGAAATTCTTCTCAATCATTAGCTCTTTTTTTTATTGTTAGTCTTGGGCAAAGGATCTAACCTAATTACTGTTTGCACATGCTGACTCAGAGACTTTGATAAAATAAATTGCTGTGATGGAATTGGCCTAAAGCTCTTCTTCTTACTAGTATGCCAAATGATCTTAGAGAAACAGAAGGTACATCTACCTAAGCTGTTTTTTGATAACCCACTTATCCTATTGCAGATCTAACTCCCCACAGACTCTATTGCAATTTGAAGCAGGGCTTCAGTGAAAATCAAAGCATAACCACTGACTTCAATTAATCTACATTGACTTAGATCTGCTAAATACTAGGTAGAGTATTGACAACTTTTAGCCATTTAATGCAAGAAATTCTATGGTTCTGCTATGCATATATAAAAATATATATTTATAAAATTGATGCCAAGAATTTTGTAACTTGTTCATGAACATCCACTATTTCCATCCATTCTTTCTCCTGAAATACCTAAGGAAATGAAAGGCAACTGGTATTGCAGAATCCTCATGGTACTGACCAGTTATGAACTCTGGACCTCAAAGCTTTCACAGTAAAGCAAACAAAATTGATATTTTACCTTTAAATTTGTTTAAAAGCATTTAATCTTGCCAAAAGAGATTAGAAAAGGGAAGCAACTGCAACTGAAATGTTTGTATTGATTCATCAGGCACATCCCAATAACAGGGAACAAAGTGTGAAGCCCAGCATGCCAGTGTTCAGAATTTTGTATTCTTCTACCAGTGATATCTTTGGGAGGCTTGCATTTTAAACTCCTTGAGAGGGTGCACTAAACTTACCTCAAAAATATGGGTAATACTAGAGTGGAATAGCAAGCAGCTATGCATTCCAACTATGTTCTGATAGCTCCACAGCGTTTCTTCTGACACATTTGATCTGTGTGATTGTTTTCAGCAACAATCTATAGAGGCATGTTACATCATGACTTTTTTCTTCATTTTTCCTATGTGGTGTGGTGGGTGTAGTCTGAAGTGTGTTGGCATTCCTCAGTCACAAAAAGGAGGGCAGGGGCAAAGGGAGGGAGAAAAACTCCTTTAAAAAAAAAAAACTCTGTCTCTCCTGGCAATGTGGATGCAACTGTCTTTGGAGACTTAGACTTGAGCATGAGCACAACTGCTAAAGGCAGTACAAATAAGCTCCTGTGAGACTTTCAGAGTGAGAGTAAAAAACATGTAATATTTGTCTGGAATAATAATAATTTTTCTCTATTTTTATCTTTTGTAAGAATACATACCTGCCTACAAATGGTGAAAATTTTTACCTAATTTTTTTTTATGATAGTAATTGCAAGGTTAAAAATTCATAGTAATCATAGCAGAAGATGGCTTCTGGTAGGGAAGTTTTGTCACCAATATAAGAACTGAAGAAAAATAATCAACTATCTTATAATAGGCAGAACTGGAGTAAAAACGCAAGGGCCTAGGGTCACAGAGGAAAGAACTAGACAGATACTTTTTTTTGAGACTGATACAAATATTTCTATGGTATTAATTTGAGCCAATGCAATGAAAGAAAAAATTTCCTATCTTGCCCGTAAATTTTAATTGTCAGAGACCAAGACACCATCACTGCTTTAGCACTGGATTCAATTTAAGGATACTAAAATATATGATACTAGGTCATCATAAAGTGTAACTGTAGGGGTTTTCTGTGTTTTAGAGGGAAAAATAAGAAAGCTATTTAATTTTAATATAGTTGCAATATGTAGAGATTTTGATCTTCCCTAAGAAACTTTGGTCTCTCCAAAAGTGTCTATCAACTGCTTGCAACTGTGATGTCATTATTTCAATTTGAATTTACTTCAGATGTCTTCCCTTCATTGATAGAGTAGGTTGACAGAGGGTGTGAATAGAGAAATGATGGCTGAGTGTGAAATGAGTTCAAATATTGGCCAGAGGGTGTGCTGCTTGTCTCCTGTTTTATGGATAAACAGTCTCACTGGGTGAGTAATTTAGTTACACTCTGGATCTTTGAGTGATAAGGCTGTTTACCTTCCTCATTCATTTCGATGTCTTTAATCCTGCATCACACAACTCCACAGATCACAGATTAGGGCCTTAAATCACTGCTGTGTAATACACTTCTATGTTTCCTGACACCCAGACTAGCTTCACAAACATACTCTGGGGCAAACAAGGAGTGTCTGGATATATGATGGAGGTAGGAACGTAGTACATTTGAAGGGTGATGGAATAAAGCTCTTTGAAGTACTGCTTTTTGGAATAAGATTAAGATTCCCGACTATTCAAAATCATTTGGCAGATCCACTGTTTTTCCTAAAGATACTTTAATGGGACCTTAAATAGTGGCAATTTAATTTATTGAAGTACATTTTTTTTCTAACAGTAATGGTAGACTAGAAGCAGGCACAATTAGAAGTAGCCCATATGTACCATTATATTTACTTGCCCATGAAAAACTAATTTAGTTTTACCAAAATCAGTTGCAGGACTTGAACCCAACACTAGAAGTTCTTTCAGCATTCCATGATGGTTATTCCAATGCCTTTGGAATTGTTTTACAGAAGAATTGTTAGTAAAGACTTCAAGGGAATAACAAAATATAGCAGAGCCATTACTACTACACACAGGCTGAACATTGCAATGAGAAGATTTATGTAAAACACTGCTCAGTTTCAGACTGTGTTCCTGTTGATCTCTCTGTTAGTAGAAGATAGAGAAGTAGTGTTAGAGTGTTAGGTTTTTATTTTTCTATTTCCTTGAAAGTGTTTTAGGATTCTTTAATGTCTGTTTTGTAAATGTGCCTGAGAAAATGATATAGAGGTTATTATAGCAATCAGGTTTTTTCTCTTAAGTTGCATTTCCTTTGAAGTTTTCCAATCTTTTAAACATTTGCATCTTGTTAACTGTGAAGCAAGTTAACAAGACCAGCAGAGAGATTCTGCTGAGAAAATGAAGCATTTTGTTTGTTTTAACGTCTGTATAAAACAGTACTACAGCCTAATTTTGGTATATGGCTTTTTGAAAGAAAGACAAAGCAAAACTTTACCAACCAGTTCTTCCAGAATTCCTGGGTTTTTAAATAGTGGGTCACCCACCTAGTCAGGACAATCCACAGTAGTCTTTAACACAGGTATTCAGCATAGAATATGACTGATTATTTATGATAACTTACAGTAACAGTTGTTAATGTGGTAAAGAAGTAAATAAAGACTTCCAGTCATAGGCTCTTGGTGAAAAGAACTCACCAATAGCAAAAGGCTACTAAAAGCAAAACCCTGTTTTTTTTCCAGATTAAGGATTGTTTATGTTTTGATTAATTTTAATTTGTATTAGTCTAAACTTCAAGTCTAGCTTTTATTTTTCAGTGTCTCTCTATCAGAAAATATCAGCATTCAATAATCTATAATTTACAGAGGAGCACTCTATAGCCTGCACTAAGTGCCATCTTTTGAGAATGAGGATGACATAGACTCTGATCTCCACTGGGTAAATCTGTAAGTCTAGACACAATGGTAAACAGCTGACATTGCCTGTTTTAGGAACAGCTTGTCTTGTCTTATTGTGGCAGAAACTCTGTGTCCACAGTGGATACTCTGAGTTGCTTGCATGATGTTAAATATAAAGTTTAGAAAGAGGTGAAGGAACACTTCTGGTTCAAATACATATGGCTGAGTCAGGAATTTTTTTCTGTCTGGAGGGATTTTTGGGGATGTTTTGCATCCAAGCAGTATAGACATCTACAGCTCAAACACCTAACTGAACCACAAGCACTAATTTAAACTAGTCCTTACAGTCTCCTAATAAAACTTAGGTCTATCAAATTTTACATACCTAAGTGTTTGAAATTTGATCAAAGTTAGTCACATAGGCTTCCTCCTTTGTTGTAGGAGAAATCTGCAGAGGGGTGCTATCCACCTAAAGACAGTCTACATTGTCATTTGGAGTCAGCTCTAGAAGCATCTAAAGAGAGATCAATGTTGTTCTGAAGTAGGCTGGGCTTCTTAACTCTTGTTTGTCTAAATAGGTGATCTAGTCAGAGCGTGCTGTCTCTTCCTTTTCTTCCCCCTCTTGGGTGTGCTTTCTATGGAAACAGAGCAGAATACAGATACAGGTCTTACCCTGATAAAGGATTGGGGCACAGACGAGAGGTTCATCTGCTCATGTGTCAGGCATTGCCAGTCTCTCTTGTCTATAATACTGTGGTTTAGACTACATGCCTGATCTTTGAATCTTTGAAGCTTAGTAAGAAGAATATCTTTCCAAATAGCAGTCTCTTGGCATCTTTTCATTTGGGCTGTGGTTGGAATCTGGAGGTAGGTTGCATGTTTTTCTCTCTTTGCCTTCCTGTTTGAAGATCTGAGGCCAGCACTTAGATCTCAATATAAACAAAGCTGATTCAGAGCTTATTAGAGTCAGCTCCACCTCTGGGCTCCTGAAACTGGGAAGCTTTGCCTCTGATTCAGCTGTCTGATACATTCTACAATCAATTCATCTACTTGCTTATGGTCCTTGACTCTTTAGATTATGCAATGTAAATGTTATGGTGTTTATCTCTTGTGTACTTAGCTTTTATATATTTTGGTGTCTGATGGGTTGATTAAGGCTGTTCCAAAAAACCACTCACTTCTCAACTGGACATTTACCTCCTTCAGAACAGCAGTTATGAAAGTCCTTCCAAGCCATGGCTGAAAAACTGGAATTGTAGAAATAATAGAACATACCTTTTCCTATCCTGGTTTTTCTGTTTATTCTGTCTGCCAGTCCTTTTCTTTCATGTCCCAGATTTGAGTGTAATTATTTCAGCTTAAAATTCCATCAGTTCCATCAGTTTTAAAATTCCATTCATGAAAGGATATACCTTTTTTTTTATCCCCTGTATTCTGAAGAATAATTATTCTACCGTTTTCTTCTCCAGCCAATGAGATCTCTTTTTAACTTTCTCCCTCCACAGTTCACAACATTTTTTTATTTTCTGTTTACTGCTTCCTACATTTCTTCCTAGTTTACAGCATAATTGGCACTCTTTTCATGCTTCATTACAGCAGATTTCCTTCCTGTTTCCATGCTAATCTCCTGAAATGTTCCGACTCCTGGTGTTCAGGCACACTACATTGAGAATGTGTAGGCCTACATTTTACATGTTTTAGCCACCAAAAAGTCATAGAATATCTTGAGTTTGGAAGGACCCATAAGGATCATCATGTCGTATAGGTATGTGTCTACATGGCAAAAGCAAAGCTTTGATATTGGAAGAATAAATCAGAAATTAATGTGAACCCCTAAATATGAATATTACAGTTGACAACAATATCTCTATGGGTTATACATATATAGAGAGAGAGAGTCTAAAAATAAGTTTGTGTGGAAAGTAGATACTTCATATGATTTAAGATATGTTATTTCAATGAATTTGTGCCTTGCAAGAAAAAAGTATGACTTGTATCATGTTTTGTTTGCACCCTGTGTGGTAAATGGTGAGAAAATTTTTTCCTCCCTTTGTATATCCTCATATTTTAACTTCAATGGTGGAATGCATTTGGGTTAAGAATTTCTCTTACACAATCAGGTGAAATTAGAAATAAACCCCAAAAATTTGAATAATTCTACAAATTGGCTACAGAATACATATATATATATACATATGCATACACATATATATATATAAATAAACCATATGGATACAATAACTTCTTGCAAGTAGCAGAAAACTATCCATGCTCATTGCTTTAAAAAGTGAATTTAAAAGTAACATAAAATGCTGCAAAGTCCTGCTCAGTAACATTTGCCTTATTCAACACAGAAGGAGATAGCAACACACAGCACCTAGAGATATATTAAGACATTTTTAGATATCAGTTATGTAGGAAGTCTTCTCAAATGTGGATGTGAATGAGACCAGAGTTATAGCAAGAGAAAAATAATTCTGAACAGGTGAATTATTATTCTGGGTACACATAAAATCTTATTCAGAATCCCAAACCATCTTCTTATATGCAGAATTCCTGTAGAAAGAATTCAAAGTATGTATGAGTGTGGTGCATGTGTAAGGGTCTATGTTTATATATAAATACCATCTGTCTCTTCCTCCCTCTCTTTCTCCTTAACCATCCATCCACATGAACACTTGCATGTATGTATTTCCAAATATGTTGATGGCCAAGCATTGAAATTCAGTGCATTTTTGTGAGATCAGTCATTATGTGAATTTGTATAGTACAAGGAATTTGTGTACATGGGGGAGTCAAGGCCTGTGTTCTAAAGCGACATTTCCCTAGTTACGAACAGTTGTTAATGTATCCTGGGGTCACAAAACACCTACTCTTCTCACTCCAGAGATCAGCCTTGCTTCCAGGTAGACAGATGATCTATATTGCACTATCTACTCCACACTGACTCCAACACGTCTACAACATACACCCTGTGGAACAGAGGATTTGATGGAATGGGGAGTCATGCTGAGTTAGTGGCCGGGTGTTTGAGCTGTCTTCTGCTGAATGTAGCTGACATCCTCAATAACAAGATCCTAGGAGCATAAGGTTTTCATTAAAAATTAAAATCAGCAGCAGGTATGAAATAGTTAAACAGAGAGACTTAAATTTTCAAGTGCAATTATTTTGAGAATCCAGTAAAAGAAAAAGACTAAACACACAAGGAATTTCAGAAGGATGATGACAACAATTTTTCTTACTATGGTTACATTAAGTATTGGATTGTGTGGTATATATTATATTTTTTATATTTTTTATATATATTTTATATATTATATTATATATTATGAAACATTATACGTTAAAATGTCTGTCAAGAAGACTTCTATCTCAATGCAAGGTCTTCACTCGGAAAGTATTTGTGAAAAATAAAAATATATTAAAATATTACACCATTGTTTTTAATACTCATACATAATAAATACTCTGCTATGTTAGTATTCCATACATTTATGTTTATAGGAACTAGAAATTGCATCAAGCTTCCATAACTTTATACCCCATAAAAATCTTCTTTTTTTTTTTGAAAGTACATAATTGTTACCATTGTAATAGTACTAACTTAAACCACTTCAAATCCCTCTTATTTTGCGTGTTCTTAAAAGTGAAACATATAGCTTTGTTTTCCTATAATCTGAGTGCTAATTTTTTTCTGTGGTGCAAACTGATCCAATCAAAAGATTGATTTGTACCCTCCCTCTACCTGTGCCATTTCAAGGGATAATGTCCCTTATATTTGAACAGAAAGCTTGTGGCAATTACAGCAAGTTGTTCCACAGAAAAACAATACTAAGAAAATAGTGGACGTAATCTTTAGTCTTGTAGTGAAATTTAATACCTAAAAGTGTAAATTGCATGATCTGTATGACTAGCTGGCTCTGTTCTGATTAGCATCTAATTGCAGTTCAGATCCCTAATGACACTGACTCTTTTTCACCCTGTTCCGATAGGAACAGTAAGACACACTTCTCCTGGTGATGTACCTAGTTAGAGTTTAATTCTGTGAGGAAGAATACGCAGTGGAGTTCGTTTCCTGCATTTTGCTGATGATCTTGAGTTATGCTCCAGTGGTTTACTATGATCAGATCTCTATGAGCAATCAAAGCTTCCCATTCTCTTACTCTGCAGAGAAAGAAAATCTTTTTTTGTAAACATCTCTTTCCTTTCTCCATGTAACTATATTCCTATGTATGTTAACATGGATTTAAAAATTTTTGCCGAGTAGAAACGTGATCTCTGAACCCTAAACCACAGCTTTGTGCATGTCTGGTTTGTTGTCACAGAGTTGTTGCTTCCTTTTCAGTACTTTGCTGAATGAAGTCTGTTGATTCCACCCACTGCACACACGCAGGAGTCATGGGGAGTTATAAGAGGCCAGGCAGTCTCTGAGAAGATTCTGGTACACACACTTGCCACATATTACAGCATTTTAAAGTCAAAAGAATAAGTGCACAGTCTGAATCAAGCAATACTGCCTTAGTTTTTTGCTAGATATTCCACATAGATCTAGTGAAAAACTGTATTGTTATACTAGTCCTTAGGAGACGATCAGATCTTGAGTTATCTGGTTGGCTCTTTGAGCTTTAGTTCTCAACCAATATCTACCTAGGCAATATTGAACATTTTTTATTTAGACAGGAACTTTCAGAAAACCGTTAGATTGTTAAAGCTGTGAAGCCCATAGATAAAAGCAACCCCTTTGAGTATGGTTGCATTAATGTCCCCCCCTGAGGTTCATTTTTCTTGATTTCAGCATGCCTGCATGCATGAAATTGATACAATTTATAGGGCGGGGGTTAGAGGCAGCGTTTTTTTTAACTTCTCTCAAATGATAGGTCAGATGCCTCAAATTCAGCTCAGCATGATTGTAGTGTGCGAGCTTATAAACAGCTGTTCCCAGCTATCTGTATTTGTTTTAAAGAATCAATGCAAAAGTATCCTCCAAAGCATCAATTTCACTCAAGGAGATCCGACCTATAGAAAGGAAAGTATTTGTGTGGATGGTTTCCTTTAATTCCTGTGGTGGGAAACTATAAAACAAACATACCTTGCTAAAATGTTTGAATAAGGGAGCAGGGGTCTCATACACCACCTGACATTCTCAATGTTAAAATGAACTTCTGCCAGAATGTAGAAATTATAATATTACATCAGAACCTTTTTTCAAAAAGAACAATAATTTGTCAAAAACTGCAAATACTGAAAAACTAGCATTTTTCATTTCATTGAAAAAACATGGAATATCAAAAGTCCTGTCTGCACGGAAAACTTGCAGAAGTATGAGAAGAGAAAAAAAGTGTAACTCCTTGGTTTTTTTTTTTAAAGAAAGAAAAACGCATAGAAGTTTGGGCTGGAATTTAAAAAAATGGAGTTTTGGCGTGATTAATGTCTGTAACAAAGCACACAAATTTGAAGTCTAAATTGTGATCGTGGTGAAATCGTTGTGGAATTTTTACATCCTTAATAAATGATATTAATGTCAAATTAGCACCCTTGTTCAATCACTATGTTTTCCATTCAAAGAATATCAAATTCACTTATTTTATTCTGTTCTTCCTTATCCATCCAATTTGTTTTCCAGGTACTATATCTTGAAAGCAGTTAAAAAACGAAAAGTGAAGTTCTCTCTTTTTGTTGGACAGAGCAGTTATAACTCTGAATGCATGAAAGAATACAGGAGAACCTGTCTCACCTTTGGAAAGAAATAGTTTAAATGTTATTGCTAATACATTAACTCATAGTATAAACAGCTGTATGAAATAGAGTGCTCACTGAAGTATTCTGATAAAAATCTCAAGTATCGTTTACTCCAACAGGAGACTCAGGTCCTGCCATCATTTCCTTATATTTTCTTATAGCGTAGCTGTGCTAAGGTTTCTTTCTGCTTCAGAAAAGTTACTTTATACTCCTGTGACTGGGAAAAAACCAAAATTTCTTTCAGCTGACTTGCTTCATGTGACTATAGCTATTTCCAGGATATTTTTAACCTAAACATAACACAAACTGATGCTTTGTTCCTCAAGTAAAAGGTCTGCATTTATTTCTCATGCCGGTGGGAAACCCATACTTTTTGAGTGGATTGTGATAAATGCACTCTAAACTGCTCTAATGCTTAATCCAAAGAGTACCTGGATATTTTCCATCATTATAAACAGCACAGATGCCCATACTTAGAGCAGTGCAGTTCCCACATTTAAAGCATTTTTGGCATTTTCTACTGCAAGAAGCTCTTTTATTCAATTAAAGCATAGACAGTCTTGAGGTTTAAAATGTGCTTTGCTGCTTTTCTATTTCAGAAAAAAGAAAAGTGATTAACTTTGACTTGCTAACAGGCTTTTGGCCAATTTTCTTTTAAAATACTGATTCGTTGAGAAATTATGCTGCTTTGCTTTGAAGCAAGGAAATTAATTTCACTTTGCTTAGTTCGTCAGAATTTTCATTATACAGATCACAAAATATGTTCTGTTCTCTGAAAAATCAATCTACAGACAGGTTACAGTGGCAATCCTGAATTATCCTAAGTACAAGTGCTTTTGCACACAGTTGCCAATAAGAATATTTGTTGTTGTTATTAATTTTATGGGTATAATATCCCCTTATCTTCCCTGTGAGGTAATCCTGTTATAACAATGGAAAATCCTCACTGAAATTAGTAGCTCTGACTTCCTAAGGGTGTTTGAATAGTGGGCTATAAACCAACCTTCCAAAACCAAGTGTACACAAAATATTGGGTAGCTGCCCAGAAAAATACAGTTCACCTACACAATAAATAAGGCAGACCCCTGAAATAACTTATGGTCATGTAAATAAAACATCTTTATTTTAATACAGACCTAGTTTTCTTTATTACTCAGTTTACTAATATTTTAACGTCTGATATTTCAAAAGAAATGTCTTGTATTCAAATTTCGGGCTATGTCTTGGTTAACTTATATATAATATATATTATGATTAATATTACGGTTGCATAATAAATACAATTTCATGTTTTATTATTCCCATAGTAAATGCTGTTGCATGTATAAAATGTGCTTTAGTGTCTCAGAGACATATGAAACTAGCTAGTGTTTTACCTAAGCAAGCTTACCAATTTTCTTTAAATTTTGTGAGTTTAAAAAGAAGTAGTAGAAGTTATGTTAGAATTTTAGATAATTTAGTCTGTCTGAGTGGGGTGCATAATGTACTTTCAGAAAATACATGCTTTCAAAGCTTGAGTTTCTGAATTTGGGAGTAAGAAAGAGCTCCTCTCATTCTGTCTTCAATTTCTGTAGGGAATAAGTAGTTGACAGGCCAGATCTTCAGATCACCTGGCTCTGTTGACATCTGCATAGCTATAGTAACTAGCCCTGCTGAGGATCCAGCCCTTCTGAGTGGATGGAAAGAAAAAAACACAGCTGGATCTAACCTTTTTAGCACACAAAATATCCTAACAGTATGTTCAAGTAGGGTGTTGTGTCATGAGAAAGTAAGTGGTTTTGTTTCACTGCAGAATATTCTATGTGGTTTAATTTAATTTATTTATACCAAACCATTTTCTTCAAGCCTTTGCAATTACCATTTAGCAAGGGATTATGCTATTATTATTTCTAGATTTTCCCATAAATTTTGCTCTATCTTCTTTCCTTTTTCCCTTTTTTTCTGCTTAGAGCATCTTGTCTTTTCCTGTGCCCTGACCCTTTAAACAACATCCACATGAAGTGGATTGGTCGTGTTCCGTGTGGTCTTAACTGAAGTCACTGGGTTGAATGGAAAAGATACATTTACTTTACTGAGGGCATTGCCTCAGCCAGTCAGGAGACTACGAATATGCAACTCATAGAGCCATAGAACAGTTTGAGTTGGAAGGGACCTTAGAGACCATCTAGTTCCAGGTCCCCTCCATTGCAAGGATGCCTTCAACTAGACCAGGAAGCTCAAAGCCCCATCCAACCTGGCCTTGAACACTTCCAGGGACATGACATTCCCAACTTTTCTGGGCAACCTGTTTCCGTGCCTCACCATGTTCTCAGTAAATAATATCATACTAATGTCTAAATCTCTCCTAATGCACCAAAATCCCTCCTCTTTTAATTTAAAACCTTTTCTCCTTGTCCTATTACAATGTTCCTGTATCATCATTATTCTTTTTCTCCCTTGTAAGCCCCCTTTAAGTACTGAAAGGCCTCAACAAGGTCTCCCAGGAGCCTTCTCTTCTGAGGTTGAAGAACCCCAATTCTCTCAACCTGTCCCAGTAGCAGAGGTGCTCCATCCCTCTCATCATCTCTAGTGCTCTAGACTCACTCCAACAGATCCCCATCTTTTTCATGCTGGGGACCCCAGAGCTGGATGCAGCACTCTAGGTGAGGTCTCACGAAGGCAGAGTAGAAGGGCAGAATCATCTCCATCTCGGGCCACGCTGCTTTTGATGCATCCAAGATGAAGTTGGTCTTCTGGGCTGTGAGCACATGCTGTTGGCTCATGTCCACCTTTTTGTCCATCAGAACTCCTCCTCAGGGCTATTCTCATTCAGCTCTTTTCCTAGTTTGTTCTCATGTCTGAGATTGCTCTGGCCTAGGTGCAGGACTTTGCGCTTGGCCTTATTGAACCTCATGAGAGGTTATGTTTCCCTTTCTCCTGGAAAGTCACTGGGAACCTCACCTGACTTCCATGACTTTTCAAATATGATGGAGAGTGACTTGGAAACAATCAACCCGTTCCTTTAGGACCCTGGGATGCCTGTCATCAGGCCTCATAGACTTGTGCCCATTCAGTTTCATCAGGTGGTCTTGAACCTCTTATTTTCCTACAGAAGGATGTATTTCGCTCCACTCCGACCCAGAGATTTGGGGATGAGATTGACAGAATTGACAGAAACAAATATGCAAGTGTGCTTGAATATTTCTGGGGCTTTGGTAAACAGCAGAAGTCCAAGAGTAATTGGACCAGCTGGATATTCAACCTCATCATTTAGATTTAGGTCCACCAACATTGTGCTTTTACAAAACTGCTTCACAAAGTAACATTGTGTTGACAGAGTTTCAAGAGACTAGCTGGGCTGTTCTTCAAGGTGTGTCAACGAATAGTAAGAGAATAATTGACAGCTGAATTTATTGAATTCATTCATCATCTACAGATATGCACGTCTGCAGTAAAACACTCTAAGGGTACTAGGTCTCATGTAGAACCTGGAGAGAAATTTTTACATTATATGTGTCCTTTTTTTCTTCTTTGCCCTAATATGGATTTGAGGAAACTCTGAAAGAAGCGTTTGGTTTAGAACTGGTGTGGTTAGATCTTTGGGCCCTGCTTATGAGCAATGAAGTGGCAGAAGACTTCTTGCTTGCTTCAGATTACAACTTATTTTATAAAATTTGTGCGTGTTTTGTTTGCCAGTTTTCCTATCTTCAATTTCAAATCATGCTAATGAATCACAGTTTTATTTCAAGATCATAAAACCCACAAATAAAAGCTTCTGCTAAAATATATTTTTGAGTTAAACTAACCACAAATAAATGTACTTGGTTTTTGACACCTAAGGTACTGAAGAGACCTTTTCTGCTCCCAGGATCTCTCAGTTCTGTTGCTTCCAAGCTGTTCCTAGAAGTATAATAGTCATGTGCTTTTCCTCTTCCAGAAAAAATAATGTTTGGAGCACTTGTTAATCATTCTAATTGAGGGCATCCCAGATAACTGTACACTCACTTGATTTGTATGCCGCTTATCCCACTCTAGTAAAGCCTAATGACTGTGGAGACAAGCAGGCCAACCTCTTCCTCTAGCCAAAGAAAGGTTTTTCAGGAGAGCTAAAGTATTCACTCCAGCCACAATTATGTTTAAAGAGATGCTTTGCTTTGCAGAACTCACATCCCTTGAGTTAGGCACTCAGGTGCACAGGAGACTAGTGAGTGAGGAGGCTGAAATGCTAGTCTGTAGAAAAGGCTGTGGAAGGGTAGCCCCCCATTTCTTCCAGCAGCTTGGAAAGCACTTGTTTGCTGGCTTGGAACGTGATGAAAAGCTCAATCTGTGCAGTCTGATTCGAGCTCTCTCAGTTTTTCCTCTCTGATAATGACAGAAAGAGCAGCATGAACTACAGCTGAGTAGTAACAGTACTGACTAAAGAGAAGGGAGAGCCTTAATGGTATTTTTTTCTTCAGGTATTCCATTTTGGCTGTGGCTGGAATAAAGGTTTCCATGCACAGTAGAAGTGATTTTAGTACTAACCATCTAAACTCTTTGGCCAGAAGAAGGACACTTATAAACAGGCATATTGGGTGGGATGTCTTTGGATTTGTATGATGAATAGTGCCAGCACATGCCATTGTATTTAGCAGATACTGCTTAGTGCTGTTCAGGTCTTGTTGACTGTGTGTACCTGTTACAGAAGAAATTAGAGAGACTTTGGTGGTAAGGGAGGCCAAAAGGAAAAAAAAAAAAGTTGGAGAAGGTGTAAGTGGGGAAAAATAGAATGGAGAAATGCAAAACATGCAAAAGATTTTGGTTTTGTGGAAGTATACTTTGTTCTCTTCAGTGAACATACAAGGGTGTGCACATATTGTACACGTGTGTGTGTGTGTATTCAGTTTGCTTCAATCGTTTTAAAGACAGGATTAGACTACAGACCTGGAATCTGAGTCCAGTAATCTGCTTGGCATTCAATAGGCTGCCCAGATCTTTCAGACAGCAATGAGGTTTCCCTCAAGGGTTACACTTTTCTGAAAGTAAACAGCAAAAGAATTCTGATACAAAATGCCACCTGCATTCGTTAGAATTGTGGTCTCTGAATTCCACTCAGAATTTCAGGATTTGATGTTCCTTTGTCTCTTCATTGAACAATTATTTTCATTTGGGCTCTTATTTGATTACCCTTTTTTTTTTTTTAATATAAACAAAACCAAATAAGAGCATCTGTGTAACTGATATCACTTCTGATTTTATTTGGCTTCTGCTAAGTACTCTTCTTCACTGCATAACTTTCTTCCTTCACCAGAAAACACTAAAACCAAAAAATTTTAAAGTATTTGCTATCATATGATTAAGGGGTCCAATCTGCCTCTTGACATTTTTCTCACAAAACCAAAGCTTAAAGTTATTTTTTCTTGAGAGTGTTAAGTAACTGTTCTTGAACCTACTCCAGATCTGAAGGGCTATTCTTAGGAATGTGTTCAATATTTACTAGAATAAGATCTTAACCTTGGCTCTTTTTAAAAAAAAACTTTTTCATAACTTCATTCCAAAGAAAATAAGTCACTATCATATACACAAAGGTTTGTTATATAAACAATTTTGACCAGGTGAGCCAAGTGATCTTTTGGAGAGAAAAGAGAGGCTGAAATATTTGTTTGATGTTTGTTTTCATACTGAAAAAGAAGGTCACAGAAAGCAGGGGCAAAGTCAATATCTGTTGTTCGGTATAAATTTTCAAACTTGTTTTTCAGCATGAGGCAGAACTGGAAAATGAATAAAAGACATGAACTCAGAGGAAAACATATGTGTGCACTGCCCAGGTACTTCAGATGGCCTTGTGACTGTATACCTAACTGATGACTTGAGATCAGAAACGATTTAAAGATAAATACTTATTATTCAGTGTTAGAAACATATCTTTGCTGAAAGAAACAGCACTGTTAAGCCTAGTATAAATTAGTAACGTTTTTCTTTCAGTGTTTCTCAGCACTCTGTCTGAGTGTACTAATATATATGAGTGGAGAAATGGGTCTTCTGTGCAGTGTAAACATCCTACAAGTTATAAATTTTTGCATACACATAGTGAGGGACTGTGTCCCAAAGAGAGACAGACAAAACAAAGGTCTTCTATGTAAAGAACTGTGAACTGTGAAGCAAAGGAATTCTATGTCACTCTGAAAATAACAGCTAAATGCAACACATTTTACTAAGTGCTTTACTTTTTCAATTGTAAAACCATGACAGAAGTGGACTTGTCATCCACTAGAATCCCAATACAGTAAAATGATATTGGAACAAAATTTCCCAGGTTATATAGAAACCTACAGAATGTAAATTGTTTTAGTGCCTAGAAACCCTCATCTAATATATGACAGTACGTACTATATAATCTCTGTTATCCATGAGCTGTTTAAATGAGGTGTAGGTTGTTTGCAAGAGCAGAAAAAGCCACACTGGCTCCAGGCAGAGACGAGCTAAGTTTAGGCAGCCTTATTAATTTAGACATAGTCCTTCATAGAAAGGGCTGCATTTTTCCAGGACCAGAAATCCAAAAGCATTTCATGTGGTATTGCGCAGCATAAAGCTGAATCTTAGCAAGTCCTATTAGGTTTAAATTAGCAGCTTGAGCATTTCTGAATCATGCTACCAGGGCTAGAAATGCTGTGGAGGGTGTGGGAACACCCCTGTGTCACTCCATCTGAAGACTATTTGGATTTAGCACAGATTTATCTGTATGTCAGTTATTGTTCCACTACTTTTCAATATTCTGAGTGTCAGGACATTAGTTTGGATGTCTGGAACTAGGCACAGATATTTGAGGCTGCACCTGATCTAAGAACCCCACTTCAGACAAAGAAGAAGTTGGAAGGATGTGCTGATGTTTTCTTTATAATAATTTTCTGAAATGTACACATGGGAATTACAAGATTATGAGAAGGGGAGCCTGGATTTTTTTTCTTGCTGCTCAACATAGAATAAGACAAACTATAAGGCACAAATCTATACTATATCCCTTATATATAATAAGTATTTACTGACATTGGCTTTAATGGTTTATATAATCCAGAGATATATGAAGCTTTTTGGGTCCTGTTATGCTGAAGTATAGTCTTGATCCTCAACATCTGTTAATATAAATTGATACGAAAATTTGCAAAAAGACTTTTGGTAGAATCCCTCATCATAAATTTGTGAAGCCTACAGGATTCAACAGTAAGCACTTCTTATCAGTCCTTAATAGATGAACTCTAGCCTTCACTAAGGTCTTGTGATTTCTGCCTGATGCAGAACCACCTGCTTATGCTTCTGGTAACCAGTAACTCTTACTCTATTTGCCCCTAACATCCTGGTGTTCACAGCTAAGTGAGAGGCTGAAGGGTGTATTTTTTAACAGCAAAACATTACATGAATAAAATCCAAATCAAAGCAAGCTTCATCTCTGTTTATTCATTTCTGTGTAATGGCTTGGTATGGGTATATCACTTGCCTTACCCAAAACCTCAAATTCCCTGGGGCAAAAAAGTGGTCAAGATTATATTTTCTGGGTTATTTTGTGAAAAAAAATCAATCTGTTTAATGACATTTTAAAAAAATGAAAAAAGCAAGTGCATGTACTAATTTACTGTCAGAAGTATTGAAACCACATCAGAGTTAAAAAGTTTTCACTAAGAAGGGAAAAGTAAGCAAGACTTTGAATAATTGCATAATATTGATTGTAACTGCATACGCTGTAAGGTCACCTGTGCATTAACACACAGTAATGACTGGTGTACCCTGGATTTGTAGCAGAATTTTTTTCCAGTTGTTTATCTCACATCTGGTTACTTTGTCAGAAGCAAGTAAAGAGATAAGCCTGATTAGGGCTTCCACAAGTGGAGTCTGCTAATAATCAGCACTAGGACGGATCTGCAGAGAAGTAAAGAATGATCATATTCCTGCTTAGCTTTTCACTGTCTGTCTCTGCCATCAATTTCTTACCAATGCCATAGGTAGCTCAGTAGATCAATAATGATATGGGAATATGGAAATTAGCATGCTGGGATCATACCATTGGCAGCCCTACTCTCGTAAAGATCAGCAACTGTTTTTGTGTAGACTTCACAAATGTGTGCATTAGGACTCGGAAAAGTCAACCTCCATCTGCCAAATGCAAATGCTTAGCAGAGTCCTTTACTTCATAGGCTACGTGTCCTCCCACCTCCTAGAATCCGTAGCAAGACCCTCAGAACATGAATGGTAGTGACCTCTAGGCTGAGCAGGAAAACAGCAATTATGAATACTTCAAGGGAAAAATCACAGCATAGGTAATCAACTTACAGACCAGAAAGGTCAATAACAATTTTTTCTTGCCTGTGGTGTTGCCTAAAACAGGAAGAAAAGCTTTCCAAACAACCTTAGAATTGATAACATAAAGAGTAGTCTTCTAATGAAAGCTTTCAGGTGCACAGATTATACCTATGTACACGTGCAGCATAAAATTTTCACAATTTTTATAAGTTTAACTAATTATTATATCTAGCAGGTACACCAATAGGAGACTGGTTGCCCTGACAATCCACCCATGGGCCTGCCCCTTGGAGTCCATCCAGGGGTTCTTCCCCTAAATCTTGTTATGTCTCCCAGGTGCTGGTGCAAAACAGGATGTCCTTTTTAGAAATTCTTTTCCTTGAAAATAAGACTAGACAGAATATGTGAGAAAGGGTAACTACTGTTCTGAAGTGAGAAAGTGCTAGAAAATATACAGCTATATATTAAAATCTACAAACTAGAAATACATAAAAAAGCTAAAAATCTTTAGGCATCAGTGTTACTTACAGGATAAAGAACCAAGCAGCAAAAAAGTTAGTAGAGTTAAGCTTTTGCAGAAACTAACTGCACATCTGCTTTGAGGTAATTTCAGGCAGAAATGCATCAGTTTTGTCCAGTAGTAAATTGCCTTGAATTGCTTTGCAGGGTCAATTTAAAATTTGCGTGAGTGTTTCCGTCTGGACATAAATGCCCTATTTTCTCCAGCCCGTTTTCAGTATTCTCAGATGGTAAGAGCATCTCCCCTGCAAACATATGCTAGGACATTTTGGGTTCTTTCATCACTAATCCATAAAAATATCCTCACATTCCATCTGGAAAACAATTCACATTCCTTTTTCTATTTAAAGCTGAATTAGAAATCATTAGAGGAAGAGAATTTGGGCGGCTGTTGCTGCAAAAAACCCAAAAACCAAATCAATGATGGTGTAATTATTCATAAGTATAGTTCATTATTTGCCCAGCTGCATGCACAAGACATCTCTGCCACTAAAAGCTGTGAAAAATATCCTTGATTTTTCTCAACACTTGTAGCTCAAACTATTTTTGATAAATCAGTGAAATTTGCATCTCTTGTGTCTTACATTTGGATCTTAAAAGGAAACTGCAATTTTATTGGCACTGTAAAACCATGCATATGTACTGCATTAAAAATGGGTCTGTTTATTTGGTTTTATGATAGAAAAACAAATGTATTAATTTTTACAGGAAAAAGTACTGTTTGTTTATAATTGCACCTGTTCTTGCATAATAGGAAATACAGTTTGAGCCACGCTTTCCTGGAATTGTTTTCTTGCTGGTACAGTTGTTCACTAAATCTGATACCCTTGCACTGACTTTCAAGAGACGTTTTATGTCTTCTACTTTATTTATTTATTTTTTAAATGCCTGGCATGTTGCTCTTTACATTAGTATCCTAGCTGTGTTTCCTGAGATGCTTCTGAGGATGCCTTTCAGGCCTGGACAGTAGCATCCATTGTCTTGAAATTTGCATTCTTTGATGAAGTCGACATAACAGTCAAATGCATGTGATTGTGGGACAAGTCGGAGGTAAAGAAAACAGTGTTCTGCAAATTATAGGAGCTGCTTGAGAAATTTTTTTGATTCTTTGCTCTCCTGAGACTATTTTGCTTACTTAAGGTTTAAGGACTTAAAGTCTTAAGGTTTGCAAATTCGCCTTGTCATTTCCACCATTTGCAAGAATTGTACCTCTGCTGTATTGCTCTTCTTTCCCTCAGCCAGAGGGCTCCAATTTTAAAAGCTTTCAGGAAACAGTAGAAAACTTCACGACTTATTTTTCACCAATCAAATAAAAGAAATTGCAATTCGCTTTTAACCCCTTTCAAAGCTCAGATCCTGTAATACATTTACCTCCAAATGGGGGAATTGCTCGTGTCCAGGCAGACTCCAACAAATACCATTAAAAAGAACAAAGATTTAAAGAAGCAAAGTGTTTTTTTCTGCATAAGTGGTAGGAAAAAACACCTCACTTTCAAGTACTTAAACAAATCTTAATGTGTCTAAAAGACAGCTTAAATGCATACAATGGGAAAAAAGCTCAGAAAGTGAAATTTCTGACCTATGGAAAACTCTCAAAACTTGGATTTCTTATTTGGTTTTCACTCAAATGAAAACAAAAGTCCATATTTGTAAAATTTCTTGTTGGAAGCAAATTTTGATCTGTAATTGTTCGTTATTTCAGCCTGAAAATCTGGATCAACAGAAAAAATAATTTAGCTGGAAAATTGAGTATTTTTAGTTGTGATAAAAAATAAAAAGAAAATTTTTTTCTTTATGTATTTTTTCTTTATGGATTTTAAATTTTTCTTCCTTCTCCATATACTCCCATTGATTCTGTAGAAGGCTGGGTTCATGTTGTTAACAAGAAATTTTGAACAAATGTGATAAAACCAAACAAAAATGTGAAAAAGAGGAGCACTGGGTACAGTGAATGCTAAAAAGGCAAAATTTATTTTTAAATGTTATTGCTTGAAGGGACCAAGGCTGAAACTTAGCAATCATGAAATAGATGCTCTCAGGCTGCAGAGGCCTGAGACAAAGGCCTAACTAAGGTAATTAAATTACTGTGCAACTGAATGGAATATTTTTTGTCATATCTGGCAACATTAGGGAAAGGATGGCTATGAGGAAACTTTGGTTGCTGTTCCAAAGGAAATCACTTTCAAGCACAAGGTCTAAGAATTTTTAAGAACAGATGGAAGAGTTAGGAAGGGAGTGGGAAGCTCAGGAGAAAACTTATCTGTGCTGCAGATGTTATGAAATGGTCTACAAAAGAAAAGTGGCCTGTTATCATGGCTCTGCAAAGAAGACGTATTGATCAGATAAGAGCTGAGCAAACATTTTTGAAAGCTCGGAACAGAAGCAGACTGTACAGTGCCATAGGCGTACCCTTGAATATTACAGGGCCTTTGGTGAGTAGTGTAAAATCCTGGCTCAAATGTTTATGATAGTGTCCGGGGAGACCACAGGAATGGGGTTTATATTTACACAGGGCTTCACTCTGTGGTAGTTTATGGCAAGTTTTGATGTCCTTCACTTGCGCAACTAATATCACACCTACCCTTCCTTTAAAATACACATTAAATCAAATTTTAATAAAGAGGACAGAATTGTCTTCTGTATTGGTGAACAGATAAATCCAAGCCCTGTTGCAGAGCCAGCTTTAGGTTAAGGTCAGGTAAATGTGTCTGGCGTACCAACTTCAGCGATTTAAGCAAATTTTCCGCCTGGTAGAAATGATCTCCCTGTCATATCGAACAATCTTCTGTCTGCTTCTCAGTGGCTTTCACATGCTTTGAAGAGCATTGCTTTTCTATATCTGCAATATATCCTAGAGTTTATTCCTTGTCATTGAATAGCTGGGGAGATCAGAAAGCAGTTAACTCACTATGTAGAGTGTTATTACTGCAGTATGCCCTCACATAAAGATGAATTATTTTTAGGAAAAAGCTTTCATTTTGAAATCAGATATGATGAGAACATTTTCATGAATCAGTGCATTTATGTACACTGAATATCTTTCCCAGATCCTCAATGAAAGTAAGTTTGGTTTGGGAATTTAAAATTAATGTTAGCTACTTCGCAGGCCTTCCATTTTATGTAAGCATATTCAGGTTTAAGGCACAACAATGTGTTTTAAGTTGACATTTCTTATCACTAACATCTACAGACAGGCAAACCCACATCAGATTGGGAAGTGTTTGGTGGAAGAGAATGACTTCATGTGACATAGGCTGTCTTCTTGACAGTCTGGGTTGATTAAAAGGTTTTCCATTAAATGGATTAAAAAAAATATATATTGTAAAAGCTTTAGGATCAAAAATGCATACAACTATTACTTCCCGAGTAGTTCACTTGTGAAATTAATAGATTATTTTGGAAAAAAAAAATTTCTTAAAGTATGTTCAGTTTAGGCTGAAGCCAGATTTGAACATACACCGACATAAAGTCCTGCTGGAAACGTGGCTGAAACGATATCATTCTGGGAGAACCTTTGTTGTGAGTAAGGCCGTAAAAAAGTCATAATTCGCTGACGCAAAACCGAGGTGGCTTTACTAATGATGGAGTCATTGGACTACATCCTAGTAGAGTTGAACTCTGTTCTTGGCTTGCACACTGGCCTACAGGGTGAGTTAAAGGAAGGTCATTGACTTCAGTCAATATGACCATTAATGATCCTATCTCCTTCGAAACAGATTTTGGGCTCTATTGATGAAACGTGTTGTTGTCACTTATCCTTACTTAATATTATATTATTATTCTTCAACTCAGGTGTTTTCTTCTGAGTGAACACTGTCTGCTTTAGGAAGATTCAGTTGTATTCTTCTTCATGAGCTTTTCTGAAATTCTGACCTCTCATTATAACATGGTCTAATATTTAGGTTTTTGCACATTTATAGGTTTAGGGAGAAACATTAAATACTAAAAAATTGATTTGTGCTACATTAACTGTCTCTAAGAATGTGTATGGAGTAGATAATGTTAAACACTACAGGACTTTATATAGCATGTAAAGATATATCTGCTGTCAAACTGAACAAAGTGTTTGCGTAATGAACTTGAACACAGTGCCACCTTTCTTTCCTATGGTCCGATGGAAAGCAAGATTCCTTCCGTGTGTCTTTTTCCTGTGCCTACTTGTGCTCCAATACAGGCAGCATCCAATTCTGGAGAGAAATGACATGCCAGTCATGACTGTTAATAATCAGTGTGGATGTTGCTACCATATGCTGTTGAAGACAGACTTGTGCAATTTGGGTGTGGCAAGGTAGTAATGTTTCCTGTTGGGACCAGGGATTGGTTTTCTTTATCATATTCTGCTATTTCTGTTGTAGTTTTATCATAAATCAAACTGCTGAGGAGGAAACACTGAAATAATAATGATCGTAGTAGTAATAGCAGCAGGAGCATGGCTATGTGTGGTTTGTACTATCTGCTAAGAGTTTTCAAAGCATAATATCTAGTATCACCTCAAGCAGAACCTGTTATATTACCATATTTATATATATTACACAGATGAAGCCAGAGCTTCTTTCTCTGAGGGTCATACATTGACGTTTTTCAAAAGCCAGACTAAGAAAAGATATATTACATATCTCAGAAAACAGCAGCTCTGATATTAACGTACCAGGTAGTGATGGCCACAGCTACTCAAGGACAATGCCATTGTTAGGACATCCCAGATGCATCACAGACGGGCAGTGCGTGTGCAGCACCTTCTGACCATGGCCCAGAAGGTTTGTCTGAGCAAACTGTCTGGCTAATGTGCTTCCTTTTGTTGCTAGTATTTGGACTGCTCAGCTGAACCAAATCAACACCTAACATGGCTGCTTATGTGGCATAAATGCATTATGTAACTGCATGGGAATGCTCATGCCATAATTCAGAAAACTCATATCCAAGGTTGTTTTAATAACACAATCTGCCTAATCTGTATCTGACTCAGGACAACAATATCATGCTTATGATCCTGAGAGATTCACGTGGACTTTTTTGCTTCTTGGGAGGAGTTTAGAACACTAAATTGCTGTTATAGACAGTTATTCTCTTCTTACCAGGAATAATGTTCTTAACAGCAGAATGTAAACTGTAGAATCATAGGATGGTTTGGGTTGGAAGCAACGTAAAAGATCTTGGCAGTGGGTTTATCTTGAGTGATAAACTGTATATTGCCTAAACTATGAGTATTTAAACTCTGCCCAGTTTTGCTTGTCCTTCGCTGTGCCACTGGGGCTGTATGATCACCAGGGCAGATGTTGTCTGAAAAGATGTGAATGAGGAGTGTTATCCGAACCTCGTACACAAGGAGAAATTCAGGAATTTTCTAATCTGCTGCTAGGGAAACCATAATCCCATCTAGAGAACATCTATTTAAAGAATGTATTTTTAGATAAGGGGTATATCTTAAGTGTATATTGCCTTTAAATATAGGGGAATTTTGGAGCATGAACCTTAGCCATTTGTCTGTGATCTCTTGAGAACTATCTCCTAGTCTGGTGAGCAGTGGGTCGGCAGTAGCATCAGAAAAGGCTGGAACTACTGTGGATTCTCAGTAAATTCAATGTGCCAGAACACATTGAACTCTACACTGAGCTCTGCTATTCAGGCTCAATCAATAGCTGTCACTTTGTGGGGGAAGCTGGCAGTTTGTTAAGAAGACACCTGTCCTGGGATTTGGCCTTTTTGTAACCACGAAAATATGTTGAAATCTCTACAAAATGATCCAAATCCTCAGCTTATACGTGGACAAAATTTTGGCTGGGGAAAGGTTAAACTGTCAGAGAAATAGAAATCCAAACACATTTTGACTCCATCCACTTTCCAGACTGAACCTGGCATTTCTCATCACAACATAAGAACAAACTAAATCTTGTTAAAACGTAAGTCTGCTTTGGATATAACCAGAGGGAAGATGATTATTAGAGTGATGGCTCAGCTCAGGAGAAATCTTAATGAATTTGTTTTTTTCTAATGTAAGCCCAAGCTGTACCTCAGAAATGTTTGTTTGACTTTGTGAAAACAACAAAGAATTTGCTATTACCTTAGGCAGGGAATTTCATCTTGGATTACATAATACTTAGGAGTGCCCAAATGAATAATACTCCAAATAACTGTTGCAGCAATTTCTGCATCTTTGAAGTAGCATGACTTAGCTGCATGTTGGATGCAGGTTATTAAACTGGTGAGGAATTGCTGATGGTAGAAATACATTTAATGACTGATTTGATTTCTACAAATTGCATCATGTTTTTCTGAACAAGACACAAAAAGCCCACAAGAATTTTTACATCAGTATTTCACATTAAAGTCTTCCTTGCAAACTGAAAACAGCTTATTGCAGTCAGAGGGTTTTATTTCCTTGTGGTTTTTTGTATTATTTTTTACTTTTGGCCGCACCGTGCATTTCTTCTTTCCCTAATCAGTCTTTAATGTGATACTGTTGCTAGCAAAGTTCAGAGTGCTGGTTTCACCCAGAATACATGCTGAAATTTCAAATTGTCTTGTTAGAATGTGCCTTTAAAGATAATATCAAATGTTTCTAGGATTGAGAAGAAATTATATCCAAAGAGAAATTCAAATAAAAATACCTCACGTTTACATGTCCTGAATTTGTGTAATACATTTTGTATTATAAAATAGATGGGGCCAGATCTCTGGATAGTACCCCTATTACACTAGTGCTGTCAGATTCTCATTAAGAATCATGGTTTCAGGCTCAGGGAGATCAGAAGGATTTGAACAATATACAGGAAAAAACCCTAGAATAGTCATAATGCTGCCATTAAACGTATCACAATATACTTTCTATTTTGCATAACCTGTGTTTCTGTGGTTTGTCTGCCAGTTTAATTTTTAAACTATGGATTTTAAAATCTCACTTGTAATTTGGAAAGAATGAGAAAATTTTTTTGGGTGATCAGTTTTGTCATGCTGATTTTATTCTCACAATTAATAAGGAAAAATGAAAGGCAGCATTGTAGATATAAAATGTAATGATGATCTGTTTTAACAGCAAAGGCTTCAGCTGTGCCCAATAACAGGAATGATATCACAAGGTAGTATTTCTTGCAGAATCTGAAGTTTCACCAACACATCACATGCAAAGAGTGCTTACGTTAGCATGCAAGGCAACACATAAGTTCTTTGCTCTCTAGTCATTATCAAACAGTTAATCTTTCTAACATCTAAAAATTATTTCTAACATCCTAGGAAAGGATTATTTTAGAGGAGTTTGAGACTTCATTAATCTGAATTGTATGGGATGTATTTTTCTTTGTTCGGGGTTTTTGCATGTACAGATTGCATGCAAGACTGGAGATAATTCTGGAGGAAACAAATAGGCAGTTGAAACTGTCATCACTGACAGACAAAATGGAAAAAAGTGGAGTTTTAGAATCACATCCCTGATATAGTTAAAGAGGACTAACTCTTGAAATAGTGTGTGTGTTCACAGATCGAGATAAATTAGGGAGGAGAGCCAATGAAGAATTAATTTGCATTAACCTAAATTAGAAGGCTTTGGAAATAAATTTTAAAGGATTCTATGAAAGAAACCTGAAAGATCTGAGATAGAAGAGAAGGATGTTATCATTCTGTAATATTATTATAATACCTGCATAAGAATTGTAGCACTTATACGCTAAAAACAAAATTGCATTCATCTTTACACTCCAATAGATTTGATAAAGAAAGCAAATTCCAAAGTAGTATCAAATATCCTAAAAAATATGAATAACCTCCTTGTTAGTCGTTAGTTGGCCCAGAATGAGATTACTGGAGAAAATTCATTATTTTTTAGCAAGCAGGTTCTGAAAAACAATCTTTCTTCTCTGTATGCGCAACTAGCTTTTTCACTGCAACAGGGTTTCCTTCTGCAAAGCAAAGCAGAATTGAAAAAAAGTTCCATTCTTCTGTAGAGGTTCTCTGTGAAGTAAAGAAGTCTCCTTAGATAATTTATGAATGTCAACATTTTTATTGCAAACAAATCCACAGACTTTTCCATACATTACTTGAATAAGATCTCTTTGTCAATCACTTAAATTCAAACTTGCTCTCTGGCTTTTCTATATTCAGTGTAAGTGGCACTGTAAAAATTACCAGGAATTTCCAAGATAATTTTTACTTTGGCTGTGACAACAACTAATGTGTATAGACAATTCAGAACTTTCAAGAACTATGGAAACTACTTGTATTGTTGACTAAAATTATTTGAAAGCATTAGTATTTAGGAGTTGGCCAGACATCAGTCGTTTCCTCTTCTTGTGTAGCTCCATCACTCCTGTGACTCATAAATATCAGATAAAATAAATGTGCTGAGGAAGAAGGTGGTGGGAAATCATATTGTTCAAAAGCCAGAGGAGGAAGATTTGTTAGAGCATGCAAAAGCATCCACATTCCTGTCTGCTTGGCATGAGCGAGGAGTAGGAGAAGCCTGATGGTACAATGTAGTGTCATAGAGCTGCCAGTCAGAGCTGTGGATAGATGAAAAAGTGGAGGGGGATGTGAGGTAAGGGAAGCCATCTGGGATAGGAGGAGGACAGTATGAGTGTTGCTGTGAGCTTTGCTACCAGATGCTGGCTGGGAAATCTGATGTCAAACATGCAAGTTATGCCTGAGAGGATTCAGGGGGAAGTGCACTTCTGATAATGCCTGAATGGTGTCCTGGTCAATGCTCTAATCAGATGTCTGAAAGAGAAGACAAGATGAGGACTTTTGACATTTTCACATTTTATAGGTGATTACAGCTTACTTCAAAGGGTGAAAAAGAACACGGTAACTGAACATGTTTGTGTAGTTGCACAAGTGACTGGAGCAGATGGCAGAAGTGCTGTGCTACAGAGATAGCAAGAAAAACGAAAGAACTGGTAGCTCCTGTGAAACAGCAGACGTGGTATGTTCCTTGCATCTGGTCCTATGCCCATCGCACTGCATTGTGAATATTTTTGCCAAAATCAATTCCGCTCTGAATTTTCATTTAAATGTGGTGGTTTCAGTAATTGCCTGAAAAGCTGTCTCACATTAAAAATACAATTTCTGGTGAAGTCCAGAGAAAAATTTGCCTGAGAGCAACTCAGGAGCAATGAGGAAAAGGGCGGATGTTAGGAGCTGATATTGAACTCTTGGCCTGAATAAAGCGGTTTGGAAAAAGAAACTTCACCTAAGTTAATGCAATCACTTACTCTAGGCTGGGGTTTTCCTAGATTTTGTCAGAAAATGTCAGCAGTCTCAGATTTGCCTAGTGCAGGATGGAAGGAGTTCTCTAATAATTCCCTACTTTCCTGTAATTTTTATAATCAAGCTACATTTCTGATGAAAATGGATATGACAAAGGGACATGAGAAGCCTACTCCTATTCAAAAGATGGGAGTCAATCTCCTAACTTCTCTAGCTCCAGTAGAAAGAAGTACCTTGCAGTGATATGCATCCCAAAAAAATTTAATTCATAAATTATATGACCTGTTCTCACCCTTAGGAAGTAGCAGATAGTTCTAGTCCTAGAATCTTCTGAACTGTTTATTTTATTTCCTCAGGTTCTGGACATCGATGTAGACTTAGGTAATTGTCAGATAAACTGCCATATTTTTTTGTGCTTACTCAAACCTCTTGTTGAACTTTATTCCTTTTCTTTTGTAACTGTGCATTGGCATCTGTACTAAAAAATAAAAAGAAGTTCTGAAAATTTACCTTCTCTTTTCCCATTGTTCAAAATGACAGTGCAGTTGTGATGTGCCTCACAAGTTACCTTCTGAAAAATCATTTACATTCTCATCTGTGCATTACACTGTTGGGGAAAAAATAGGTGATGAACCTAAGTGAATCTGACACCAAATGCTCATGTTGTAGATAACAATTTTCAGCAGTTAGACTCTGATGTTCCCATCTTTTCTTTTGCCCCTCATTTACTTATGTCAACAACTATAACATTTTTAGAATACCTTGGGTAGAGTGGCTCCATTTTGAGCAGTTAAGATTGTAAAAAAATGTGCCTGAAGAACAAATGTTTATAAAAAGCTTTGGAAGACTTTGTGAGAGTATCAGGGATCGGTGCTGTTTGTTATCATGTACAAATGGTAATATTTACATCACTTAACATTTATTCAACCTTTTAATGTAAGGTTGAATACTGCTTTAATATAAGTAGTATTCACAAGGTATGCCTGAGACAAGAAAGAAATTCTGATTGCAAAAATCCAGCCCTTGACCTCAGATCTAGTTTAAAATTTTCTAAAAAACTTGAATTTAGGGAACTGATTTGGAAATAAGAGTTACATCGCTTATAAAAAAAGAAAGCAAACTGCAGTATTAAATTTCTCAGCTACCCCTTCTTGTACTGTAATGCAATGTAAAACACCTCCCTCCATTCCATCTCTACACTTTATTTATGGAACATTGAGAGCAAACTGCATCTTGATGAGTTCATGAGGTTGGGTGTTCAATAAATGTTGAAATAAAGTTTTTCCATTTTGTTTCTGAAGGAGCGCAAAGGAATTTTAAACCTCCTTTCTACATCGAAGGTAAAATGGCATTCTGTAGTCCAACCAGAAATGGTGACTTATTTTATTACCTGTTCCATTTCATGTGATTACCATAGAGAATTAATAATTGGCAGAACGGACATATTTAAACTCATGGCAGCATCTTCTATATGCTCTTTACAAAGCGTTATTTCAGTCACATTGTGTGCAGTATTTATGCACTTTGTGACCAAGAAAGTCTTCCCTATTGAGGCTTAAGACCCTATTGGAAGAAACAGTCAGAGGATGAAGATATTGTACAAGGATCTTCTGAGTTGGTTCCGAAAAATGCAAGTTGGTCTTCTCAATACAGTGAACAATCAGGCTACCCTTGCATAGTCCTTGGCAAATTATATTCAAATGAATTCTAGGAGGCTGTTGTTTTTCCATTACACTAATCATAGCATTGCTTCTTTTTATATTTTTTCTGGAAAAGCTGTTTTCTTAGCCCAGAGCGGTCCTCTAAAGTAAGAATCAAAATCTTAATCTCATTGGTTCTGTATTTCATATGGGATTTTTTGAGGGGGAAGTTTCAGAGGGTAAAGGTTTTTTTGTCTTGTCTCCTTAAATCCTTCACAGGCCCTTAAAAAAGAGTGTTTTAGGATATATACACTTTCTGCTGACAACTTTACCAGTCTGTCACAATTCCACACTACGTTTTCAACAGAAGGCATGCAAACACACTTCTGATTTAGTGGAATGAACCATGCACTTGAATCAAACCAGGCACTTCAGTTGTTTAAGACCAAACATGTTCAGTCTGATTCCAGAAAGAGAGTGAGAGATCTGAATCATATCTGGCTTTCCTGCATGATGACATAAATCTGCTCAAACAGTTAGGTACCATCATTAAAAGATAGGGTTAATGATAATAACATCAGATCTCAGTAATTCTTTTCATGTCTGTATCTGATGACCAGAACAGGTTTGCATTGAATGACTTCACAACAGATTCATCATGTGGCAAAGCTTAAACTATGTGAGTGACACAAAACAGCCTTTTGAAATTTATTAATTTACATATCTTTCCGGTAACATTACTATAAGAAAGAACACAAATACCTGGACAATGTCCTTCATGTCTTGACATCTGAAATCATTATTTCTCTGCAGTATAAACCAAGCTGTTTCCTTTTTTAGTTTTGATTCTAATTTGTCAAATGTGTCAAAACTTGAAAATGCACAGACCCACACTACTTTCTCTGAGATTACTGTGTGCAAGTGTGCTTTTGTGAAGAATTTTCCTTTGTTTTGTCTTAGTATTTTTTCTCTGGCTCCTTTTCCTCTTTTGTCTATCAAAAATATTGTGTCCAAACTCTGAGACACAAAAAGTTTGCAAAAAATTCATAAAATATCTGTTATGGTTCTTTTAGTTCTGTCAGTGGAAGGCACATGGAGAAAAAAACTCAGAAAAATGGATTTTCACTGTTCAGACAGATTTTAAAATTCAGTTAACTTATTGACTATTTCAAAATAAGAAAAGAAAAAAATTAAAATAGACAAACATTTTGCTTTTTACATCCTTCAGCAGATAAAATAATGGAATTTATCTTTTATGAATTATGCTCAAAAGTGCCTTACATCACAGTATAATATGAAGCCTTTGAACAACAGGTTTACAACAACAGAATTTATTTTATCACTTGTCTGGATTTAATATAAAGATTATATCTTTGTCATTAGCTAATGCAGAATTTTTTTACATGTTAATGAGAAATATTTCCTAAAAAAATAATTGTATGTGCCCCAAACCTGTTCATTAGAGTGAGTGCGAGTTGTCTGCTGAATGAGTAAAAATAATGGAAAAGACTGGAATGTGGTAGGAATTTCAGTATCATCTGTTACACTAAGTCTTTCATTGAAGTTCATTAAAAAAAAAATAATAAAAATTTATAAACCTTAGCATTTTATCATGAAATCTAAAAATTACTAGTTGAAACCAAGGAAGGCACAGCATGCAACATTTTTTCTTCTAGGAGGAAATTACTGTTCATCTATCTTCCTTCCAGAGTCTGAAAGAAGACAAGATCTCAGAAATGGCTTTCCATGCTGCTGTGAATCACATAAAAACAAAAACAAAACCAAAAAAACCCAAAAAACAACAAAAAAAACCCCTGAAAAAGCACCCTCAAATATTAATATGAAAATTTAGGGATTTGGTTTTCATTCTTTGAATTTTCTAAAACTCAAAAGAAAGGTGCCATATATGCTGCCTTATAGAATTAATTCAAATCTTAATGTGTTTGAGTGTGTTACTAAATAAATTCTATTTTTTATTATCTAATTATTTTAAAAATTCATTTGCCAAATTTAAAATGTAGGGACAAATTTGCAGGTTCCTTTTCCTTATCTTCATCCAATGAGGGAAAAAAAAAATATTTGCTTCCATTTGGACAGACCACACTATTAAGAAATTCAAATTAACCTCGCAACACACTTTGAGATCTACAGAGAAATGGAGAAATGAAAGAGCAGGATTTTAGAATTTAGGTGATATTTTCCATCATTAGCATGGGATTTATTTATAGTTAATTTAGATTGTGTGTTGATCTAAGAACCCGATTATTCACAGTTTGGTTTTGTGGTAATTACAGTGGTTCAAAGAGGTGTTGGGTAGTGCTATGAGAAGAAAATCCATGGAGAGTTGCTACATAAGAAGATTCTGGTTTCAGAATGTGGTTTCAGCCAACTGAGCTTCAAATTTTGGAGACTGTTATAATATTCAGGAAAGTGTTGTAGAATGCTTGCACTCTTTCTTGCATTTCCACTTCTGACGGTGTCAGAGATTGAGCTATGTGGCAAAGATGGAAAAAAAAGCCCTCACATTTTAACTTGTCTTTCAATCCAATCTAAATTCTAATACTGTTCTTCCTCCCCCACATTTTATATATGTAGCAAGATGATGATACAGAACTCTTGCTTTGCATTGGTTGCAGTCTGAAATGTACCTTTCTAATGATAATGATCTTTCCTGAATTTAGGTTGGTTTTGCCTCTGCACAAGTTAAAAAAAAAGTGTGTTACATGATCTAGAAGTTTTACGTAACCAGAAAAAGCAAACTCTCAGCACATATTCAGCAATCACATTCAGTAACCTTGTCCAGCAGTAGCAGACTTGCAAAGAATGGTTGGCTATTGGTTCAACTGGGTATACTACTTTTAAGTACATTTCACAGAAGACACCTAGAGACAAGCTCCTCACTTAGATGATTTTTAAAAAGTAGACTGAGCAAAATTTGCAAGTTATTCTAAACTCAGAACTTCATGAATTTATGAGATAATTCTGTAATGTTTTTTATCACTTCTGTACATCTCCATCACTTTGGAGTTTTTTCTGATGTTGAAGACCTGAAGTTGTTTTTTTTCTTTTTAAATGTATATTATATAATGTTGTGTAGATATATTAAGTATTATGTAATATAGAGATATTAAGTACTGAGGTTACAGTATGACAGCATCTTTGCATCTTCTCAGCATCTCTTGTAACTTTATTCAAGGTCTATAAGCAGTTAATAGGAAAAGCTGTTCTATGGATGTATGCTTAGATTTGTAGCCAAAAGATGAATTGATTACAAGCCTCTGACACTCTTGTCAGATTGTCTTCCAAAGACAATGATTAGCAGGAACACCCAAGATTTGCTGCTCAGTTCCTTTATTCACTTTGAAATCATGAGTTAAGAGACTTCTCCCTCTCAGTACCTGAGGATGAGCTAGATATAATGTCGATGTCCCTTTAATGGCTGGCCCTGTTTACAACCTGTGAGGCAGAAACAGAGGCTTGGTAACTTTAAAGTGCAGGGAGAATTGATGTGGGGAGAGAGGTGAGTTGTCCTACTTAAGCAGTGCTAGACTGGAACTATATAAGTTATTAATATCTTAGCTTCCTCCAAATCCCACAGCAGAATTAAAAAGCAAATTCACTCAAATTGTTCATCGTGCTGGAATAGTCAATTCTCTGAGATGTTAGAGGTAAAGGACTTCACTTTTGCATTGTGTATTTTTAGTGTGAATATATATGTATATAAATGCACACACATATCAGTATGTTTCCTTGCTGCCTTTGCCTTTGGATTTTAGGCATCAAAGGAACATTATAGAAATTCAGTAAAAAAATCATGCTGACTCATTTCCTGAAGGAATGAAGTCATTAAATCTCCTCATCTTAGACTGAGATGTAGGTCCTCTTCATTAGCTTTTGATTACAAGCCTCTGACACCTTTGTCAGATCGTCAT
Organism: Oreocharis arfaki; assembly: GCA_013398015.1. Taxonomy (NCBI): domain Eukaryota; kingdom Metazoa; phylum Chordata; class Aves; order Passeriformes; family Paramythiidae; genus Oreocharis; species Oreocharis arfaki. The sequence goes on from VZRR01007149.1 coordinate 1,282,052, forward strand.
GCTCCTCTGACATCATAAAGATAAGAAACAAGTCTAAAAATTTGAGGAGTATGTGCATTTCATAAAAATTAATGATTCTTTAAAAGAAGGAAAATAAAAAGTCTTTCTGTCTTGATGCATAGTGGAATGAGTGTAGAGAGACAAAGGCTGGAAAGGCAAGAGAAGGACCTGATTACTCTCTGAAATGGTTTTAAAGCTTGTACAAATCAAAACCAATGTATAGAAGACTCACATTGGACACTACAGCCAAGTGCTTTAGGAATATATTTCCGTAAAACCCATAGGAGGATTTTCTTGATTTAGAGATCCATACCAAGCTTGAGAATAAATGTACATCCTGCGTAACCTGCACAGCCTGAATTTACTTTGGAGCTGAGTTACGAAGCCACTTCATGATACTTGAAATGTCATGGCAGTCAAGTGAAGTGCCAGGAGTCTGGAAAAAGGGAAACCTTGTACCCATCTTTCAAAGGGGTGGGATGGAGAACTGATGCGGGGTGCTGAGGGGTGACTGGAATCGCCGCTTTAACCCGAAAGCATCCCCTGCAAGGAATGCTCTGGGGGTGCAGCTCAGCACCTCGCAGGCCGATTTCCAGCCCCCGTGCCGATGGATGGCACCGAGACACAGCCCCGCACCCAGGCTAGGATAGCTCAGGTGTTACCAGGAGCAAGGAGCGTGGAGGGCTCTCCGCATGGGTTCC